>WAAF01007749.1:0-14215 GCA_013400475.1 Tricholaema leucomelas | reverse complement strand
AGCCAGCAATGAGCTCTGCCCTGAGCCTCCTCTTCTGCAGGCTGCACACCCCCAGCTCCCTCAGCCTCTCTTCACAGGGCTGTGCTCCAGGCCCCTCCCCAGCCTTGCTGCCCTTCTCTGGACACCTTCCAGCACCTCAACATCTCTCTTGAATTGAGGGGCCCAGAACTGGACACAGCACTCGAGATGTGGCTTGAGCAGTGCTGAGCACAGGGGCAGAAGAACTTTCCTTGTCCTACTGGCCACACTATTCCTTATACTTGCCAGGATGCCATTGGCTCTCTTGGCCACCTGGGCACACTGCTGGCTCATCTTCAGCTACTATCTACCAGTGTCTACCACCAAATCATTTCCAAAGGAAGGCTGCCAAAACCAGACTCACCCACAGCATGGCACAAGAGATGCTCCAGACATCTCCTGACTCTGTGGTACCTGCTCGTGGTTCCGTACCGAAGTAGTAGATGAGACTTTGGACTGTGACTGGAGTACATCTTTTTTTATTTCCAAGCTCCAAAACTTCAATTAACCATTTTAATATGTGTGTGATTTAGGAAAATATGATCCATTCCATCTGCTTTGCATTAATTTGAGTGACTGATTAAGAATACAGGTTGAAATATTACAGCTCCTAATAATTTCTGCACATGGCTGGCTCTTAATGGATGGAGAGAAAATAAAGAGTAAGGCCTGTTATCAATTTCCACAGGCAAGCTTTGCCATAATCCTTTTTATTTCTGTGAGAAATGTGTTTGTTTATAGGCATTTTATTTGTTTATAGGCATTTTATTTGTTTAACAGTTTTCCTTCTCCCCTCCCCACCCAATCTTTGCAGTAATTATTTCATATTCTGTAAATATTTAAACTCATTTTCTTCTTTATAAAAATTAATATATTTTAGGGCTTTTAAGAGCTCTCCTTTTTTTTCCCCGAGGGAGTTTCAGCTACTTTCCTAAGCTTGGCATCCTTCTGCTCAGGGTTGTTACTTGTTTTGCCCAGAAGCTGATAAATCTCAGATAGTTTTCTCTTAATTTCCCCTCAGTGCATTGTTTCTCCTTGACCTGCTTTTATGGCCTCGTTTGGCCATTGACTTCTTGGCCTCATCCTCTGAACTGAGCACTGATAATGACAACAGCATCCAAAATAATGCCTGGATTTCAGTTCTGGTTAATATCACAGCTTTAGAAGGGAGAGGGAAGGAAAAGGGAAGGGGGAGGGAAGGGAGAAGGAAGGGAGAGGGGTTAGAGAGTGATTGGCCATTAGAATGGGCTGCCCAGGGGGG
Source organism: Tricholaema leucomelas (assembly GCA_013400475.1). NCBI lineage: Eukaryota > Metazoa > Chordata > Aves > Piciformes > Lybiidae > Tricholaema lacrymosa > Tricholaema leucomelas. The sequence goes on along the minus strand of WAAF01007749.1, from coordinate 12,936 downwards.
TAGTGGAGTTGCCATCCCTGGAGGTGTTCAGGGAAAGCCTGGATGAGGCACTTAGTGCCATGGTCTGGTTGATTGAATAGGGATGGGTGCTAGGTTGGACTGGATGAGCTTGGAGATCTCTTCCAACCTGCTTGATTCTATGGGAAGGGAGAGGGAAGGGCTTCTCTGAGTGCTTGTTTAGTTTTCTGAAGTGCAGGTGGTTAAATTGGCTGCTCTCAGTTAATAACCTGAACTTCTAGAACCTGCCACTGATTGCTGATGAGTCCCAGCTGCAGTTCTGCCCCAAGCTGCACAAGTCAGGAGTTGGGGTCTGAGGCTGGTGCTGGTGGAATGTCGGTTGGAGTAGTGCAGCTCTCAGGCAGCAGAGCCTAAAATAAGCTCTCTGTAAAGTGCTGAGGAAGAGCTGGAGGTGTGAGTGTGGTCTGTGGGGGTGCCAGCCAGCAGTGGCCCTGCTGAGGTGGAGCCTTCAAGGGCTGAACACAAGCTCTGTGTGGGTGAATGAAGATCTTCCAGTCGCTTCTGAGGGAAGGTAAGTCTGCTTGTCTGACCTTCCCTAGTGGCTTTGTTGGTGTTGGAGAAATGATTTGAGAAGTGCTGGAGCTTTTTAGTCTACCCTGAAGTCAGATGTCTCTATGAAATAATAGGAATGTAGAACCTGTGGCTGACTGGAGGGGTGTTTTGTCTTCTGCTGGCACAGAGGGGTTGAATGTCACTTGTGTGCCTCCCAAGGGGCTCCTGCTGCTGTAGGCTGCTGGTAAAATGGAAAGTACAGACTGTGAGCACATTCCCTTCCAGCTGGGCACAGCTCCCTGCTGAGCCTGTCAGACCTGGGGGTCTCAGGCCACTGCTCTGATGGATCACCCCATAAACTGCTTCTCATCATCAGAAGGTTCTCTGGGCTATTTTAGTGTTGCCTGAGGGATGTATCCATTAATATTGCTGGAGCACTGGAATTGTTGTGTGGGTGACAGAGATGTTCAGAAATCATGCTGCTGTGGAAAATGCAGTTGTCTTCTGTAATACATCATCAGTTTGACTTTGGAAAGTTGGCTGGAGAGAGATGAATAGGAATAAAGAGGAGGAAAGAGCAGGACACACAAATCCAAGCAGGATGTGCTAAATGTAATCCTACTGGAAACACAGAGTGGGTCACAGAAGGGCAGCCTAAGGTTCATCTCTGGAGGGAAGATAGTGCACAAACTCCAGCCAATATTACAGTTGCTGTTAAAGGCACCAGGAGGAATCCCTAATTTTAATCCAGGTCCACTCCTTGCAGTGTTACTCAGCTTGGAGAGAAGGGCTCCTGCTCACAGCTCTTCAGTGCAGGAGTGAGGAGCTCTGTGCTGCTAGAGCTCCACAAGCCAACTTGATTCCTGGAGCACCTCTGCTGTGAGGATAGGCTGAGGAGAGCTGGGGTGGTTCAGCCTGGAGAAGAAGACTCTGGAGGAACTTTAGAGCTGCCTTCCAATACCTGAAGGTAGTCTGCCATATTTTCCTTCCAATACCTGCAGGAAGGCTGCAGAGAGACTTTTCCTGAGGGTGTCTAGAGACAGGGCAAGGGGGAATGGTTTGAAGCTGAGGGAGAGCAGGATTAGACTGGAACTGAGGAAGAAATTCAAAGGCTCACAGGATGTCAGGGGTTGAAGGGACCCAAAGAGATCAAGTCCAACCCCCCTGCCAGAGCTGGACCATACAGTCTAGCTCAGGTCACACAGGAACACATCTGGAGAGGCCTTGAAAGTCTGCAGAGAATTTCTTCCCTACAAGGGTGGTGAGACACTGCAGTAGGCTGGCCAGAGAGGCTGTGGCTGCCTCCTGCCTGGGAGTGTCAAGCAGCTGTGTCTAATTGAGAGGTGTCCCTGCCCATGGCAGAAGATTGGAGTAGTTCATAGAATCGACCAGGTTGGAAGAGACCTCCAAGCTCATCCAGTCCAACCTAGCACCCAGCCCTGGCCAATCAACCAGCCCCATCCAGGCTTTGCATCAACACCTCCAGGGACGGCGACCTCTAGAGTCATCCGATCCAACCTAACCCTTCTGATTAACTATCTCATGGCACTGAGTGCTTCATCCAGTCTCCTTTTAAACACCTCCAGGGATGGGGACTCCACCACCTCCCCGGGCAGCACATTCCAATGCCAGTCCCTCTCTCTGGGAAGAACTTCCTAACATCCAGCCCAGACCTCTGAGAACTCTCCCAACCAAAGCCATTCTGTGATTCTACACCTTCTGTTGCCTCCTGAATTTTGTGCAGTAGCTGGAAGGGCTGAGAAATCCTCAATCACATCTCTTTGCTGCCACTGTTTTAAAACTGGTGTGCCTATGCAAATGCTGCACAGCAGTTTGGGACCTCTCAGGTGAATGATGCCCTGTAAATTGTGATTATCTTTTGCACTACCTCATCAGCTCCTACCTGCAGCCTCCAGTTCTCCTGCTAAGAAAATCAGCAGAATACTGAGCAGGGAAAGAGAAGTTTCATTAACAACAGTACTGACATGGCATATATATCTTATAATTGCTGCTCTAAAGGTGAGATCAATAGCTCTGCTCACACAAGGGCTGTGGCAGTTGTGAAAAATCCCACTTAGGACTTTTCTTTTCCCTTCTTTTTTTTGAGTTCAAGATGAATGTTTCTGAGGCTTGAAAAAGCTCCTGTTTGCATGAGTGATCTGCCCCATTTGCTGCATATTACTCATAAATCTAGGAAGAAAAAGAAGTTATGTTTAACTCCTCTGCTACAAAAACACAGGCATTAGATTAGTGGAAGAAGGCAAACATAACAGATGAAAGCTATTAGAGCTGCCTTCAGTTCTGCTGATTTCATTCCCTGAATATTTCCAGTCTGCTAGCTTGGAGAATCCATCTAGTTCTGACCTTAACCTCCCCTCAGTATTTGTTATATTTGGGTGGGGAAAAGGAGAATACATTGAAAAAACCCCACCAAAGTGGAAGGGAGAAACACTGACTCTGCACACAGGGTTAGCAGGCAGGGAAGCTGTTCTCATTTTAGATGGCATATGCTGAATTTCAGGGAGTCACAGAATGGTTTATATTGGAAGGGAACTCAGAGATCATCTGCTCTAACCTCCTGTCCTGGGCAAGGACACCTCTCAACTAGATACAGCTGTTTGAAGCCTCATCCAACCTGGCCTTCAACACTTGAATACTGTGTTCAGTTTTGGGCTCCCCAGTTGAAGAGGGACAGGGATCTGCTGGAGAGAGTCCAGTGGAGGGCTGTGAGGGTGATGAGGGGACTGGAGGGCTATGAGGGTGATGAGGGGACTGGAGGGCATGGCTTGTGAGGAGAGGCTGAGGGACCTGGGGCTGCTTAGTCTGGAGAAGAGAAGACTTAGAGGGGATTTGGTATATGTTTATAATTATCTGAGGGCTGCCAGGAGTTTTGGGGACAGGCTCTGCTCACTGCTCCCTGGGGTAGGACAAGGAGCAATGGGTGTAAGTTGCAGTAAAAGAGGTTCTGCCTCAATACAAAGGGGAACTTCTTGCCTGGAAGGGTCCCAGAGCCCTGGCACAGGCTGCCCAGAGAGGTTGTGGAGTCTTTCCAGGCCTGTCTGGATGTGTTCCTCTATGATCTGTGTTAGATTGTATGATCCTACTCTGGCAGGGGGGTTCGATTCAGTGATCTCCTTGGTCCCTTCCAGCACCTAACATCCTGTGATCTGTGACCCCTGTGGGAGGAGGCATCCACAGCCTCCCTGGGCAGCCTGTTCCACATTCTTCCTGCCCCTATACTGATGAACTTCTTCCTCAGCTGCAGTCTACTCCTTTCCCTCAACTTCCTACTGCTCCCCCATTGCTTTCCCTCAGCTTGCAACTGCTCCCCTGTTGCCCTATTGCAGTGATTCAGAGTGGTGGAGGCATGGGGCAATGCAGGGGTGCATCAGAGCTGTGCTCTTGGCCCATGTCACCCCAAACTCTGGGCAGTCATTTAAAGTGCACTCATAGAATGCTACTTTTGATGGTGCCAAAGCCAATGCAGGGTCAAGACAGTGGAAGCCTGAGGTTTTTCAGGTGTATTTCTATGTGCTCTTTACAGTGAGGGTGGTGAGACACTGGCACAGGTTGCCCAGGGAGGTTGTGATCAAAGATCACATTGGGTGCTTCTGTGCTCCACAACCTCCCTGGAGGTGTTCAAGGCCGGGCTGGATGAGGTCTTGAGTGACCTGTTCTAGTGGGAGCTGTCCCTGCCTATGATGAGAGGTTGGAACTGGCTGAACTTTGAGGTCCCTTCCAACCTAAACCATTCTGTGATTCTATTTCAAGTTGCTAAGCCATTTAATCTCCTCCCTTTAGAGAAGGCAGGGATGAGATCTATGAAGCAGAAGACTGGATAAAAGAAGGTGGCTTCTGATTACCCTCATGGTCTGTAGAGGTAGTATAGAAACAGGTTCAGATCTGCTGACCCAGCTACATTAGAGGTGACCTCTCTTTGTCAAGCCCCTGCTGTCAGTTGTTCCATTCATGTGGCTTTGTTGCTTGAAACCACTCATTTTACCACTTGCATAAATACTGAGATTGCTGTCGGAGACCTTGGGGCTTTTCTTCCTGCCCATGCTGTTACTGGGAGGTGTCATGGATCTGTGCAGTCTGTGGGATGCTCCAGTGTGTTTTGTTACCATCCTTCAAAGGCAAGGTCAGAGTAAGACCACTGAAATGAAAGCCTGAGTTACAATGCAGAGGGGAGGACAGGTGCTGCTGGGGAAGATGGAGAAGGCAGAGAGACGCTGGGGTTGCTTTTGCTTCTGCAGCAAGAACTTTTCATCTCTGCTTTTCTTTTACAGCAAAGCTCATGTGGTACCTCTGGGTTTCTCCATCTCCTGCTGCCACACTGTGTGTTACACTAAGAAAAAGCAAGTCAGGCCTCAGCTGCTTTTCAAAACATCCGGTTCAAGGTGTCACAGCTTTGATCTGCATTGACACCAGCTCTGGCTCCAGTGCCTAGTGACAGGGACTTTGAACGCAGATGACTTCAAAACACCTTTTAGTTGCTCTCCTCTCCTTTGAGAACTGCTGGGGTTAACTTGAGAGGAGAGAGTGTGCATAATGTTGGCACTTCAGGAGGCCTGGGGTAGTCTGAATGTATGCCAGGGAGATAGCACTGGCCTGGGCAGTGCTCAGCTGATGGTTTCTGAAGCGCTGTGTCTGCTCTGATAAGCAGAAAGGATTGTCTGCTAGGGGTGAAGCCACTGAACAGGAGGAGGTTGTGATATCTGGGAACTCAAACTGGGCACCTCAGCTCTTAAGTAACAAGGCTGAATTCTGGCAATGTGCACTGACTGACTTGTGACTGGAGCTGTATCATCTCATCTGGCTTGCAAAGCTCTCCTGCAGCTGGCTCTGGCAGCAGTAAGCCTGGTACCTCATGCTCTGGGTGATGTCAAGGTCTGCTCCTTACACATAGGAACCTACCCCTGGTTAAATGATGTCCCCAAAACGTTTGTCTTTTTGCATTTAAGAGTCTAGGAGACTGAGACTGAAATGCCTGAGGTACAGCTGGGTGGTTGTTCTCATCCTTCAGTTTTGAGTTGCCATCCCTGGAGGTGTCGAAGCCAAGCCTGGCTGGGGCACTTAGTGCCATGGTCTGGTTGCTTGGCCAGGGCTGGGTGCTAGGTTGGACTGGCTGAGCCTGGAGGTCTTTTCCAACCTGCTTGATTCTCTGAATCTAGGAGAAGACAAGGAGGGAGTTTGTCCTGCTCAGGTGCCCTCCAGCACATACTTGTGCTGCAGAATGGCAGATGCCAATCCAAGATTGAAATATGTGTGGGGGGTGTTTTTATATGCATTTCCCTGTGTATTGGAAGGCTTTGGTGTTGACAGGGAGATGTGTGCCATGTGGCTGCCTCTCCTTGTGCCTCAGCCTCGTTTAGCCATGGTAAGGTCAGGCTCTTGCTCTATTTTTTTAAGCCACATCTGCCCAGCTGAATCCCATGCACTGACAGTGATGCTTTCCAGAGCTCTGAATCAATCCTCCAGTCACTCAGGGTTCTGTGCTGTGATTCAAAACGTGTGTCCCCTAATGAAGCTCATGAAAAACTTGTTAATTGGCACCAGGGCCCCCTCTGAGTATGCTTGTTAGTGTCACTGTCCCTCTGACAGGAGGAGGAAGAGCAGTGAAGGGCAGACAGTTGCACCAGAATCTGGAGTGGGATATGTGGGTGCAGGCTTTGTGTTCATGATGGCAACATGAGGGTAGGAGGCAGTGGGATGAAGCTGGCAGAGGGCACCTGGGCCAGAAGAGGCATGCTGAGGTGGTGGTGGCCTCTTCTAGTGCTTCCTCATCGAAGCATTTCATGTGGTTTGAGTGGTGGACAGGAGGCAGTTAAGGGTTGGATCCTTGTTGTTCTAGCTTCACTTTTGAGTTTAGGAGAGAGAGAAAGGTGGAGGCAGTGCATACCACCAGCAGCTTGTGCTCCAAGAGGCACCCATTTGGCTTTGCCTAAGGAAGAGGTTGAGTTTTGTTTGGTTTTTCACTCGTGGGAGGCAGGCTGAAGGTTCTGTGGAGATGAAGCCCCAGGATTAGTGCACAGCTCTCTGCACCTGGCACTTGGTTTTCAGTGATGCCCTATCTCAGGCGAGGTCTGAAGTCTCATTTTCCTAATTCCCAGATCCCAGAGGGACACTCAAAGAGTTAATTGTGATGTTTGGACGCAGAACTCAGCTCATCTTGGTGGATGAAGGAATCCCAGCCCTGGCACGGCGCTCGCTGCCATATGCAGCCGCACCAGCGAGATTTTTCCTTCCTCATTTTTCTTCTCTGCCTGTTCATTTGAGGTATTCCTGTTCCAAGCTCACTTTCTGTCCAATCCCCTCCCCAGGCTGCAGCAGCAGTAGTTGCCTCTGCTAAATGAGCGTTTGCTAATAATGCCTTTCCGTCTGGATGCTCCTGGTAGCTGCCGCTTGTGTTTGTCGTCTCTTCCCTCCCGTTCCCATTCCAACAGAAATAACAGACAGATTGGAACCCACACTGTCCTGCAAATTGGCAGCTGCTATTTTGTCCACACTGCTTTTTTTATTGAGGGATAATAAAATATGCTCTTTGAAGATCCTCCCTTGCGATGGGTGAAGCCCAAGCGCCTCATCAAGCGCGTGTCAGCGGCGGTGAAATCCGAGCGCGTCGTGGCTCTGGGTCTATCAAGCTGCAGTGAGGGGAAGGAGAGATGAAACAAAGTGAAGGCACAAACTGCTTTTATCAGTTCCTTGTATCCTGGTACTTCAGGTCGACATCTTCCTAAGCACAATCTCTCTCTTTCATGCCAGGTGCAATCACCTCTTTCTTTCCATGGCTGGGTGCACAAACTTCAAAAGTCCAAACTTGCTGTGCTCTCAGATCTTTTGACGGATGCAAGGTACCATTTTGATTACTTCTGCACAGCTGAGCAAGGCACAAATCCTGAAAGGAGAATGGTTTGAGTAAACAGAGACTCAGTGCTTGTGAGCTAGGCCTATTTTTAGCTCTTGTGCTCTTTCTTGTGCTGAGAATGTGGAGTATTGCAAATTCCTTATCTAGAAAACACAGCGGTTCCTGGGGGGAGGTTGTACAGCTGCTTCTCAGGGGCTTCCCAATTTGGGTACCTGGTTCCCAGTTTGTGCATCTTATTATCAGGGGCTCCTCAGCTCAAGGCACACAAGGGTATATTGGAGAGTGGCCAGTGGGGGCTACAAAGATGATCATAGGATGGGTTAGGTTGGAAGGGACCTCAAAGCTCGGCCAGTTTCAACCTCCTGAGATGTGGACATGGTTTAAGCCTCAAACTTGTCAGAGTTAGAGAATGGTTGGACTCAATGATCTTAAAAGTCTTTTCCAACCCAAACCATTCTGTCATGGAATTGTAGAGTCATAGAATAATTTGGGTTGGAAGGGACCTTCAAGCTCAGCCAGTTCCAACACCTCCCACTAGAATAGGTCACTCAAGGCCTTGTCCAGCCTGTCTGTGAACACCTGCAGGGAGGTTGTGGAGCACAGAATCACCCAATCTTTGATCACATTGGGTGATTCCATGCTCCACAGCCTCCCTGGGCAACCTGTGCCAGTCTCTCACCACCCTCACTGCAAACAACTTTGTCCTAACATCCACTTTCCATCTCCCCTCTGCCACTTTAAACCCATTCCTCTTCCTCCTGTCATTACAAGACCTTGTCAATAGTCCCTCCCCAGCCCTCCTGTGGCGCCCTTCAGATCCTGGAAGGCCACTCCAAGGTCTCTTTGAAGCCTTCTCTTCTCCAGGCTGCAGAGCCCCAACTCTCTCAGCCTGTCCTTATAGCAGACCTGCTTCTATGATGACAAAAAGACTCAGCTGCTGTGGAGGTTGTGGAGTCTCCTCCTTTGGACACATCTGAATGTGTTCCTGTGTAACCTGTCCTTAGTGATCCTCTTTTGGCAAGAGGTTTGGATTCTTAAGAGGTCCCTTCCAACCTCCATTCTGAGTGTGTCAGTGCTTGGGAGATGTGCAGCCCTGGGGGAAAGGCAGAGTTGGGCTGTTATAGGGGCTCCATTTCATCACCCCTGTGACTGCTGCTTGCAGATCAGTTGGTTTACACACCAGGTCAGAACTGCAGCCTGACCTCCTCAGTTGTGGTGTTCGTGTGGATGCTGCTGGTCACCTGTAACACAGGGACAGGTTTCCAGAAGGGATGTGCAGGGGCTGAGGAAGAGCATCGCACCTCATCGTGGCAATGAAGCAGGGAGGACGCTGAGCTATGGAGTGTTCAGCCTTGAGCACTCCACTGGTTGTTGATCTCTGCAGGGAACAGGGGAAAAAAAAAAAATTAGTTCAGATAGTTTTAATATATTATCTAAAGTACAACTCTGGCAAGTACTGATCTGAGAGAGCACATCCTTGTTACACCTGCTGCCTGCAGCCCGCTGCAAACGTATCTCAGAGCCGGCACAACTGACAGATTTGTCATGAAATCTAAGTCTGTTCTGTCTGGCTTGATAAGGATGCCACTCTATGGATCACTCAAGGAGAGGTTTCTCAAAGAGACAGAGAGGAGCTCATATTTCTGCTCACTGAGGTGTTGCTGACACAATTTAGCATGCGGTATCCAGCTCATTTAGAATTCAGTGCCGACTTCATCCGCATCATAAAGTGAATCCTGTTTTACAATTCCCTTGAACATTCTCTAAATGATGGCATCTGAAAACAAGCAGCACAGTTTATAGGCTGGAATTGTGCTTCTGAAATTAATTCTTAGCAGTATAATCCAGGGTATCAGTCAGACATGTATGAACAGAGGAGCTGCAGTGACTAAGGACTGGAAATTCATCTTTTTTGCATGAGGCTACCTTAGGTTCGAGCCAAGAACCAGAGGTGTGAGCAGCTCAGCCCTGCCCTGCCTCCTCTCTGAACTCCTCAGAATATAGGGTACAGGATCAGCCCTGCCTCCTCTCTGACCTCCTCAGAATATAGGGTACAGGATCAGTCCTGCCCTGCCTCCTCTCTGACCTCCTCAGAATATAGGGTACAGGATCAGCCCTGCCTCACCTCATCTCTGAACTCCTCAGAATATAGGGTACAGGATCAGCCCTGTCCTACCTCATCTCTGACCTCCTCAGAATATAGGGTACAGGATCAGCCCTGCCTCCTCTCTGAACTCCTCAGAATATAGGGTACAGGATCAGCCCTGCCTCCTCTCTGAACTCCTCAGCTTATAGGGCACAGGTTCACTGAAGGAAGGTCACACAGGACACACATCCAGGAGAGTTTTGAATGCCCTCAGAGATGGGAGACTTCACCACTTCTCTGGACAGCCTGCTCCAGGGCTCTGTCACCCTTAAAGAAATTCCTCCTCACGTTTAGGTGGAACTTCAGATGTTAGATAAGAGATTGCTCATCTCTGAGTTGATAACTGGTAGATAAGGAGAGGCTGACAACCTGCAACAGGTGTTTGAGAATTGCAAGTGCAGATCTCCTCTAATGCAGCCTTTATGAGTTATCTGCTGGCAGGTTGAGCTCTGCAGCAGCCACAGAGGGCATCTTTCTACAGAGCAGTCTTTCCACAGAGATAAAGTGAAGCACTTTGATGCTAATAGTTTGTTTTAAAATTAGTTTTACATCTCATCTATTATGAAATGTGAAGGTGCACTTCCAGCTGCCTAAGAGATCCTGGCAGGCAGGCAAAGCAGCAGCAACAACAAAGAGCTGCTTTCCATAATTTTCAATCAGGCTGTGCAGGTTCCTTATTTTCTGCTTTCAGTGCTGCCAGGATGCCAGATCCTGCACAGCACATCAACAGTGTGCTTCACAAAGCCAGCCTGGAGCTGCCTGGGGAGACTTCCCTCTGCTTGCCGTGCTAAAACCCCAGCACATGTTCCTAGGTAGGAATGTCAGCAAGGCAAGGGAAAACAATGACAGCTGGGTCCTTCCCCTACCATCTCAACTGCTGTGTCCAGTTCTGCTGTCCCCACCATAAAAAGGACTTAGAACTGTTGGAGTGAGTCCAGAGAAGACCACAAAGATGATGCAGGTGCTGGAGCAGCTCTGCTGCGAGGACAGGCTGGGGGAGCTAGGGGTGTTCAGCCTGGAGAAGACTCCAGGGGAGCCTCAGAGCTGCCTTCCAATAGCTGAAGGAATCCTACAGGAAAGCTGCAGAGGGACTTTTCCTGAGGGTGTCTGGAGACAGGCCAGGGGGGAATGGTTTGAAGCTGAGGCAGAGCAGGGTTAGAGTGGAGCTGAGGAGTTCTTCAGTAGGGGAATGATGAGACTCTGGAATAGGCTGCCCAGGGAAGTTGTGGCTTGAACACACTGGGGGTGTTCAAGGCCAGACTGGATGAGGCCTTGAGCAGCTGAGTCTAGTTGAGAGATGTCCCTGCCCATGGTGGGGGAGGTTGGAGCAGATGACCTCCGAGGTCTCTCCCAACCTAAGCCATTCTATGATCATGTTTGAGAGAAGGTGGGGATGCAGTGGGAGTGAACTTGTGCTGTAGTAAGAGCATGCACTTTTTGCCTGACCTGTTCATCAGTTTGCTCTTTGTCCTGTTGCTGGCTGTGGATCTTTCTCAGGTGCTCTCTGTGTAGGATGCTCCTGTTGATTAGGCAGCATTAAGCTCCTGGCAGCCAGTTCCCACCGAGCAGCACAGCTCAGCTCCCAGGAGCTGTGAACTGATCTGAGCATTTGGGAAGTTTCAAAGAGAAAATAGTTGGATTTGTTCTTCTGTGACCAATGGATTATGTGCAACAATTCCAAAGTTATATCTAAGTTTTCATCTACTTCTTTTGAAAACAAATGGAACTAAAAAACAACAAAACAAAACCCAGAAGAGGCAGCATTGAATAATTCTGAAGTGAGAAAAGGCTCTCATAGAATCAGGCAGGTTGGAAGAGAGCTCCAAGCTCAGCCAGCCCAACCTAGCACCCAGTCCTAGTCAATGAACCAGACCATGGCACTAAGTGCCCCAGCCAGGCTTGGCTTCAACACCTCGAGGCACAGTGACTCCACCACCTCCCTGGGCAGCCCATTCCAATGCCAATCACTCTCTCTGCCAACAACTTCCTCCTAACATCCAGCCTAGACCTGCCCTGGCACAGCTTGAGGCTGTGTCCCCTTGTTATCTTAAACACTTCCAGGCATGAGGCTTCCACCACCTCCTTGGGCATCCTGTGCCAGTCTCTCACCACCCTCATGCTGAATAACTTCTTCCTAACCTCCAGGCTGAATCTCCCCATTTCCAGCTTTGTTCCAATCCCCCCAGTCCTGTCACTCCCTGACTGCCTAAAAAGTCCCTCCCCTGCTTTCTTGTAGTCCCCTGAAGCTACTGAAAGGCCACAACAAGCTCACCTCATGTTTTGCTGCAACTCCTTGTGTGCTCCCCGAAACATGAGCAGAGCTGTTGGGCCTGGAAATCCACAGCACTGTCAGTGCTGATTATTTGTTTGTCATTTCATTGTCTTCTGAGAAGGTTCAGGTCCTTTCAGTTGCCAGTTTCCTTGCTTCTGATGCAGACTCCAAGTGTTCCATTTGATCTTGTGGTTGCTCTCTTGGTTTGCTGCTCTGATGCATGCTCAGCAAAAGCATCTGGTTTGGGGTTTTTTCCCATGGAGACTCCAGTGCTTCTGTGTGATTGATTTGCAATCCACCTAAACCTTTCTCTTTGCCAAACATCCTATACTCTTAATCCAGGTGTGGGCTGAGCATCCAAACCTGGGGTTTATGCAAAGTCTCTCCCTAATGCCATCCAGTGGGAAAGTCCTGGAGGGATGAGGCAGTGTAGAGAGCTGCATTTGGCTGTGGTTCTTGTCTCTGTGCAGGGATTGCAAATGAGGAGAGTGCAGGCTGATTCTCATGCAAGCTATGACTCTTATGTGATTTAACACCAAAAAAAACCCCAAAACTTTAGACACTGCACTTTGATCCTCCCTCATCTGTGCAGACAAACTCTGAGCAATATTATCTTCATATTCCCAAAATCCTAGAATCAGTCAGGGTTGGAAAGGACCACAAGGATCAGCCAGTTCCAACCTCCCTGCCACGGGAAGGGACCCCCTACCCTCATCCAGCCTGGCCTTAAACACCTCCAGGCTCTGCTTGGCTTTCTGGGCTGCGGGTGCACACTGCTGGCTCCTATTGAGCTTCTCCTCCAGCAGCACCCCCAAGTCCCTCTCCTCAGGGCTGCTCTCCAGCCACTCACTGCCCAGCCTGGATTTGTGCTTGGCATTGTCTTAACCCAGCTGCAGGACCTTGCCCTTGGTCTTGTTGAACCTCCTGAGGTTGGCTTGTGCCCACCTCTGCAACCTGTCCAGGTCCCTCTGGCTGGATCCCTGCCCTCCAGCCTGGCTGCTGCAGCACACAGCTTGGTGTGGGCAGCAAATTTGCTGAGGCTGCACTCAGTGCCTCTGTCCATGGCACCCACAAAGATGCTGATCAAGACTGGTCCCAGAACTGATCTGTGAGGGACTCCACTTGTCACTGCCTCCACTG
>WAAF01007748.1:10348-21003 GCA_013400475.1 Tricholaema leucomelas | reverse complement strand
CAGCCACTCTGTCCCCAGCCTGTAGCACTGCTTGGGGTTGTTGTGGCCAAAGTGCAGAACCCTGCACTTGGCCTTGTTCAGTCTCATCCCATTGGCCTCTGCCCACCCATCCAGCCTGGCAAGGTCCCTCTGCAGGGCTCTCCTACCCTTCAACAGATCCACACCTGCTCCTAGCTTGGTGTCATCTGCAAACTTACTGATGCTGGACTCAATCCCCTGGTCCAGATCATCAATAAAGCTGTTGAACAGGACTGGGCCCAGCACTGACCCTTGGGGAACACTACTAGTGACAGCTGCCAACTGGATGTGGCACCACAAGTGCCTGGGCTGATTTCATGTGCTAAATTTGTTCGGACGTTGGCCTCTACTGAGAGGCCTCTTCTATTCCTTCTTGATTCCTACCATCACTATTTACTGCCACTACATCTCTTCATAATGCTGCCCAGAGAGAGAGAGCAACAAAATCAGAAGTTAATTGTTGAACTGTTCATGATTCTTTTTTTCTTTTGATTTCTCTTTGGCTCTTCAAGATAAAACAGCTTTGAGAGATAAGCAGGGAGGCTGCTTGCACTCAACTGCAGCTGCTGTCGTTAGTCTCTAACACCCTTTTTATTGCTTTCATAACTGGTGCAGCAGAAGTAAATGGCTGCTGTCTCTGCTATTTTCAGTGCTCACAATCCTCTGGATTTTGTAAAAGTCCTTGCCTGTCTTTCCTCCTGCCTCCTAGTTACATGTGAGAATCTCTCAGAGCTCTGTCCTTCATCTTATAGATGAGGAAACTGACAGAAAGTGATTAAGGTTAAGATGTCAGGTTTCTCTCAATTTTTGGGTGCTGATTTTATGTGTCCAGGCCCTGATCCTTTCAAGTGCACTCTGCATTATTGGACTTTTAAATGGAAGCTGCCCTTTGAATACTAACCATTGTTGCTCTTGCTTTTCACATCCTTCAAGGATGGGTAAAAATCTCCTTGAAGCTGATGGTTGTACTACTTGCTTTCCATTCTGGCTGAAAGTGGGAACAATGATGTGCCCCTTTGTTTAACAATAATTGGAACTGGGGAGCTACTTCTGAGACCACTCTGAATGCAAGTAGAAGTTTCCAAGTTTCCAAAAGTAAGCAAGGAAAGAGACAACTAAAAAGAGAAGTGCTTCTCATATGAGCTTGAGAGAAAAACAAAAATTGCTTGGAGCTTCTTGTACAGAATATTTCTGAAAGGGTAAAAAGAACTTCTGATTTATTGCTTCCCTGGTCAGACAAGCAGTGTTTTATATGTATTCTGCAAACAAACACTCAAAGAGAAACTATTGCAGACCTCACATGGTATAAAATCATAGATTTAGAACAGGCACTGGCCATAAATACCAAGAAATTGTTTAATGAACATGTAGATTAAAATTATTAGGTGTATTGTAGTTGGGAAGTCCTGCAAATGAGCTCATCAGAACAGTCTTCACTTAGGTGCTGAGTATATTCTGTATTTCATAGAATCATAGAATCAACCAGGTTGGAAGAGACCTCCAAGATCACCCAGTCCAACCTAGCACCCAGCCGTGTCCAATCAACCAGACCATGGCACTAAGTGCCTCAGCCAGGCTCTTCTTCAACACCCCCAGGGATGGTGACTCCACCACCTCCCTGGGCAGCCCATTCCAATGCCAATCACTCTCTCTGTCAACAACTTCCTCCTAACATCCAGCCTAGACCTCCCCTGGCACAACTTGAGACTGTGTCCCCTTGTTCTGTTGCTGGTTGCCTGGCAGAAGAGACCAACCCCCACCTGGCTACAGCCTCTCTTCAGGTAGTTGTAGACAGCAATGAGGTCACCCCTGAGCCTCCTCCAGCCTAAACACCCCCAGCTCCCTCAGCCTCTCCTCACAGGGCTGTGCTCCAGTCCCCTCACCAGCTTCATTGCCCTTCTCTGGACACATTCCAGCACCTCAACATCTCTCTTGAATGGAGGAGCCCAGAACTGGACACAGCACTCAAGGTGTGGCCTGACCAGTGCTGAGTACAGGGGCAGAATAACCTCCTTTGTCCTATTGGCCATACTATTCCTGATCCAGGCCAGGATGCCATTGGCTCTCTTGGCCACCTGGGCACACTTCTGGCTCATGTTCAGCTACTCTACTTGTACCCCCAGGTCCCTTTCCTTCTGGCTGCTCTCCAGCCACTCTGTCCCCAGACTGTATCACTGCTTGGGGTTGTTGTGGCTGAAGTGTAGAACCCTGCATTTGGCCTTCCTAATGTCTTGTAGTCTTCTCCCTGAACTATGCTTCAGGAATTAATAGAGGAAGAATCATGAAAGATGCAGTTCCCTTAACTGGTCTCATTCCTTATAGACTTGACACTCTAAAGCTTAAGAAAAAGACTCCTGGATAACAGAGTAAAACAGTAAGGCAGAAGACTCAAAGCACTGAGGCTTTTTTTCCTGCCAATGTATTCTGTAGCACTAGGCAGGTTTTTAAAATGCAATGCTCCAGTTGCTTTTGTACCACTACTCTTTTTCCCCATTACTATCCCCACCCTGGTAGAGAATCTAAGTCTGATCTTTCCAGCTTTGAGAAACTAGGCAACAGATGGGGCAGAGTTCACCAGAGTAAGTATGAAACTACAGCTGATTATCCATGTTGCTCCCCTCAACTGGATAGTCAGACTTCTTCAAGACTGTCACCTTAATTTTTTCTTTTAATCTCGAGGGTTTATTTCTTCAGCAGTTCAAACAAATCAGACTCTGCTGCTTCCCCTTCCCTCATTACATTTACTTTACAATATGTTCTGTGATAATACATCAGGACCAGTTTTTCTGTAAACTTCTATTACATGTAAAGCCTATTTTCATTTCATAGACTAAATTCCCCCTCATTCTGGATGAAGAACAAACCTGAGTACTCTTGTCCTGTATTAGTGTGATGAATATATTTACTAAGAGATGAATTTCCTTGTGTTCTAGCTGGACCTCAGAGATAAGAGGGGCTAGGGGCTGCTGGATTTCTCTTTCTCTTAATAGATATGACAATTTAACACCAGATGCACAAACAGCCTGTCTGCTGTAGGGCTGGCTGCATTGAGAAGTAGTTGGGTGCACAATCAGTGGGGTTTATTTATATGCAAAACGCAGAGATTCTTCAAGATAGCCAGTGATGAGCACACTAAAGTGCTGAATAGCTCCAACTTAGATTGCAGTCACAAACTTGATCTCCTGGGGAAGCATTTGGCATACCCAAGGTTGAAAATCTTCTCAAAGGTATCCCTTCTGGGGAGAGAAAGAGGGACAAACCCACAGATCTGTCTCTGCTCTTTGATGTACCTGAGTTAGGGATGAAATCAGGACAATACTTATATCTGGACCTGAGCAAGGGCTTTGAAACTGTCCTGCACCACATCCTGGTCTCCAAGCTGGTGACACATGGATTTGATGGGTGGACCACTGGATGGATAAAGAACTGGCTTGATGGCTGCACCCAGAGTGGCTGTCAATGGGTCCATGTCCAACTGGAGGTCAGTGACAAGCAGAGAGCCTCAGGGATCAGTCCCTGAACCAGTCTTGTTCAACATCTTTGTGGGTGCCACGGACAGAGGCATTGAGTGCACCCTCAGCAAGTTTGCTGATGACACCAAGCTGTGCAGTGCAGCAGACAGGCTGGAGGGAAGGGATGCATGCAGAGGGACCTGGACAGGCTGGAGAGGTGGGCACAAGCCAACCTCAGGAGGTTCAACAAGACCAAGTGCAAGGTCCTGCATCTGGGGCGAGGCAATCCCAAGCACAAATCCAGGCTGGGCAGTGACTGGCTGGAAAGCAGCCCTGAGGAGAGGGACTTGGAGATGTCTTGCTGGACAAGAAGCTCAACATGAGCCAGCAGTGTGCACTTGCAGCCCAGAAAGCCAACCAGATCCTGGGCTGCATCAGGAGAAGTGTGGCCAGCAGGGCCAGGGAGGTTATTCTCCCCCTCTACTCTGCTCTGCTGAGACCCCACCTGGAGTACTGCATCCAGTTCTGGAGCCCCATTACAAGAAGGATGTGAAGATGCTGGAGTGTGTCCAGAGAAGGGCCACGAAGATGCTCAGAGGGCTGGAGCAGCTCTGCTATGAGAACAGACTGAAAGAGTTGGGGCTGTTCAGTCTGGAGAAGAGGAGGCTCTGAGGTGACCTTCTTGTGGCCTTCCAGTATCTGAAGGGGGACTACAAAAAAGCTGGGGAGGGACATTTTAGGCTATCAGGGAGTGACAGGATTAGGGGGAAGGGAGCAAAGCTGGATGTGGGGAGATTCATCCTGGACAAGAGAAGGAAGTTGTTCAGCATGATAGTGGTAGAGCCTGGAATGAGTTTCCCAGGGAGGTGTTTGAGGCCCCAACCCTGGAGGTGTTTAAGGCCAGGCTGGATGAGGCTGTGGGCAGCCTGCTCTAGGGCAGGGTGTCCCTGCCCATGGCAGGGGGTTGGAACTAGCTGATCCTTGTGGTCCCTTCCAACCCTGACTGATTCTATGATTCTATCTCATTATCTGTTATTATGCAGTGTGCAGGGGGAGGGACTCTAGTCAAGCCATTGTTATCAGGTGCACTTTAGGTGATCACATTCCTGCCCACTGACATGGCAGCAGAGAATAATGGATCTCCATCCAGCCTCTGTGTCTGCTCTGGTTACCATATGTTTATCGGCAGTACTACTTGGTGCCTTTCTACTCTTTTGTGCTTCCTACAACTAAGTCCTCCATTTCTGGAGCTGCTTTCCTGGGAGAAGAAAGAAGTCACTTTCACTCAGTAGAAATATAACCCCTTCCAAAATGCTCTGTCTCTGCATCAGAACATCTAAGACTTAAAGCTTCCCAGTAAGACAGATGCTGCTGTTTCATGACACCATTGAATATGATGTTTACATTTTGCTGTTGCATTTATAATAGAGATCTGGTTTAGGTTGCAGTTCTTCTATTTGTTGGTTTCCTTGGGAAAGCAATAGCTTTTTTTCTGTTTATTTGGTTTATTTTTCCCATACCTATCACCCAGCCCTGTCCAATCAACCAGACCATGGCACTGAGTGCCTCATCCAGGCTTTTCTTCAACACCTCCAGGAACGGTAACTCCACCACCTCCCTGGGCAGCCCATTCCAATGCCAATCACTCTCTCTGGCAACAACTTCCTCCTAACATCCAGCCTAGACCTCCCCTGGCACAGCTTGAGACTGTGTCCCCTTGTCCTGTTGCTGGTTGCCTGGCAGAAGAGACCAACCCCCAACTGGCCACAGCCTCCCTTCAGGTAGTTGTAGACAGCAATCTCCTTCCCTATCCTTCTGCTGGGATAGCTTTCTGCAAAGTTCCCAATCTGAAATGACTTCTGGATCAAGTGAGCTCCAGAACCAGCACTAGAGACAGGTAAGGATCAAATGGTCCTGAGAAGGCAAGAGAGGGACACTGCTGCTGGCAGTGAATTGTCAGAGAAGAGGAGATGATCCAGTCTGACCTCAGGTAGTAGCTGCTGCCGTTTTAGACCACATTGTTTTCCAAGGGGAAGTTGAACTAAACTTGATGCAAAGGTCAGATTCAGAAAGCTGTGAATTAGAAAGATATGTGGGAAGAGTCACGTTTTTGGTTGTTTTTTTTTCTTGGTATCTACTTCTTCGTGGTGACATTGAAAAGAAAAAACAGGAATTTTCACCAAGGCAGTGTTTGTAGTGCTTTGCTTTCCTTTCAAACAGACTCCTTTCAGGGCAAGTTGGTTTTGAGTGTTTGCATTGGTCAAGGAATGAAGCTGATGTGTTTCAGTTGTTGTAAATACTTTGGGAATCTTTCAGCCACTTCATCTGTCTTTGTAACTCTCCTTCTTCTCTTGTTCTTCCGCTGGCATTATCTTCTGCATCTTGAACTTTGCTTTACTACTTAGATTCAGGTTGTCTGCCAAGGAAAGAAAATACATTTCAGTTTGCTTGAGTATATTAGCTGTGCTGTACAAGAGATTCTGAATTAAGGACAGCTGTTCTTGATGTCTGTTGAAAAGCTATTGAAGTGCAGTGGGTGTGACCAATTTAACTTCATCCCCACACCAAAGCCACTTTGTTAGTCATCAGTTTGCGCTATCAAGCCTTCTCTGTCTTGCCCAACTCTTCTTCCCTCTCCCATTCCTCCCAGTTTCTCATAAAATCATAGCAAAAAAAGGAGGAAGCAAGCTGAGGCTGAGTAGACCTAATAAAAAAAGGGTGTGACATCAGTCACGTTCTTCCTAGCAGTTATTATCTTCTGTAATTGCCTGGTTCGCTTTTTCTATCACATGCTCGGCACAGGTAAGGTAGCTAAGTCTCTGCTGATTGGTTGTTGCTCCATGGAAGGCAGCCTTCCCTTAGGGCTGCTACATCATAATGATTGGTTATTGCTTCTTTTTTTCCCCCCCTGAACTTGTCTAGTAGACTAAATGTAGCTAGATTAAATTTAGAGGAATTGCTAAGGCTCTCCTCAAAAGAGAGATTTGAATTCAGTAACTGTAGGGTAGATGGGAAATTAATCTATTTCCCTTGGTTTGCAGAGGAGGAGCTTCATTAGGGCAAGGTAGCAGGTAGAAGGCCTGAAGAGAATAAGAGGTAGGCGAAAAGGAGGAGAGGGAAACAGACATTTATCTCCAGGACAGCAAGAAACAAAATCCTTCTCCATGACCTGACTGTGATTCTGCATTGGCAAGAAAGAGCTCACGCTACGCAATGGACTTTGTTTCTCTCATCTCTGGAGGCAGAAAGCCTGGAGAATCAAGGGTGAGTTTGGTTTTTGAGGAGCTATGATTTAATAAGAAAACATACATTTATTTATAATGATTTAATTGCTACTGCAGGACACATGAGTCCTAACAGAAGATCTACTGTAACAATACTGTGTCCAGTTCTGGGGTCCCCGGTTTAAGAGGGACATTGAAATCCTTGAGCGTGTCCAGAGAAGGGCAACGAGGCTGGTGAGAGGCCTCGAGCACAGCCCTACGAGGAGAGGCTGAGGGAGCTGGGATTGTTTAGCCTGGAGAAGAGGAGGCTCAGGGGTGACCTTATTGCTGTCTACAGCTACCTGAAGGGTGGTTGTGGCCAGGGGGAGGTTGTTCTCTTCTGTCAGGCAGCCAGCACCAGAACAAGAGGACACAGCCTCAAGCTGTGCCAGGGGAAATTTAGGCTTGAGGTGAGGAGAAAGTTCTTGACTGAGAGAGTCATTGGACACTGGAATGGGCTGCCCAGGGAGGTGGTGGAGTCGCCGTCCCTGGAGCTGTTCAAGGCAGGATTGGACGTGGCACTTGGTGCCATGGTCTAGCCTTGAGCTCTGTGGTAAAGGGTTGGACTTGATGATCTATGAGGTCTCTTCCAACCTTGGTAATACTGTGAGACTGTGATATATTCAAGACCAAGAGGTACAAGGGAAGATTTAGGAATGTGCTGCAAGACCATGATCCATGGAAAGACTCATATAAGGGCAGAAAGGACTTTGAGTTGTGTTAGTTGGGGAAATCCTTTGGATCCAGCAGATGAACTCTTCTATTTGGTGATAACATATCCTGTATTTGTGATATGGAGACTGCTTTTTTTTTCCCCATGTATGACATATATAAAAGTTTTGCATTCACATTGAGTATCTGTAAACCCAACTTTCCTCCATTTAAAAATGAAGCAATTCAAAATCACCTACGCTGGAAATGAATTGGATGAAGTAAATTGGTGGAAGAGCAAGTCCTCTTATACAGAATCAAGAAACACAAGTTCCACTTGCTCAGTTAGTGACTTTTAACCTTTGACATTAGTTGTCTACTGGTAACACATTGACTAATCTAAAAGATAATTAAAATGCTACAGCAATCATGGATCATAATGTATGTTGCAGTATAACATTCAAAACTAGGTGTTTTTTCTTCTCTCTTTCTAATGGACAAGGGTACTAGAGATGGCTTGTTTTAATTCCAGCCTACTAGTCAAGAGACCTAGATAAAACCAGAAAGAAAGGGATTCCTTGGAATGCAAGCAAGAACGAATCCTTAGCAGTATGGACTCCATGTGTTCAGACCTCATTGTTGTCTTCAGACCTCATTGCTGTCTACAACTACCTGAAGGGAGGTTGTAGCCAGGTGGGGGTTGTTCTCTTCTCCCAGACAACCAGCAACAGGACAAGAGGACATAGCCTCAAGTTGTGCTGGGGGAGGTCTAGGATGGATGTTAGGAGGAAGTTCTTCATAGAGAGAGTGCTTTGCCATTGGAATGGGATGCCCAGGGAGGTGGTGGAGTNTCTATTCTATTCTATTCTATTCTTGGTCTCCCCCTAGTGCAACAGCAAAGCTAGTTACCACTACAGCTGAGCTTCAAAAGAGTGAACCTTCAGAACCTGCAGCTAACATTGGATGGACTCTGAATGTGTCACAGCATTCAGAGGTGTCCCTATTCAGCTTGAAATGAGAACTCTCAAGAAGAGATTGAAGGTGCTGTAAACCAGGTGGCTGTATTTAAAGCATGTAAGTTTTCACAGAAGCAATAGCTAGGGAATGAAGTGTGTGGTGCTGGGGCAGAAGTTGTGGTAACAAACAAGATATTTATCAACTGGATACTCACAGGTAATAAGGAGAACATACCTTTGCCCAAGATAATGCGAGGTAATTCTTTCAGATATGACTGCAGTTTTAAACTCTAGCTATGATTGCAGTTTTAAACCTTAAAGAACAAGGGGACACAGTCTCAAGTTGTGCCAGGGGAGGTCTAGGCTGGATGTTAGGAGGAAGTTGTTGCTGGAGAGAGTGATTGGCATTGGAATGGGCTGCCCAGGGAGGTGGTGGAGTCATCGTCCCTGGAGGTGCTCAAGAAAAGCCTGGATGAGGCATTTAGTGCCATGGTCTAGTTGACTGGATAGGGCTGGGTGCTAGGTTGGACTGGATGATCTTGGAAGTCTCTTCCAACATGGTTGATTCCATGATTCTATTCTACTGTCATAGACACACTTTGGAGGTGTATTGCATGGTATTTGGTATGTCCTCTGATGGTGGCTAAGCCTATAGAATCATAGAATGGTTTAGGTTGGAAGGGACCTCAAGGATCATCCAGCTCCAACCCCCCACCATAGGCAGGGACACCTCCCACTAGAGCAGGCCGCTATAATTACAAATGCAGCTCTATGCATCGCTAAAATTTTGCACCTCTGTGAGAAACCTTTAAAAAATGTATTTCTATTTAAAAGAAAACAGCATATATTAAACAATAGAAATGTGACTGCCTCCTGGAACTCGGGAATCATAGACTCTTTTGGGTTGGAAAAGACCTTTAAGATCACCAGTCCAACCTATACCAAGGCTGGTGCTAAACCGTGTCACAGAATCATAGAAGGTTCACTCTTTTGAAGCTCAGCTGTAGTGGTAACCAGCTTTGCTGTTGCACTAGGGGGAGACCTAGAATAGAATAGAATAGAATAGAATAGAATCAACTAGGTTGGAAGAGGCCTCCAAGATCATCCAGTCCAACCTAGCACCCAGCCCTATCCAGTCAACTAGACCATGGCACTAAGTGCCTGTTGTGGAGCGACTCATCCAGTCTTTTCTTGAGCACCCCCAGGGATGGCGACTCCACCACCTCCCTGGACAGCCCATTCCAATGCCAATCACTCTCTCCAGCAACAACTTCCTCCTAACATCCAGCCTAGACCTCCCCTGGCACAACTTGAGACTGTGTCCCCTTGTTCTGTTGCTGGTTGCCTGGCAGAATAGACCAACCCCCAAGTGGCTACAGCCTCCCTCAGCACCCCTACTCTGCTTCTTTGAAACATCTTCAGGGATTCAGCCACCTCCCTGGGGAGCACATTCCTGTCTTTGAGAACCCTTGCAGTGAAGAATTATCTTCTAATAGCCAACCTAAGATTTTAGATATGATTTGTGAAAATTTCATATTGCATCCTTCTTTTCCTTAAAGTTTACTTCTTTTCCTGTCCATGTGAGATGCTGCAATGAAACTGTGTAGCTTTCCTTTTCATTTTTTTTTTGTACAGCCATCAGCAGGTGTCCTTAAGGAGACTGCCACAGAAATTTAATAATAGGCATGCAAGAACATGTAACCACTGGTGAGCATTGTTCAGAAAGATTACCTGTTCTGGCTCTTTTTCTACACTTCTCCTTCAGTGTGATCCTTCTACTATAACACCTTTAAAACTTGTGGGAGGTGGTAAAAAGGTTCTTTGTTAGGTGACTCTTTGAATCAAACCACTCTTCAAATTGCTTACATAGCGTGAATTTGCTAGAAAGCCAAGTTGCGACTGCGAGACCTGGGTGCTAAATATAGTGGGAATGCTGAGAAAAGTTGGTGCTTTACTTGGGGAGTATACAGACAGTGTACACCATGCAACTGGCATGGTGAATCCTCTGGCCTTAGTAGCTGCTCAACCTTGAATAATTTTAGGTGATAATGATATAAGTAACTCTCTACCGTAGAATCAACCAGGTTGGAAAAGACCTCCGAGATTATCCAGTCCAACCTAGCACCCAGCCCTGTCCAGTCAACCAGACCATGGCACTAAATGCCTCAGCCAGGCTTTTTTTTTAAACACCTCCAGGGACAGTGACTCCACCACCTCCCTGGGCAGCCCATTCCAGTGCCAATCACTCTCTCTCTGTCAAGAATTTCCTCCTAACATCCAACCTATACCTCCCCTGGCACAACTTGAGACTGTGT
>WAAF01007748.1:0-10254 GCA_013400475.1 Tricholaema leucomelas | reverse complement strand
CTACTATCTACCAGTACCTCCAGGTCCCTTTCTTCCTGGCTGCTCTCCAGCCACTATGTCTGGGACAAGACAAAATTTATCTTATCCATTTCATCAGTGATGGACCTTGGTTTCAAGCAGGTAAATTTTCCCATTTTCACAGGCTCACAGGATGTTAGGGGTTGGAAGGGACCCAGGAGATCATCGAGTCCAAGCCCCCTGCCAGAGCAGTACAATGCTATCTAACACAGATCACAGAGGAACACATCCAGGCAGGACTTGAAAGTCTCCAGAGAAGGAGACTCCACAACCTCTCTGGGGAGCCTGTTTCAGTGCTCTTGGACTCTTACAGTAAAGAAGTTCCCCCTTGTGTTGAGGTGGAACCTCTTGTGCTGCAACTTACACCCATTTTATAAACTACTACAACCTTTGTCAACCTTTGTCAACCTTTGTCTGTTACTTTTTTAAATCTGTGGGCATTAATATATTCTCCTTCATGCACTTGTGCCCACAGGGGAGCATACTATCCTGAGCTACATCTTAGTTACATTATTTTTGTCTTGTGTAGTGTCTGGAGGCTCCTCACAGCTGCCCCACATGTCTGCTAGACAGGTGCTGCTGCAGTTACAAAACTGCTGTAGCTAAGAGACTAATTAATCCATTTCTATGCATAGAAACTCCTGCCTTCACACTCCCCCCAAAAAACCTATGAGGAAAATACATTCATTACAGGCCTTCTTGTTTTATGTTGTTTTAGAAAACATTAATATACATTATACATATAAAAGAGAGAAAAAAGTACTTGACTTCTTTTTCTTTTTCCTGCTGCCACCTGTTCCTGATCATTTATCTAGTTACTCTTTATTCCACGTGGTTACCTAACACATAAAATCATTAATGCCATTTAAATTTGCTTTGAGTTAAGGTTTTTGTTGATATTACCCGAAATAGCCACAGCTCCTTACTGAGAGAAGATCTGACTGGAGAGGAGAAAAACAACTCACAGTTAGTTGCTTAATCGTAGAATCAACCAGGTTGGAAGAGACCTCCAAGATCATCCAGTCCAACCTAGCACCCAGCCCAAGCCAATCAATTAGACCATGGCACTAAGTGCCTCATCCAGGATTTTCTTCAATGCCTGGAGGGATGGAGACTCCACCACCTCCCTGGGCAGCCCATTCCAATGCCAATCACTCTCTTTTTTTGCTTCTTCTAATACAGTCACTTTCACACAGTAGGAATTTAACCCCTTCCAAAATGCTCTGTCTCTGCATCAGAACACCTAAGACTTAAAGCTTCCCAGTAAGACAGATGCTGCTGTTTCATGACACCACTGAATATGATGTTTACATTTTATTATTGCATTTCTAATGGAGAACTGATTTAGGTTGTAATTCTTCTATTTGTTGGTTTCCTTGAGAAAGAAGTAGCTTTTTTTCTGTTTATTTGGTTTATTTTTCCCATACCTATCACCCAGCCCTGTCCAATCAACCAGACCATGGCACTAAGTGCCTCAGCCAGGCTTTTCTTCAACACCTCCAGGGACGGTGACTCCACCACCTCCCTGGGCAGCCCATTCCAATGCCAATCACTCTCTTTTTTGCTTCTCCTAATGCTTCTTTGATATCCATAGTCCTCGTTCCTCTTTCCCCTCTTAGGTCTGCATTTTGTGGACACTTCTGTGGAGGTGCATGTGTGTTATTGTAATCTTGGTCATGGCAGTCTGACAGGCAGAAGGTGTACATTGGGTAGCTCTTAGATATGCCTCTGGCAACTCATCTTCAAGTATTTGAAGGCAGCCAGATACAGAACAGTTTTCTTCTGCAGAACCTTTGTGTGCTGTGACAACAGGGACTGCTGTGGTTTCTATTAAATTTACCCCTGAAAACACAGCTCTCTGTCTTTCTAATTGACTTCCACTGGATTTGATGGGGAGAAGACAGTCATAAGGATCTCTTGACCTCACTGATGTGCTCACAGGTCTAACTTCTGGAGGCTATGGGTAGTGTCTCCTCTGCCCTTTCTGGTTTTGAATGCTTTTGCCATCCATTTGTGCAAAATATGAAGCCTTTCAGCAGCAGAGTCTTTGTTGCTGTCTTGAGAAAGAGGCAGGACAGTTGCTAAAAATAGAGGGGAGCTTTGGCAAGGGTCAAGACCTGGTACAGATGGTTTAGGGGCGATCCCAAGATGTGAAGGGAAAGCAGCCCTTCTCTGTGTGAACAATTAATGTGCACTTCTGCAGTATTTAGCAGTAAACCTTTGTGTTCTTATCCCATTAGCGCCAAGGATGGTAGGGAACATGACCTTGCCCTCAAACAGTGTTTAAGGGTTACTGCAGGTATAAATCATTTTGGAAAGACAATGATCCAATGCCAGGTAAGAACTGGGCATGAAAAAGGTGCTGGCAGCAGGAATTAGGAACTGAAAACCCCTGTAGCATGCAAAAGGCTTTATCTGTTCAAACAAAAGGAATTTCAGATTAAAAGCAGCTGCGTTCAGACATGCAAAACAGTAATGAGAAGATATGGGGAGGCTCGAGGAAAAGAATGTAGAAACAAGGTAGTAAGGCAAATCTGATGAGGAGAAAAATTGCATTAGCATAAAGTAAT
Organism: Tricholaema leucomelas; assembly: GCA_013400475.1. Classification (NCBI taxonomy): domain Eukaryota; kingdom Metazoa; phylum Chordata; class Aves; order Piciformes; family Lybiidae; genus Tricholaema lacrymosa; species Tricholaema leucomelas. The sequence continues at coordinate 7,666 of WAAF01007748.1, read as the reverse complement.
TATGGGAATGGCTGCCTGAGTGCTAGCAATACTGCCTTGGTTTAGTCCAGACTCTGCTTACAGAGCAGCTGTTGATAGCAAAGTGTGGGGGGGACTATTACAGCTGCATGCGTTGACAGCAGTTGAATCTCCTAACTCTTAAAATAAGAGCTTTCAGAGGGTTGTGTAGATTTGGAGGTGTGCTGAGGTCTAAGAGCTTTCAGAGGGTTGTGTAGATTTGGAGGTGTGCTGAGGTCTAAGAGCTTTCAGAGGGTTGTGTAGATTTGGAGGTGTGCTGAGGTCTAAGAGCTTTCAGAGGGTTGCGTAGATTTGGAGGTGTGCTGAGGTCTAAGGGCTTTCAGTGGGTTGTGTAGATTTGGAGGTGTGCTGAGGTCTAAGAGCTTTCAGAGGGTTGTGTAGATTTGGAGGTGTGCTGAGGTCTAAGAGCTTTCAGAGGGTTGTGTAGATTTGGAGGTGTGCTGAGGTCTAAGAGCTTTCAGAGGGTTGCGTAGATTTGGAGGTGTGCTGAGGTCTAAGAGCTTTCAGAGGGTTGCGTAGATTTGGAGGTGTGCTGAGGTCTAAAATGCAAGAATAAAACCCGTGAGGCTTTGTCCAAGCAAATTTACAAGCACATCAGCTTCCCTGGAGTAAATGAGAGTAATGCAGTGCAGCTAATGAAGCATTTTGAAAGCAATCCCAGTCTATAATTGAGAATCAGATCTTGCTGCACGTCTTCAATTGTTCTTATCGTAATAACTGTTAACTCAGTAAAATAAAGATATTACTTTAAATGGCTTCCCACTAAGTCGCTTTTTTTGGATGAAGGATGTAGCTGTCCTCATCTGTATTTGTGAACTTGGTGTTGTAAAAACAATTTCACAGTAGCTTATTAATGACATTGCCTAAAATAGCCGAGTACGGCGCTCATTCAGCGGCAACGTTAATTATGCATCAGGTTTTCATGTGACCAAAGTATACAAAGTTTGATTTAGCTTGCTTTTTTTTTTTTTTTCACATCTCACTATTTGCTACCCAGATTTACTGGGTAGTTAATCATTCATATTTCTGTGCTAAATATGAGAGTGCTTGCTTTAGAAAGCGATTCAGTTGTGTAAGGGCTTTAACTGCAGTGAACGACAAATTCAGAAGCTTGTTATGTCAGAAAGGAGGAGGAGGAACTTCTGTTTAGGTCTTGCCTTCACAGGGAAAGGAAACACTGATAGTATCTGTGTAATCTTGCACTGATGAGAATCACACTGCTTTGAGAAGATTAATATTTGAGATCTGGTGACTAAGTGGTGGTGGGCACAGCTGCTTTAGAATCAGAGATAAAGGAGAGAAGGAAAACAAATCCAGAATTGCTGTGTGAAAACCTTGCTGACATGCAATGCTGTCAGAACATTTACAGAGCAGAAACCCCGTTCAGTGTCAATCAGGTACGTGCTATGTTAAATTCCATCTCTATTGTTTTAGTTGTTGCCACAGGTTTGCAATTGAGAGCCTCTGGATTTATGAGAAATGACCTCTATAAGTGAAACTGTTGAGAGATTCTGGTTTGGTTTCAGTGCACATTTGTTCTTAAGGTCCAGCTGCATGCAGATTAAATGATCTTTCAACAGGTTTGTGCTTGTGTTTTAGCAGTTTGGCTTAAGAATCTAACTAGAATAGGATTGCTGCATGACAAGCAAGAGTGGTTTTGAACATAAGACTATGGGTTTGGGGTCTGAGGGTGGTTTATAAAATGACAGAAATGAATATGCTAATAGAAGGCAAAAAAAAAAGCCACTTCTTAGAATCATAGTACTTTTTAGGACCGGACCCGAAGCAAATCGAACTTATTGGAAGTATCCTCCTTGACTTGACTGAACTTTGGGTCAGGTTTGTCAAATTCTTAAGTCTTAATGCTGATAAATGCTGGGGGTTTTGTTCTTGCAGTTGCTGTGTCTACCTAAGCAGTTTTCCCACCTTAAAGTTGGTGACACATGTTTACTAGCTTGCTATGAGGACATCAGTTTTGAAAAGGGTCTTCCTAATTACACAAGCAGATACAGACCTGCTTCTTAAGTTTACTTTCAGCAGTGCTAAAAGGTATATTTAACAATAACTACAGACTGGACAGCACGTGTGTAAATCTTCATCAAGCCCATCAGAGCCTCTGCTGGAATGCTAGTAAAGACTTTTGGCTAGCAATGACATTCAGCATGATCCAGTCTTTTTATCTCAGAGGTTTTATAAGTGAGATCTTATTAGGGAAAATAAATTTCAGTCTGGAGAGAGGATGGGATAGACAGCAAATGATGCAATTTAGAGCCTGGAGTGGCTGGTAAATGTGCTATTTCTGTTTGTGAAAGAGTTCAGCTTTGTCTTAGGGAGAAAGATGCACAATTACCATTTATGTGCAGAGAAAGTTTCCAAATGATTAGGAACTGCATGAGAAACCACTTTTGAACATCAAGTCTGATATGCTGAGTATTTCCAGCAATTCCTCATCTGTATCCTTGAAATTCCTTGCTGTCATTCCCCTGGGAGACCTAAGACCAGGCATGCTGCCTATACTGAAGCACGAAATACATTTGCTATTTCTAATGTAAAGCTTTAGAACTTTTGCTTGCTGTTTCAGAACTTGATCAGAATTTGTCTTTACGTTTGTGAACAGAGTTTAAACATAGAATCACTCCCCTGTTGCTGTCCTCCTCTTTGCTTTCATTTCTTAACTTTGCTGTTTCTTTAAGAACAAGATGTAACTTACATTCTGCAGCCACTGTGACTGCAAGTACAGCTGTAGTGTCTCCATTATCAGACAGCTCACTCTGCATGTGTGTGAGCAAACAGTTCAGCTTCCTCAGATGTACAGAGGAGAAATAACAGTAAAAATCTTAGACCTGAAGAGATGGACTAAATCTGAGGCTTCTTCACAGCTGTTCTTTTTAAGTGCTGTAATTATGAGAATCAGTTAACAGAGTATGAAGTATTGCTGGAGAAAGTGGACTCATGAACAGTGTTTTATATCCTTGTGATTTTTTGGGGTAACCTGATAAACTTCAAATATCACAGGAATAAAACACCAATCATTTTAGAGATGATTTTAGAATGTTGCAGCTGCAGGATTACCTTCGATAAGTCAGCCCCCAGGAGTGTCTGTGATGATATTCTGATAAAGAATTGATTAAAATGTGTTAATTAAACCACTGTGAAGCCATGTTATAGACAATCCCTTTAAATACATTTAGTTTTAGTTCTTGACCTAAAGGTGCCAAAGCATTTACAGTGAAAAGGGATGCTGATCCTTGGGACTTAGAATCATAGAATCAGTCAGGGTTGGAAGGGACTACAAGGATCATCTAGTTCCAAGCCCCCTGCCATGGGCATGGACACCCTACCCTAGATCAGGCTGGCCATTTTATACCCACTATTCTATACCTCACTATTTTATTGTGCTCTTCTTCAGTTATCTGCAGCTTGCTTTTACTGGCAGCAAGAAATATTCACATAGAAGAGTTTTCTGGTCCGTTCCTCCAGAGAGAGAAGCTACAAAGCTCAGGAAACAGAAATCCCAGAATAATTTCTCAGATGTCATTCTAATAAGACTAGGAAGACATTCAAGGTTTGTCTTAACCAATATATTAGACAAACCAATTTATTAGACAAAATTAGGTGGTGTGAATCAACAACAAAATTCTGACTCACTTGAGACAGGACAGGATTTTACTCACTGCAAAAGACAGGTTTTCATGTTTAGGCTGGTGATGAGACAAATATAGAACAGGTTTTTGGGGTTTTTGTTTGCTTGCTTGTTTGTTTGTTTGTTTTTAATCTAAGGGACTAAAATTTGCACAAATATTTTTGTTACCTGTGGATCCAGATCATTAGAACAGTGTTTCATAGCTTGAAAGGCAAGAATAAGTAATCCCTTGTTTTTCACTGTTATTTCAGTGAACTGATGTGGCACAATTAGTCATTTCTAACATCTTCTAAATCATCAATGTCAGGTATCAAAATAACTACACTGCAAACCCTTTGTCAACAAAATAAGTTAGGATGAAATTGCAGGTTGCTGTAATGATGCCTAACAAAACAAATGCAAGTGAAATAGTATTTCAGATAAACTCCAAACAGGAAGCAAATTGATTTATACTTAAAACTAGGGCACAGCACTCTGATTTATACCTAAAACTAGGGCACTACCAGCTAAAACTGCACAGCATTTCATATGTTTTCATACATAGATTTCATGTCTGTCCAATCATAAAGATGGCTGTTTGTTCAAGTTTTCTCTCTGGAAGGGCAGAAGTTTGCTTTGTGCAGTAAAAGATGAGGCAGCCACGTGAAGTGCATTGTTTGGATACTGAGCAGAGCAAGATGGAGACGGGGCACTGCTTTCTGTCATAGCCACACACCTGAAGCATGCCTCACAGTGTTTCTGAAGGCACAGTTCAACTGCACAGCTTTGCTGGCTGCCTGAGTAGCAGTGGTGGAAAAAAAATCTTGCATGTGGCATGTTTTTCTTGGCCAGAGCTGTGTGAAAAACAATGCTGACAAGCGTCGTTAGCTGAAGAGGCTTTGAGCTCATTACCAAGTAAGACCACTAGAGAAACAGATTCTTTCACTATGGAAATTAGTGAAGAGGCTGTCAGGAGAAAACATGGCAAATAAGAGAATTCTATTGAAGAAGAATAATAAAATGGTCTGGGTTGGAAGGGACTTCCAAAGGTCATCTAGTTCAACTCTCTCTGCAGCAAGCAGGGGCATCCTCAACTAGATCAGGTAGAAGGATAGAGTGGAATAAGGGACACTGAACGTTGGTCTGACAGGAGCAAGTCTGCTGCTTTTCTCCACTCTTCAGGTCACCTAGATCTGAAAAAAAGAAGATTCCCCGACAGCATGTTTGTAAGGAGGGTTTTGTGATGCCAAAGACAGCCATGCTGATCACTCTTGCTTCTTAGCCTCATAAAGCAAGAGGTCACTTGAGGAGCCTGAGGCATGCCACGCTCAAGGGAACAGCCCATCCATCATGTTCTGCTTAGCCAGGAAAAATGAAATCCTTCATTCACTGACTTACTATGCCAACAGAAACTCCCACCCCATGTTCTGGACTTACTATGCCAACAGAAACTCCCACCCCATGTTCTGGGCTTACTATGCCAACAGAAACTCCCACCCCAGGTTCTGGACTTACTATGCCAACAGAAACTCCCACCCCACGTTCTGGAGCTGTGGTGGGTCAGATCCTCAGGTGGTGTAGTATGCTCAGCAGAAATAATTTATTTCATGTAATCTGGGGATGTGTCCTGTTTGTCTGCTCACCTGTCGAGTCTTGTTGCCTAGAGATTGCCAGGGGGTCTAGGCTTTAGAGGCAGTTACAACCTTCCTCTATTGTCCATTGGACAAAGGGCTCTTAATCTCATCACTGTTTTTTTTATACCTAGTGATGGATAGCTGCTGTCAGGAAAAATCTCTCATCTTTGCTTTCCTCAAAACAAGGCAGACACTGTCCCCCAGAGAAGAGGAAATCTCAATTCCTGCTATACTCCTATTGCCTGAATTACTTGGTTTTCTTCACATACTGACTTTTCTTGCCCCCCTCTGCCTTTTTTTTCCTTTTCAATTTCTCTCTGGCATTAGTGCATTGCTGCTGGCACTGCTCTGTGCATGCCTGCTGTATATCTTCACAGGTTTGCATGGTGGAGCTGTTGTGGGAACAGGGAATAAATGCAGTGGTGATTTCAAGCCTTAGTCTATTTCTGATGTTGGGGATGCTGAGTTGTTACAGGAGAAAACAGAAAGAGCTTGACTTGAGTCAGAGAATCTCAGTCTTTGTGCCAGCTCAAGCCTATGCCATGCCAATAACTAAGAGAGAGCTATTCAGTAACCCTCCAAGCTGAGTAAAAGACCTGCTGGGACAAAAACAAGGTTATTTATCCATATATATTTTTGATGCCAGATGATTGAGTGTGGGACTCTGTTTCTCAGTATAGTAATATAAAGTAAAGATGTCCCTCAATACAGGCTTTTCTAATCATTAGAAATTAATGGGGTGGAGGAAGGCTCCTATATGCTTCTTCTAGGGCACTCTCATTAAGGGAGAAATGGTGGTTGAAGAAATTAATTCCTCCTGGATCCAAGGAAGTGGTGTATTCCCTGCTGTTGACACAGAACTGTGTTCTGATCATTGAACCAAGAATTAATGTCTCCAAATTAAGTTCTTAAGAACTAGATAAATTAGTTAGCATGTGCTCACAGACCCAAGTGTGCTTCAGAGATGCTGGATACAGATGCACATAACTATTCCAAGAAAATCGGAGTTCCTGGGGTGTACCATCCTGTATCACTCTTCCCTGCCCTCTCTTCCATCCTGGTGTATGCTATCTTGTATCACTCTTCCTTGCCCTTTCGTGCATCAGAATATCACCTGGACAAGTGTGATACTGGGCCCAGGTCTGTTCAACATCTTTATTGATGATCTGGACCAGGAGATTGAGTCCAGCATCAGTAAGTTTGGAGATGACACCAAGCTAGGAGCAGGTGTGGATCTGTTGGAAGGTAGGAGAGCCCTGCAAAGAAACCTAGACAGGCTGGATGGGTGGGCAGAGGCCAATGGGATGAGATTGAACAAGGCCAAGTGCAGGGTTCTGCACTTTGACCACAACAACCCCAAGCAGCGCTACAGGCTGCGGACAGAGTGGCTGGAGAGCAGCCAGAAGGAAAGGGACCTGGAGGTACTGGTAGATAGTAGCTGAAGATGAGCCAGCAGTGTGCCCAGGTGGCCAAGAGAGCCAATGGCATCCTGGCCTGTATCAGGAACAGTGTGGCCAGTAGGACAAGGGAGGTTATTCTGCCCCTGTACTCAGCACTGGTCAGGCCACACCTTGAGTGCTGTGTCCAGTTCTGGGCTCCTCNGCCCAGGGAGGTGGTGGGGTCACCGTCCCTGGGGGTGTTGAAGGAAAGCCTGGCTGAGGCACTTAGTGCCATGTTCTAGGTGACTGGATAGGGCTGGGTGCTAGGTTGGACTGGATGATCTTGGAGGTCTCTTCCAATCTGGCTGATTCTATGATTCCAATGCCAATCACTCTCTCTGTGAAGAACTTCCTCCTAACATCCAGCCTAGACGTCCCCTGGCACAGCTTGAGACTGTGTCCTCTTGTTCTGTTGCTGATTGCCTGGCAGAAGAGACCAACCCCCACCTGGCTACAGCCTCCCTTCAGTACGTAACAAATGCAAAGCATAGAAAGCCTAGGTCCATTCTGAGGTCTGATAGCATTTCAAGAGTCTACAAATCGCAAGGCTAAGAACTACTGCAGTCAATCTTAACTCTAGTTTGAAGGGAGATCTGGAAATCTTTCCAACTGTCTGCATACCTTCTGGTGCACCAATCCCACTGCAGCTTATGCAAGGCAGCTCTTTCCGTGTACCACCAAGTGTTAAATGATGGTTGTCTTTGGACAACGACCCCCGGCTCTTGCCTTCTTGTATAGAGCTGACAAGGTGGTCAGTGTTGGGGGTAATTAGTGATCCTTTGATATGCTTCATTCTTTCCAGCTGGGCTAGTTTGAGCCTATCTGGGATATTTTGGTGAGAAGAATTAGATGATAGGCTGCGAAAAGGAAACAATGGTGATGGCTACTGCACTCGTAGGTGTCATAGTTTTTTAATGATAGGGACAGAAATTAAACTCTCCAATGAAATTGGA
>WAAF01007746.1:538591-564760 GCA_013400475.1 Tricholaema leucomelas | reverse complement strand
CACTCAGCTAAGGTGATCTTCCTAGTAAGAGACTAATACAGGTAAACTATGTATAGACATGGACTGAAAAAAAGATGCTTAGATGAAATAAGATGCAACACAACAGACACTAAAGCATCAGCTAATTATCCTAGAATTCCTCTTCCCCACCAAAATTGAAACACTTTTTATATTCCTGTTGTGTTTTTCCCCCAGTCAGAAACCTGAGGGTTTGAGAAGGAGATTTAGTTATTTTAGTATTTGAGTGACTCATTTCTGTGCCCAATTGGGACTAACTTTTTAAAGGCTGAACTTCCACAGGCATTACCAAAAAAAGCTGCTGCACAAATCTGAAGCAAACCTTAAACTGTGATACAAAGAAAAGAGCACACCAAATAGCGTTCTTGCCTGAAGCCTCAGGCACTAAATAGCTTCAAGGCTGGATGAACTGGAGACTGGATGAGGCACTCAGTGCCGTGGTTTAGTTCATTAGAAGGTGTTGGGTGATAGGTTGGACTTAGTGAGTACAGGCTGGGGACTGACATGTTGGAGAGCAGTGAAGGGGAGAAGGACTTGAGAGTCCTGGTGGGTGAAAGTGACAGGACAGTGTCACTTCCCAGCGACAGGACAAGGGGCAATGGGTGGAAGTTGAGGCATAGGAGCTTCCGTGTGAACCTGAGGGAAAATGTTTTCACTGTGAGAGTGACAGAACACTGGAACCATCTGGGAGGTTGTGGAGTCTCCTTCTCTTGAGATATTCAAGAACCGTCTGGATGTGTTCCAGTGTGATCTGCTCTAGGTGATCCTGCTCTGGCAGGGGAGCTGGACCAGATGATCTTCCAAGGTCCCTTCCAGCCCTTGACATTCTATGATTCTATGATCTTGAAGGTCTTTTCCAACCTGGTTATTTCTGTGATTCTGTGAACTGCCCTCAGCAGGCACCTGTCTTTCTCTAGTAGCAAAAGGCTATCACAATCGAACTGTCTCAGAAGCTTTGGCTAAGAGTCTGCATAAGCCAGGATGCACTCGGTGACTTGCACGCAGCCAAATGAATACATACAGCGAAGCAGAATTCCCATTCCTGTGCTGAGAAACAATTATTTCCTTCTTGAACATCCAGTGGTTGCTGGAGCTGCAACCAAGCTCACATTTGCAAATATATGGGAAGAAGACTCAAACGTTTGTCATCAGTACCTCAACAAAGGTCTGAATCCGCATTGATCCAGCAAAGCTTAACTTGTTATTGGTCTATCACAAGTCCTTTCTGTAATGATTGCCTCGAGGAAAGGAAACTAAATGCAAATATCTCTTGAGAATGAGTAAATCTTTCAAGATGCTGCTCCAGAGTTACTTGAGAAATGCACGATCAGCTTATGCCCTACTGTTATTTCCCAGGTGCCTGCTGAAATGCAGAGGGAAGGCGAAGCGAGGCAGACAGGATGAATAAATAAGATAACTACATTAGAGGAAGCAGGAGAGAAGAAATGGACTGTGTCTAACTGTGGAAAATAAACACAAGGAAGAGAAATCAAAAGGCAATAATCAAGCACACATTCCTTGACAGAGAAAGATTAGTTTATCATGTCGAAGCAAAGCATGGATATGAAAAATGAATCATACAGGTATAAATTATTCATGTCTGAGGATGTTTCAGTCATTAAGATATTTACACCGTGACTGAAGCACTTACACACTGTGATGATTTATTGGCTCTGTAATTACATAAGATATACTGATGAATGTTTGCATGAAAAAGGCTCCAGATTTTTTTATCCCGTTAATAATTTTCCTCACTTTTGAGCACTGCATCTCAATCAGCACAAGAGGCTTGATTAAAACCTCCCAGAGGAGGCAGCATGCCTTGCTGCATGCTAATACATTTCTTCAGCTAGGTAGCAGCACATCTCTTTTTTTTGTTGTTTGTTTGCTTGTTTGACAGCTTAAATCACACAAGGGGTTTTATTCTGAGGATACTTTTATGGTGGGTAAATATCCCATAAGATATAGAAAAAGTTTTGCATAAAAGAAGCATTGTCATCACTCCCTCTCATCTTAAAAGGTAATCATACATTAAAGTTAAAAAAAGGCTGTATTTTTATCCTGGTTTCCAAGGGAAATAAAGCCTAAGTGATCACGTCACATGCATTTGTTTCCCTACTTGTAAATCTATGTAGCTGCTAATTCCAGCCTATCCTCATGGCTTGCAACTGATGGCAGTGGAGAACTGGTGGAGAACAGAAAACCTCTTCAAGATTCTTTCCAGAATCTGAAGGGAGCCTACAGGAAGGCTGGGGAGGGACTATTGACAAGGTCTGGGAATGTCAGGACGAGGGGGAATGGGTTTAAGCTGGAAGAGGGGAGATTCTGACTGGATGTTAGGAGGAAGTTCTTTACAGTGAGGGTGGTGAGACACTGGCACAGGTTACCCAGGGAGGTTGTGGATGCTTCCTCCCTGGAGGTGTTTAAGGCCAGGCTGGATGAGGCCTTGAGCAACCTGCTCTAGTGGGAGGTGTCCCTGCCTATGGCAGAGGGTTGGAGCTGGATGATCCTTGAGGTCCCTTCCAACCTAAACCATGCTATGATTCTATGATTCCCATAGTAGGGAAAGTCAAAAAGGGAGCTGCTTGCATTTGACAGCAGAAAATCCATATCTGAAATGGCACAGGGGAGATGCTCCCTCCCAACACCACTTCTGTCTGGATCTGATAGAGGGTTCACACATCTGTCCTAACACAAGCTGCTTGAGATAAGCCTGAGCTTGGGATCAGACAGATTCCCAGCCCATTTGCCTTCACTAGAGCCCATCAAGCCTTACAGCCTCTTGCTCTGCTGTTGAGCAGCTGGGAACTGCAGGCCCCTGCATCCAGCAGAAGCCCGAAGGACCTCGGCAGAGTTCCAGAAGGGACCTGTCCACTTAAAAACGTCCTAAAATGAGACAGGCTTCAGTCATAGCTTACAATAAATCTGGGACAACAAACTGTTTGTTTGGGTTTGGCTTCTTTGGGGAGTTATTTTTCAGTTGTTTTTTTCCTTCCCAAAGCCTTCTCATATTTCCAAAGGGAAGTGTCATGAGCATGTTCGACATGAACCCTGAGCTCTCTTGCTACTATGTAGCTCCACAGCTTCTCATTCATATGTATATAAAAGAAAACCTGGAAGGTTTTCAGTGCTTTCTTTTATATACATATGAATTATTTTTTCCCCCAGAAGTCATAGCAACACAAGGTACAAATAATTGAGAGGCTTGGAGTAGACAGACAAGGAAGAAAGGTGTTAAAACAGATTCTGACCTTAAAGAGACAGCTGAAAGACACAGCTCCACAAGGCTGCTATTGATCTTGCCTGAATGCTGCTGTGTCTTATAGCAATGATGGGAGTGACAAACAAGTGGATGCTTTATTATCTCACACTATTTTTTCTCTTGCCAAGCTTTTTCTCTATCAGATGTCCACAGGCTAAACAATTTTTTCACTTTAAAATAGTATATAGCAAGTTGATGGTTGCCCTTTCTTCTTCTTGTGACTGAAAGCAGTAATAAAACCAAACCAGCAAGCCTGTGCCTGTTCAGATAAGTAAACAAATGCATAGCTCCATGAAACTGCACTTCTCCCACAGCAAACTTTTAATGCTTTGGTAGCAGTGCATTCACAGATCTAAATGTGTCTCACTCCTGTCAAACTAGAACGTATTACTTCACAGAAATAGTTTTTTATCCCCTCCCCCCGCCAAGAAATGGCTCAGAATTTCAGACATCTCACAGGTTTATCACTAGGACAGCTCTGTTTGCCATTCCTTTGGAAAGCTAGATGGCTGAAATGCTGAAATCAGAGACAATACATTTCTTAGAGGGCACTTACAATCCATGGCCAGCTGCTCAAATTTGAGCCTGGGTGACCAACCCAAAAAACAGGCAGAACTTCTTACAGACTGGAGGAATTTTGCTTCTAAGACCTGTCACTTTGGCAGTGACACTTCACAAGGCCCTTTACAGCACTTCTCAGCTGGCAGTGGAGTAACATAAAAGAGAGGGATTCTGTGTGCATTCACATCCACTTTTCTTCATTAACAAACAGACTATCCATTAATGTCAAACTGGAGCTCAAATTGCACTTAATGAGTTTTGTCACCCTCCATGTGGTTTGCTTATTGTATTCCATGAACACTGATGCAGAAAGAATATTCTTCGTGTCCACGAAAACACTCCTTAAGACTGCTACACTTCAAGGTACAGAATCACAGAATTAACTTGAGGTGAGGAGAAAGTTCTTCACTGAGAGAGTCATTGGCTACTGGAATGGGCTGCCCAGGGAGGTGGTGGAGTCGCCATCCCTGGAGCTGTTCAAGGCAGGATTGGATGTGGCACTTGGTGCCATGGTCTAGCCTTGAGCTCTGTGGTAACGGCTTGGACTTGATGATCTGTGAGGTCTCTTCCAACCTTGGTGATACTGTGAGACTGTAACCAGGTTGGAAAAGGTCTTTGAGATCAAGTCCACCCTACCACCCAAGAAAACTACACAGACAAAGTCCCATCACAGGGAATGGACTTGGTCATCCTAGGATATTGTAATACTGTTATTCTATTCTGCTTTCTGGCATCACAAAATTAATCAGGTTGGAAAAGACCTTCAAAATCATCAGGTCCAACCTATCACCTAATACCTTTCAATTAACTAAACCATAGCACCTCATGATTTAGTCAATCATCCAGCCTCTTTTTAAACACCTTCAGGGATGGTGACTCTACCACCTTTCTGGGCAGCCCATTCCAAAGCCAATCACTCTTGCTGGGAAGAATTTCTTCCTAATATCCAGACTAAACCTGCCCTGGTGCAGCTTGAAACTGTGTCTTCTTGTGTTGCTGGTTGCCTGGGAGAAGAGAGCTGCCAGAGGCTGAGATCCCATGGTATCAGAAGAGATGGTGTACGCTTAACGTAAGCAAATCCCAATCCGGTCCAGTTTATTGCACCCAAGCATGGGCCTGTACACTTTCTATCAGAAGGCTACATAACAGGATTACAAAATCATGTTAGACTCCAACTGGCTACATACACTTGTGTTAGGACTATGTTAGGATTACACACTAATTAGCAATTAGAATTAACATTCCTCATATTCTCTCAACAATATGTATACTGTGTCTAGGGCAATGCTGTCAGCAGAGATAGGTGAAAACCACAGACTCCAGCCTTACATTGGTTTATATTTGTTACACCATTCTCCAAGGTCCTTCCATCCCTCTCTCAGTACTTCTGAACTTAGAATCATAGAATGAATCATAGAATGGTTTAGGTTGGAAGGGACCTCAAGGATCATCCAGCTCCAACCCCCTGCCATAGGCAGGGACACCTCCCACTAGAGCAGGCTGCTCAAGGCCTCATCCAGCCTGGCCTTAAACGCCTCCAGGGAGGAAGCATCCACAACCTCCCTGGGCAACCTGTGCCAGTGTCTTACCACCCTCACTGTAAAGAACTTCCTCCTAACATCCAGTCTAAATCTCCCCTCTTCCAGCTTAAACCCATTCCCCCTCGTCCTGACATTACCAGACCTTGTCAATAGTCCCTCCCCAGCCTTCCTGTAGGCTCCCTTCAGATACTGGAAAGCCACTCTAAGGTCTCCTCGAAGCCTTCTCTTCTCCAGGCTGCAGAGCCCCAACTCTCTCAGCCTGTCCTCATAGCAGAGCTGCTGCAGCCCTCTGAGCATCTTCGTGGCTCTCCTCTGGACCCGCTCCAGCAGTTCCATGTCCTTCTTGTGCTGGGGGCTCCAGAACTGCACACAGTACTCCAGGTGGGGTCTGAGGAGAGCAGAGTAAAGGGGGAGAATCCCCTCCCTTGCCTTGCTGGCCACACTGCTCTTGATGCAGCCCAGCACACTCTCTTGTGCACTCTCTCCTGTCCATGGCTTATTTTTCACTGTATAATACCACAGTCAGACAGTTCTATAAAATCACTGCATTCAATATCACTATATCCAACAGAGACCAACCCTCACCTGGCTACAACCTCCTTTCAGGTCGTTGTAGAGAGCAATGAGGTCTGCCCCGAGCCTCCTCTTCTCCAAGCTAAAGTTGTCCCAGTTGCTCACAGTCCAGCAGCATGTTTGTATCCCTACCTGTGACAGTGATCCTCACAATCATCCTCTATCGTATTTCAGCCCCACTACTTCCCTTTTCATGGGTTCCTGAGACTGCCTTAGTGACAGGTGGTTGATCCTCTCTGAGCATCCACCTTTTCCACGGTCTCAAGATAGGAACAAATCCCAGAAACAACTGGTGACTTCAGTGTGCAAGGAATGATCTGCTGGCAGCAGAAAAACCTTTCTCCACCTTTTTTCTTCCTCCATACCTCTCACCACTGACACCACTCTTCTTTTTTTGACCCACGTTTGTTGTTCACCAGGTCACAGATGCAGAGAGGTGACAAAACCCACTTTTGTCAGGTTTCTTTTTTTTCAGCCACATCCTAAAATATTCCTCAGGCCACCTTGATAACATCTTTTGATTTCCTTTCTAGGGCATTTTCTTTCACTTGTATTTAACACCAACCAGATTAGCTACATCTCCCTCACACACACACCTTCAATATCCTCAATGGATATTGAAACACTAAAGTTTTTTTTTGAGCTAGAGGCTGCTTATTTATGCAATTCCCTTTCCTTGTACTCCAAAGATTATTTTATCTCAACAACCTCCTAATCTCCATTTTTGCAAATAAAGGAATATTAATTACACATGTTTTAAAGCTGATCTAAATAAGAAATTTACACTGGGACCACAGGTCAATGATTGGGCTTCTCAATTCAAGAGAGATGTTGAGGTGCTGGAAGGTGTCCAGAGAAGGGCAACAAAGTTGGTGAGGGGTCTGGAACACAAACCCTATGAGGAGAGGCTGAGGGAGCTGGGGGTGTGCAGCCTGCAGAAGAGGAGGCTCAGGGCAGACCTCATTGCTGTCTACAACTACCTGAAGGGAGGTTGTAGCCAGGTGGGGTTGGTCTCTTCTCCCAGACAACCAGCAATAGGACAAGAGGACACAATCTCAAGTTGTGTCGGGGGAGGTCTAGGCTGGATGTTAGGAGGAAGTTGTTGCCAGAGAGAGTGATTGGCATTGGAATGGGCTGCCCAGGGAGGTGGTGGAGTTGCCGACCCTGGAGGTGTTCAAAAAAAGCCTGGATGAGGCACTTAGTGCCATGGTCTGGTTGACTGGATAGGGCTGGGTGCTAGGTTGGACTGGATGATCTTGGAGGTCTCTTCCAACCTGGTTGATTCTATGATTCTATGATTTCAAGAGAGAACGCAGCAGCAGTAAGAGAAGCTTCTGCAGTATCTAAAAGGCACAGCACTGAAGATGCCCTGCAGCTGGGTACCACCATTGCCATTTGTTTAGAGCAGTATTATTTGAACCCTCATACTTTGGTGACTGTAAAGGTCATAAGTGAACCAGGCACAGGGCACTGATGCACAGTGCTGGCCTCGGTGTTCTGCTCTGCTTGAGGTTTGCACCCTGTCTTTTCTTCATGCTTCATCTGGCAGAGAACCTTTTTTAATCTCAGCTCTGATGGGAGAAGTAGGATCAATGCCAGCTAGCAGGCTCTGCTAATGATTTCTGAAAAGCTAAAAGTCATCCACAGTGTCTCTAACTCTCCTCTGAGACTTAGAACACAAAAAATATTAGTAAGCTTAATGACATGTGAGACTTTACCCTAAAGTATAGTTTGGAAGGGAGTAAGCTGGCATTATTTTAGTGCAAGCAATATTTGGGGAGAGAGTGTGTTAGTTTCTTTAATAATAAAACAACTATTCAAAAATTAAAGATTTTTCTTGTTCCAAGGGCCAGTGTCAGTCTCCAAGGCTCAGCTTATAAGCTACCACAAAATATGTGTGTTGCCAGCGTTCCCTTGATCATGGAGTAGCTGTGTGTCTCAGGCAGGCTGCAGAGTAACAGTTACTTTTTGTTCAGTCCAGCTAGAACCACAGAATCATAGAATCAGGCAGGGTTGGGAGGGACCACAAGGATCATCCAGTTCCAACCCCCCTGCCATGGGCAGAGACAACTCACACTAGAGCAGGCTGTCCAGAGCCTCATTCAGCCTGGTTTTAAAAACCTCCAGGGATGAGGCTTCCACCACATCCCTGGGCAACTCCTTCCAGGGTCTCACCACCCTCATGCTGAACAACTTCTTCCTAACATCCAGTCTGAATCTACCCATTTCTAGCTCTGTTCCATCTTCCCCAGTCCTATCACTACCTGGCATCCTATAAAGTCTCTCCCCAGCTTTCTTGTAGGCCCCTTTAAGATACTGGAAGGCCAATATAAGGTGACCTTAAAGCCTTCTCCTCTCCAAACTGAACAGCCCCAACTCAAAACAGGATCAAAATACATATCTAAAATAGTGTCTTTTCCCTTGTTGCCAGGAAGAGCATGGCACTGGAGCTACTGAGCTACTAACTGAATGAAAACCCACAGAGGCCACAACGGCTGGACACGAGCAGGCAGTGTGAGCTTGCAGCATAGAACACAAATCACAGCCTGGGCTGCATCCAAAGCAGTGCTGGCAGCAGATTCAGAGAGGGGATTCTGCCACTTTGCTCTGCTCTGCTGAGACCTCACCTGCAGTGCTGCATCCAGCTCTGGAGCCCTCAATACAGGAAGCACATGGAGCTGATGGAGCAGGTCCAGAGGAGACCACGAAAATGCTCAGGGGGTTGGAGCAGCTCTGCTACAAAGGCAGGCTGAGGGAGCTGGGGGTGTGCAGCCTGGAGAAGTGGAAGGCTCTAGGGAGACCTCACAGCAGCCTGCCAGTACCTGGAAGGGGCTACAAGAAGGCTGCAGAGAGACTGTTTGCAAAGGGCTGCAGGGATATGACAAAGGCAATGGCTTCAAACTAGGGCAGAGCAGATTGAGATTGGATGTTAGGAACAGATTCTTTACTAGGAGGGTGATGGAACACTGGAATAGGTTGCCCAGGGCCTCATTCCTAGAGATATTCAAGGTGAGGCCAGACAGGGCTGCAGGCAACCTGCTCTACTTGAAGATGTCCCTGCTGACTGCAGGGGGGCAGTTGGACTAGATGAGCTTTGAAGTTCCCTTCCGTCCTAGACCATTCTATGATGCTATGATAAAAAACCAGGAACTTGCTGCTAAGAAAAAACCAGGCTGGTGGCATTTCACACTCTCTCTCCTGTAGAATAGTCAGATATCAAAAATTAAAACCAGAAATAATTTCAAGAATATGCCAGCTGAATGAGTGATAATGGAACCAGAGAGACCTCTGAACCTCATGATGGAAAACAGAGACAAATGTGCCACCTAGCTCCCCTCTACACAAGTGATTCTATATTCTGGTCAACTTATTCCACTTTTCTCCTCTTTTCTAATTCCTGCAGCTCATTTACATGACTCTAGTTCAGCCAAGTTCTTAGAATCTAAATCCTAAGAGCTGCCTTTATCTAGTTTCATAGTTTGCAACCTTCTCAGCTACGAAATGCCTGCTGACCAGGTGAAGAACCATCTGTGCCTGCAAAGCCCTTGTACCTGTGTGGGTGGGGATGTGCTCAAAGACTCTGTCAGACTTCTAATCCTGTTCAGATCACAAAAGCCTGTCTAAACTCCTCTCACTTAAAACACTTCATTCTTGGGACACTCTTGTTTCCTAACTCTGTTTCATGCTCCGATATCAACATTAGAGGTTGGAAGGGACCTCCAGAGATCATCAAGTCCAACACTGCTGCCAAAGCAGGTTCCCCTAGGGTAGTTTGCACAGGAATACATTCGAGTGGGTTTGGAAAGTCTCCAGAGAAGGAGACTCCACAACCTCTCTGGGCAGTCAGTTCCAGGGCTCTGGCACCCTCACTCTAAAGAAGTTTCTCCTCACATTGAGGTGGAGTCTCCTGTGTTCTAACTTGTATCCATTCTTCCTGGTCCTATTACTGGGCACTACTGAAAAGAGATTGGCATCTTCATCTTGACACCAATCCCTCAGACATTTATAGACATTGATCAGATCCCCTCTCAGCCTTCTCTTTCAAGACTAAACAGCCCCAGGCCCTTCAGTCTTTCTTCATAGGAGAGATGTTCAAGACCTGCAATCATCTTTGTAGCTCTCCACTGCACACTTTCCTATCTTTCATCTTTATGAGGTCCCTTCTCTACTCAAACCCTGTTATATTACACTCCAGTCTCTTCATTTATCTCTATCTTTTGTGTGCCTTGTTAATCTAAAACTCAATTTATCTATTGCTGAATTTACAACACAGAGGGGACATATGGTGGATGGAGCCTACATGGAAGATTCTTTCTGGTTCTGCCTCTTTGAGGTTAGTCTGAATGCATTTTAAATAAGCCCAGACTGCAATTTCTTTCCTTTGTTACCTTGAAAATGAATCCTACACAGTAAATTCAGGTGGCATTTAAAGAACTAATGAAAACTCAAATCTCAACTCCTGAAGGCAACACATAGTTTCAGAACTTGGGAACCTAGAAATACAGCTTTCTATCAAAGAATAGCTCCTGAAAATCACCCTGAAACATTATATAACATTAGAGTGACTGTGAAATATTTAGACAAGTCAGCAGTGACAGAATTCTGCCTGCATTTCATTCCAGGATTGGAATGCACAGATAATTACTTTTAATAACATCATCTCCCAAGAGAGACACCAAAACAAGTACAAAAAATACCTGCTGAGACCCTACAGTGCAAAATGTTTCTTTTTCTACTGTACAAAGCATAGATAAAACCACAGAACCGCCAAATCATAGAATGGTTTATGTTGGAAGGGACCTTTGAAGATCATCTAGTTCAAGCCCCCTGACACGTTCAGGGACATCTTTGATAGATCAGATTGCTGAGAGCCTCTTCCAACCTTGAACACAGCAACGTGCTCTTGTGGCCAAGAGAGCCAATGGCATCCTGGGGTGCATCAAGAAAAGTGTGGCCAGTGGGTCTAGGGAGGTTCTTCTCCCCCTCTACTCTGCTCTGCTGAGGACACACCTGCAATACTGTGTCCAGTTTTGGGCTCTCAAGTTCAGGAGAGACAGGGACCTGATGGAGAGAGTCCAGCAGAGAGCCACAAGGATGCTTGGGCAACTTGAGCATCTCCCCTATGGAGAGAGACTGAGAGCCCTGGGGCTGTTCAGTCTGGAGAATAGAAGGCTGAGAGGAGATCTCATCCTTGTGTACAAATTTCTGAGGGGTGGGTGTCAAATGGATGGAGCCAATCTCTTGTCACTGGTCAGCAGCAATAAGACAAGGAGCAACAGCTACAGACTGGAACACAGAAGGTTTTCTCTCAACATGAGGAGAAACTTCTTTAGAGTGAGGGTGCCAGAGCCCTGGAACTGACTGCCCAGAGAGGTTGTGGAGTCTCCTTCTCTGGAGACTTTCCAAACCCACCTGCATGCATTCCTGTGCAAACTACTCTAGTGGATCCTGCCTTGGCAGTGGGGGTGGACTCGATCTCTGGAGGTCCCTTCCAGCCTCTAAGGTTCTGTGATGCTGTGAACACTTCCAACGGTGGGGCATGCCCAGCTGGCTGGCAAGCTGACAGATACAGATGTACCAAAGAACATCCAATGCTCATATTTTTCTTGCAAGCAGGACAGGAAACAAAACACCCAAGAAGTCTGATTTCCTCAAAATAGTCCAGCTTGTGCAGGATTCTGTACCTGACTACTCAAAACAAATAGAACAAATAAGAATGATACAATCTGCACCTCTGCCTGCAAGCTAAGCCACAGCTGGTGTGTCAAATTTTACATCTGCCAGCCTCAAAAGTGTGCTTGCAAATACACACTACCATAAATAGCAGAGTGCTGCAGTACCCATACATTATGACTACTTGTCATAATGACTTCAAGTTTCCACTGGATAAGAAACAGCAATAATTAGAGTGGGACTGGATTCTTTTCAAGAGTCTACAGAACACAAAGCCCTCACTGTCAGTGCTTGACAGATGGAACTGAACACTTTGAACACCCAGACTCTGTGTTGAGCTGACAGTTCCCCATCTGCCCAGGGCTCGACCAGGATAGAGACATCTTGAAGAATCCCAAAAGCCTCAAAGCAAAGGTGTACCCTGGACACTTCCTACGTCTTGAGACCTGACAAGCACACAAAAGACATTAGGTAAATAACCACAGATCACAGAACTGTCAGGGTTGGAAGTGACATCAAGGATCAATAAGATCAAGTGCAATGTCCTGCATCTGGGTTGGGGCAATCCCAAGTACAAATCCAGGCTGGGCAGGGACTGGCTGGAGAGCAGTCCTGAGGAGAGGGACTTGGGGGTGCTGGTAGACAAGAAGCATAACATGAGCCAGCAGTGTGCACTTGCAGCCAAGAAAGCCAACCAGAGCCTGGGCTGCACCAGGAGAAGTGTGGCCAGCAGGGCAAGGGAGGTGATTCTCCCCCTCTACTCTGCTCTGGTGAGACCCCACCTGGAGTACTCTGTCTAGTTCTGGAGCCCCCATTACAAGAAGGATGTGGAGATGCTGGAGTGTGTCCAGAGAAGGGCCACTGGGATAATCAGAGGGCTGGAGCAGCTCTGCTATGAGGACAGACTGAAAGAGTTGGGGCTGTTCAGTCTGGAGAAGAGAAGGCTCCAAGGTGACCTTCTTGTGGCCTTCCAGTATCTGAAGGGGGGCTGCAAAAAAGCTGGGGAGGGACTTTTCAGGCTGTCAGGGAGTGACAGGACTGGGAGGAATGGAATGAAGCTGGAGATGGGTAGGTTCAGGCTGGACATGAGGAGGAAGTTGTTCAGCATGAGAGTGGTAAGAGCCTGGAATGGGCTGCCCAAGGAGGTGGTTGAGGCCCCATCCCTGCAGGTGTTTAAGGCCAGGCTGGATGGGGCTCTGGACAGCCTGACCTGGAGTAGGGTGTCCCTGGCCATGGCAGGGGGGTTGGAACTAGATGATCCTTGTGGTCCCTTCCAACTCTGACTGAATTTATGATTCTATGACCATTCAGTTCCAACTCCCCTGCCATGGGCAGGGACACCTCACACTAGAGCAGGTTGCTCAGAGCCACATCCAGCCTGGCCTTGAAAACTTCCAGGGATGAAGCTTCCACCACCTCCCTGGGCAACCTGTTTCAGCGTCTCAGCACCCTCATGATGAAGAACTTCTTCCTAACATCTAAAGTGATAGTATCAATTCCTGATAGTTTGTACTATCAGTACCACTTCTATTTTTTCCCAAGAAAGTTTGGTCTCTTCAATAATTTATGCTCTAGAACAGCTGCCATAAATAATAGGTGCATTGGGCACATCCATGGTATAAAATGCTACCATGTAGATGGTTGAAGCTGAGATCTGACCTTGACATTTTTTGCAGCAAGGAGCAGAGTGAGAGTTGTGCAGCTCTCAGGTGGGAGTTGAGGCATAAGAAGTTTCATATAAAGAATTTTTTTCACTGTGAGGGTGACAGAACCCTGGAACAGGCTGCCCAGGGAGCTTGTGAAGTCTCACTGTCTGGAGATGCTTAAAACCTGCCTGGATGTGTTCCTGTGTGATCTGCCCTAGGTGCTGCTGCTCTGGCAGGAGGGTTTGCACTGGATGAGCTTTTCAAGTCCCTTCCAGCTCCTGACATTCTGTGATTCTGTGCAAAAATAATCTGGAATTGCTTGTCTGTTGTTTATGTACTTCCTGCTTTCCCTTCCCAGTACTTGTTCCAAGGAATCCTGGGGATATTCACACTTCTAAAATAAATGGATACTGCCTGATCTCTGCAGCCTACACTTCCAGCAAAAACAATTTCCTGCATCTCTTCTCCCCAAACACCAACCAAGCAATAACCTCCAGAAACTGAAGCATCCCATAACTGAGGGAGTGCCAGTAAGGAGAAGTGTAGTCTTTCATCTGCTTCCTCAGTAGGCAGCCTGCCAGCCTGCTGCCAGGGTCACCCTTGGCAAGGTTCCTATGTGGCTTCTTTTCTGCTGCAGGACAAACCATTTAACTCCTGCCAGAGCTGCTCCTGCTGCCAGTCAGGAGGGACTTCAAAACCTCTCAAGCCCCCTTCTGATGAGTTTTTTTTGGAGTTTAGTGCTCATAAAGGTCACAGATTTGTAACACAGTAATCACTGGATTTGTGTAAAGGAGGAACTGTAAAAAAAACATTTCCAGGTGTGGGGTTTTCTTTTCCTTGCCTTCTATTTTTCCCCCACCAGTGAAAATCCACCCAAATTTACCTGAGCTGTAAAGACCTTGAAGAAGCAGAGGTCACAGCACTCAGAAGGAAGCTACTCCATTCAACACTGCTGAGCTGAATGTAATAGGAAAGCTGTGCTTATGCAAATTGTGTAAAAACCCAAATGAGGAGTTGATTAAAATCAGCAGAGCATCAATATAAATCATAATAAAAATACATGCCCATAAAAAAAGGAGAAGTGTCTGTTTACAAACAGGATGACATTAAGAGGAAAATATTATGGTCACCCTGTGGGCACAAAGCACTTAAAATTTAATGAACCCCAGAATAAATATTGCCTGGATGAACTTAGTTTTACCTCCCTTCTTGAATTAAGTAATCACATATTCGTACTTCTTGAAGAGTCTCATGTGGAAAGTAGACTGTGACTACTTAATGAGAGCCAACACTTTCCCCTTTTCTTACCATACCTGTGCCTCAATTACTAAACAGTGTTCTCAGCCTTCTCTGACCATATGTGGTGGTCCAGCCTCTGAATATTCACTACAGCACACGTTTATGAATGATGCTATCTTATAAGCACCCTTTGGAGCAAAAGCATGGTGTTTTCCTCACTCTACAGATCTTCATGTTTTGAAACATGGAAAAGTTATTAGTAGAGGTCAGCTAGACCTGCTATAGGAGAGTCTTAAAATGAAGCTGGTGAGGGGCCTGTGAGGAGAGGCTGAGGGAGCTGGGGGTGTGCAGCCTGCAGAAGAGGAGGCTCAGGGCAGACCTCACTGCTGTCTACAACTACCTGAAGGGAGGTTGTAGCCAGGTGGGGTTGGGCTCTTCTCCCAGGCAACCAGCAACAGAACAAGGGGACACAGCCTCAAGTTGTGCCAAGGGAAGTATAGGCTGGATGTCAGGAGGAAGTTCTTCACAGAGAGAGTGATTGGCATTGGAATGGGCTGCCCAGGGAGGTGGTGGAGTCACCGTCCCTGGGGGGGTTCAAGAAAAGCCTGGATGAGGCACTTAGTGCCATGGTCTGGTTGACTGGATAGGGCTGGGTGCTAGGTTGGACTGGATGATCTTGGAGGTCTCTTCCAACCTGGTTGATTCTATTCTATTCTAAGATGAAGAAATGAAGAAGTGAAGATCAAAAGCATCCATCAGACTGGAGGGGACAACCTGAGACACCTATGCTGGGCTTCGCTGCACCAAAATGCAGGCATCTATAGAGCAGCCCTGGGACTACACCTGAGTTAGAGACCTAAATTCCCTCTGTGACCATCAGAGAACATTGGCATTTAAAACATGTGTTACACTTGCCCTAGTTTAGGCATCTACACCAAGATGAGAGGAGCTGTTCTTTAGGACATTTCTCACTTGTCAGTTTGCTGGATCACTCAGTACTGTGCAATCATTCCAATTAAAATCTTTATCACAACACATAAGCTCCGAGACACATGAGTAAGGCTTCATTGCCATCTCTAATCCTTGCATTTCACGTCCCAGAAGAGCTGAACTGAAAGGACCTTTGCAAAGACAAGAACAACTTTCCCCCAAAACTTTTGGAAAAGTTAAAACCAAAGAATTGTAGAATCAGTCAGGGCTGGAAGGGACCACAAGGATCACCTAGTTCCAACCCCCCTGCCATGGGCAGGGACAACTTACACTAGAGCAGGCTGCCTAGAGCCTCACCCAGCCTGGCCTTAAACACGTCCAGAGTGGAGGCTTCCACCACCTCCCTGAGCAACCCATTCCAGGCTCTCACCACCCTCATGATGAACAACTTCTTCCTAACATCCAGTCTGAATCTACCCATTTCTATCTTTGTTCCATTCCCCCCAGTCCTATCACTACCTAACAGCCTAAAAAGTCTCTCCCCAGCTTTCTTGTAGGCCCCCTCAGATACTGAAAGGCCACAGTAAGGTCACCTCAGAGACTTCTCTCCAGACTGAACAGACCCAACTGCCACAGTATCTGCTCACAGCAGAGCAGCTCCAGCCCTCTGATCATCCTTGTGGTCCTTCTCTGGACACCTTCCAGCACATCCATAGCACTCTGGGAAATAGTGGCTTCAGAACTGGACGCAGTACTCCAGATGGGCTCTCATCAATGTGGAGTAGAAGGGGAGGATCACCTTCCTTGACCTGCTGGCCACACTTCTCTTGATGCAGCCCAAGATCTGGTTGTCTTTATGGGTTGCAAGACCACACTAGCAGCTCATATTAGCCTTCCTGTCCATCAGCACCCCCAAGTCCCTCTCCTGGGGGCTGCTCTCAAGCCAGTCCCTGCCCAGCATATAATGATACTTGGGATTGTCTCAACCCAGATGCAGGACCTTGCACATGGTCTCATTGTCCCAAAATGCTGCTTCTTCTGAACACACTGAGCTGTATCCTTTCCTTATGAGGAACAGCTGAGAGAACTGCTCAAGTCCCCCAGTCATACTTGTGCCTCTCTGTTGGACACTCTCCAGCAGATTCCTTTGTCTCCTGAAGTGGGGACAAAACTGGACACAATATTCCAAGTGTGGTCTCACCAGAACAGAGAAGAGGGGGGAGAAGAACCTCCTTAAACCTGCTGGATGCTGGATCCTGCCCAAAAGATCAATGGCTCTTGATCACTGGCACACTGCAGCCCTTCTATGGCTAGGGATTAGATACAGCATGAAAACCCCACTAAATCCTGCAGAGAGAATCACCTCACAAAGCTTATTCAACATTTAGCTAAAAATGCAGTTCCAGGGTACTTAATCTATGAATTGTTCTATTTTAAAATGAGAATGTTAAGTGTGAATAATGACCTCTACCTATAAATTACTGCTGCCTTCCTGAGTGAGAAAATGGCAGGAAGAATTGCTTGTGGAGCTTGTTTTAGATTTTCTTTGCAGCCATAGGGAATGTTGTGCCAAGATCATATTAATGACAAAGGGGAAATCAGAGGCTCAGTGTGCCTGCAAGTCCAGCTTGGGCTTTCTTTTTATTTTTTCCCCCTATTTAAGCTGTTACAAGCTTTTAGATTTCAATTAAGAACTCAGGGAAGATGACCTGAATCAGCAATAGCTTTTGGATGCAAAATAGAGAATAAAGAAAAACTCAACCAGGAATGTTTAAAGAAAGTGTTTGAGAAACTCTTATGGAACACAACACAAATCCTACAGCTCTGCCTCAAGGTGTACAGTTCACCATCTTTTCATGTACATATCACCCTTTACTCTGCTCTCATCAGACCCCACCTGGAACAGTTCCCCATGGAACTGTTTGAGCCAGTCCAAAGGAGGCCATGAAGATGCTCAAAGGGCTGCAGCAGCTCTGCTATGAGGACAGGCTGAGAGAAGGCTTCTAGGAGACCTTGGAGTGGCCTTCCAGTATCTGAAGGGGGCCTACAGGAGGGCTGGGGAGGGACTATTGACAAGGTCTTGTAATGACAGGACAAGGAGTAGTGGGTTTAAACTGGCAGAGGGGAGATTGAAAGTGGATGTTACGAAGAAGTTGTTTGCAGTGAGGGTGGTGAGACACTGGCACAGGTTGCCCAGGGAGGTTGTGGAGCCCAGAAGCACAGAATGGAATCAAAGATCACACTGGGTGCTTCTGTGCTCCACAACCTCCTTGGAGGTGGTCAAGGCCAGGTTGGATGAGGCCTTGAGTGACCTGTTCTAGTGGGAGATGTCCCTGCCTATGGTGGGGGGTTGGAACTAGATAACCTTTGAGGTTCCTTACAACCTAAGTCATTCTATTCTATTCTATTCTATTCTATTCTATTCTATTCTATTCTATTCTATTCTATTCTATTCTATTCTACTCTACTCTACTCTATTCTATTCTATTCTATTCTATTCCATTTCTGTTCCAATTCTAGTCTATGTTTTCCTGCAGATACCACCACATTGTCATGTACATAACCTCTGCATTATCTGCCAGTAAAAAAAGTGAAACTAACCCTGTAATTCAGAGGCTTTATAGTTGCTTGTGAAAACCTTACCCTAGAAGGCTTTATCTTTCTCATTAGCATCCCCATCTCTGCTCCCCGTTGTCTGTCTCTATTCTTCCCAGAGACTCACTGTCTTTGATGCCCTACAGAAGATTGTGTCAACTGGCAAAGCCTTACTCCGCTTCTAGTTTTGTGCAGCTGACCTACAGGTCTGGGTCACTGCATGACTTGACTCCCTTCCAAGAAAAAGTGCTTTTATACTGGGGTGGATTCTGCATGTCAAAATGGAATTCTATCAGCCAGGGAAGAAATACCTGGAGGCACATAAGAGGAAGGAAGAAACTTCAACGTGCTTTACCTGTAACCTTGGGAAGCTGTCATACCCTTCATTATTCATCTCTTCAGGAAGGCTCAGCACTGGTTTTTGGGCTGCAGTGAGCCATGACTTTTCCTGCTAGTGTCAGAATTGCAGTTAAAGATGAAACTGGAGAATAGTCTGGATAAGTACTCTTCATAAAATCACTGCCACCCTCTTCTCCCCCTCCAAGAAGAAAACAGCTAAAATTCAAGTGAAACATGCAGTCAGGTCTTGCCTTAGATTTACTTCCAAAGCAGATCTTGTTGGAATGAGTCCAGAGGAGGCCACAAAGATGTTCAGAGGGCTGCAGCAGCTCTGCTATGAGGACAGGCTGACAGAGTTGGGGCTCTGCAGCTTGGAGAAAAGAAGGCTTCCAGGAGGACTTGGAGTGGCCTTCCAGTATCAGAAAGGGACTACAGGAGGGCTGGGGAGGGACTACTGACAAGGTCTTGTAATAAGAAGATGAGGAGTAATGGGTTTAAACTGGCAGAAGGGAGATTGAAACTGGATGTTAGGAAAAAGTTCTTTACAGTGAGGGTGGTGAGACACTGGCACAGGTTGCCCAGGAAAGTTTTGGCTGCTCCCTCCCTGGAGGTGTTCAAGGCCAGGCTGGATGAGGCCTTGAGAAACCTGTTCTAGTGGGAGGTGTCCCTGCCTATGGTGGGGGGGTTGGAACTGGCTGAGCTTTGAGTCTCTTCCATCCTAAACCATTCTATGATTCTATGTTCAATTATCACAGAGACATCATCTTCTTAAGGTCTTCTCACCTCTTCAATGAAACAGCAACACAATCAATTAATAGCAGTCTGACAGAATATTCTGGCAAGTTACCTTTCAGATGAGAACTGTGAGACTCATAGAAGGTCAAACATCACTAATGTGAGTCACCAAGGAACAGACTAAAAAAACCCTCAGTGAGGTTTTGGTTGAACATAGACTAAGACAGAACAATTCTTATCAATACTGTTTCCTCAGACCACTCTGATAANCCTCTCCTCATAGGGTTTGTGTTCCAGGCCCCTCACCAGCTTTGTTGCCCTTCTCTGGACACCTTCCAGCACCTCAACATCTCTCTTGAATTGAGGAGCCCAGAACTGGACACAGTACTCAAGGTGTGGCCTGACCAGTGCTGAGTACAGGGGCAGAATAACCTCCCTTGCCCTACTGGCCACACTGGTCCTGATCCAGGCCAGGATGCTACTGGCTTTCTTGGCCACCTGAGCACATTGCTGAGTGAGTTTGAGTCCATAGATTATGAAATGATGTCTTTAAATGCACAAAGCAAGGAGTTAAGAAAAAGATGCAAATACAGAGCAATAAGGTCTGCTCTCAGCCTCTTCTTCTGCAGGCTGAACACCCCCAGAATCCATCCTTTTTAATCATAGAATCAACCAGGTTGGAAGAGACCTCCAAGATCATCCAGTCCAACCAATCACCCAGCCCTGGGCAATACTCGTACTGTTGTAGTAGATAGAAATACATATTACCTTCACTATCCTCCCTAAAATATGAGAGAAAGGAAATGTTTGCCAGGTATTACAAAGAGGATTCTACCACTGGGGAATGTCAGTGTGTCAATTCTTTAAAAAAAACCAGTTCATGCCAATACAGAACACTAAAGATGCTTAAGCTGTTAGCAGAAGTAATAAATTCAGCATCAGCAAACAACAATCAACAAACACTAACAGGCAGTGACTCTGCTGCTGCTGCTACTTGTAATCAAGTCACAAATTAACTTCTCTTTCAACCTGGTTGATTCTATTCTATTCTATACCTGAGGGGAGGCTGTAGACAGGTGGGGTTGGTCTCTTCTCCCAGGCAACCAGCAACAGAACAAGGGGACACAGCCTCAAGTTGTGCCAGGGGAGGTCTAGGCTGGATGTTAGGAGGAAGTTCTTCCCAGAGAGAGTGATTGGCATTGGAATGGGCTGCCCAGGGAGGTGGTGGAGTCACCGTCCCTGGAGGTGTTCAAGCAAAGCCTGGATAAGGCACTTAGTGCCATGGTCTGGTTGGCTGGATAGGGCTGGGTGCTAGGTTGGACTGGATGATCTTGGAGGTCTCTTCCAACCTGGTTGATTCTATTCTATTCTTTTCCAAGCAAATACAACCAATTTCACTGGGGAGTAGCAGTTTGGATTTTTGACAGCTTAAAACCATTTCCAAAGCTGTTTATTTCACACCACTACAGAACAAATAGAAGCACTTTCCCAGCTCCTGAATAGAAGTTTGATGTCTAATGCCAGCATGCCAGCAGTGCTGAGTGACCAGCTGCTGCTGCAGCAGGTATTTCAGGAGAACAAGAAGTTCTGTAAAACAATGAATGAGCTATGACCCTCAATGCAAAGGGATGAAATTTGCCCTACTGCATGCCCAAGGAATTTTTGAGTTCCTGCCAAGTCTGGATATTCCAGGAGATTGAATCTGACTGATTCTCAGGTTCTCTCCCCTTGGTCTAAACTATCAGACACAGCCTGAGTGTGTCACATTGATGGGGAAAAAAAAAAAAAGTCAAGATTATGGAGTGGTTTGGTTCTGGATTGTTTTAAACATCTCCCTGAGGGAAAACTGTGGGAGACATGAAGTGTTTCCACTCCCTGGAATGGAGTTTTTGCTGCTCCTTGGAGATGGGCCCTTTAAGAGACTGCTTCTGGGGTTACAACCCAAGTTCTCTCTAACATAAAACTAACTCTGCCCCTTATGCCTTAGTCTCTCAGATAAGTGAAATGCCATTACACCAAACCTAAGGCTGTTTTTTCTTTTAATTGGATTTTTCTGATTACAGAGTTTCTCTTGCATTGAATTGCATGGCACACGGAGAAGATCCTTTAATCTCCAAGAAGCTTAATTATCATCCTCTTTGTAAAACTTTCACATCTTCACTGTGAATTTAAATACTTCAGCTACCTGCTCCTTCTTTCTTTTTTTCAGTACAGCACAATTCCAGATGCTTCATTATTGCTGTGGGCCAGCATGCAAAGTAATAGATAAGTCAGTCTAATGAAAGACCTCTTGACTAGAGTCACAGAATCAGTCAGCACTGGAAGGGACCACAAGGATCATCTAGTTCCAACCCCTCTGCCATGGCCAGGGACACCTCACACTAGATCAAGCTGGCAACAGCTTCACCCAGCCTGGCCTGAAACATCTCCAGATACGGGGCCTCAACTGCCTCCCTTGGCAACCCATTCCAGGCTCCCACCACTCTCATGGCAAAGAACTTCCTCCTCATGTCCAGTCAGACTCTCCCCACCTCCAGCTTCACTCCATTCCCCCTAGTCCTGTCACTCCTTGAGAGCCTAAAAAGTCCCTCTCCAGCTTTTCTGTAGGCCCCCTTCAGATGCTGAAAGGCCACAAGAAGGTCACCTTGGAGCCTCCTCTTCTCCATACTGAACAGCCCCAACTCTTCCTGTCTGTCCTCGTAACTTGCAGGTGAGCAGAGGTACGAGCATGTAGTAGGGATGGCAATTCTCTTTCATGCTGCATTTCATCTGGACAGCCTTCATGCAAAGTGGAAAGATTTGATGCAGCTTTTTTTCCCCATCTTGTACAAAATACACATGTATGAGGTTTATTTGCTCCTTCCCTCCACTTCATTGAATCACAGAATGGTATAGGTTGGAAGGGACCTCAATGATTATAAGCAGGGACACCTTCCACTAGAACAGGTTGCTTGTAGCCTGAAAGCTGGACAAGAGATGTTAGTTACTACAGCAATCTCTTCCTTACAGTATTTGAGATGCTAAAAGATGTATAACAGCATATTTTTAACAGGCAGAGGGTGATCCCATGTTAAGATCCAAACCCTTAAATTAGCATCTAAAGCATTCAGACCATGTGCTTTGAGAGGAGAAAGGAGAATAGACTAGGAAGCTCTTCTTTAATGAACCCCCATCATGAAATACATTAGATATTTCAGACTCAGTTTATTTTTTGCTGTACACTTGTTGGATACAAGCTGTGGGCTTGGCAGCAAGCTAGGGAAAATGTAAGATCAAAGTGCCTCTAAAAGAAAACAGTGTGCAGTTCTGGAGCCCTCAACACAAGAAGGACATGGAATTGCTGGAGCGGGTCCAGAGGAGAGCCACGAAGATGATCAGAGGGCTGCAGCAGCTCTGCTATGAGGACAGGCTGAGAGAGTTGGGGCTCTGCAGCCTGGAGAAGAGAAGGCTTCGAGGAGACCTTAGAGTGGCTTTCCAGTATCTGAAGGGAGCCTACAGGAAAGCTGGGGAGGGACTATTGACAAGGTCTGGTAATGTCAGGACGAGGGGGAATGGGTTTAAGCTGGAAGAGGGGAGATTTAGACTGGATGTTAGGAGGAAGTTCTTTACAGTGAGGGTGGTGAGACACTGGCACAGGTTGCCCAGGGAGGTTGTGGATGCTTCCTCCCTGGAGGTGTTTAAAGCCAGGCTGGATGAGGCCTTGAGCAGCCTGCTCTAGTGGGAGGTGTCCCTGCCTATGGCAGGAGGTTGGAGCTGGATGATCCTTGGGGTCCCTTCCAACCTAAACCATTCTATGATTCTATAAGAGGGCTCTAGTCTAAACTAATTGTTTTATGGCCTTTGCAGGCTGGTACCACCTGGTGCCTGTCTGCTTCAGACAGTGTAGTTATGCTAGAGAGAAGGTTGTTGTGCTCTCTTGGAAGATGGGAAGATTCTAATAAGTAGTATGCAATGTTGAACCAATTAAAATTTGGCACAGTTTTGTAATCCTGTTTCGTAGTCTTCGGTGAAGGGTATAGAAACCTATGCTTAGGTGAAATAAATTGCAACTTGCTTATATTAAGCTCTCTCCCCATCTCTTATTACCCCTGACACTATGGTATCGCAGCCTGTGGCAAATGGTGACCCCGATGTGGCCCAGGGAGGTGGTGGAAGCCTCATCCCTGGAGGTTTTTAAGGTCAGGCTGGATGTGGCTCTGAGCAACCTGAGCTAGTGTGAGGTGTCCCTGCCCATGGCATGAGGGTTGGAACTGGCTGATCCTTGAGATCCAGCCCTGACAATTCTGAGATGCTGTGATTTAGACTACCTGCACACAAGCATAGGTTTCACCTTCCTGAGGAGTCTTTGAAGACAAATCTGTCCATTACTCTCAGTATGCAGGGAAGGTAACACCTCCCCTCCTGCTTCCCCCTTCCCTTGCTATTTATGACAATTAAATGGTATGTTTTGTTCTCTGTTACAGGGTCATCTCATTTCACCTTTACAGCTTTGATGTTTTTCCCCCTCCCATACAAAGCAATGTTTCTTAAACTGCTTTTAATGAGGCCACGGTTTCAAAAGCACTAGAGAGAAATGTTAATTGGACCTGTTAGATTAATTTGTAACTTATATGGTTCAGCTAAATGCAATTTGTTTCTCTTTAGGGATGATCAAGAAGTTTGTAAAGAAAGAAATATCAGTAAGATTTATGAAATCCTTGCAAAACATGACAACTCCTCCCTTCTGTAATCATTTGCCAGCAACATGGCTATCAAACTGTAACAGAAAATCATCACCAGGCAGAGAAAACAAAACACAAATATTCTACAGGGCAAATATACTCGAGAATCATAGACTTTTCCCATTAAAACATCATGATTTTAATTGCTTACAGCTTGGCCACAGTTCAAACATTTGGTGTGATTTTTTTCTTGTGGTTGTTAACTCTCTCAGGCTGTACTTTCCCCCCCCCCCCCTTCCTCTAGTTATTTCAGCTGAAACAGGTCAGCTGTGTCTAAAAGCATCATTAGGGAAAACCATTCTGTTTTGCCTAGGCATAGAAAATTCTG
This sequence comes from Tricholaema leucomelas, assembly GCA_013400475.1. Lineage (NCBI taxonomy): Eukaryota > Metazoa > Chordata > Aves > Piciformes > Lybiidae > Tricholaema lacrymosa > Tricholaema leucomelas. The sequence continues at coordinate 540,599 of WAAF01007746.1, read as the reverse complement.
TAGGCTTTATATTGCAAATTCATGTTCTCTGCAAGTCTTCATTGCCTGACAGATCTGGCACACAGAACCACAAACCAGGAGGAGGGGAGAGCAGATCTTGTGTAGAGGACTTGGATAGGCAAGATCAATGGGCCAACATCTATGGGATGAGTTTCAACAAGGCCAAATGCCAGCTCCTGCACTTGGTCACAACAACCCCAAGCAATGCCACAGGTTTGGGGCAGTGTGGCTGCAGAGCTGCCAGGCAAAAAGGGATCTGGGGGCTGTAATAAATAGACAGGAGCTGAATATGAGCCAGCAGTGTGCCCAGGTGGCCAAGAAAGCCAATGGCATCCTGGCTGGGATCAGAAATGCTGTGGCCAGCAGGAGCAGGGAGGTGATTGTCCCCTTGGACTCTGTCCTGGTGAGGCCACACCTCGAGTACTGTGTTCAGTGTTGGGTACCTCATTACAAGAGAGATGTGGAGATGCTGGAGCCAGTGCAGAGGGTGGCAAGGAAGCTGGGGAAGGGTCTGGAGACCCTCCTGATGAGGAGAGACTGAGGGAGCTGGGGATCGTTAGTGTGAAACAGAGGAAGCTGAGGGCAGACCTCATGGCTGTCTACAACTACCTGAAGGGACATTATGGAGAGGCTGCTGCAGGTCTCTTCTCACAGGTAACTGGAGACAGAAGAAGAGGGAATGGCCTCAAGCTGTCACTGAGTTGGTTTGACTGGACATTAGGAAACATTTTTTCCTAGCAAGAGTGTTCAGGCATTGGAATGAGCTGACTAGGGAGGTGGTGGAGTCCCCAGGCTTGGGTGTGTTTAAAGGTGGTTTGGCTGTGGTGCTTAGGGATGAGGTTTAAGATGAATCTTGTAGAGTAGGGTTCTAAGTTGGAACTTGGTGATCCTGAAGGGCTTTTCCAACCTGGATATTTCTGTGACTCTGTGATCTTTGAGACAAGAAGAGGAGAAACTGAAGTGAGAAGCTGATTTATCTAAAAAGCTGCAGTACAAGAAACTTGAGCATGGTCTGCAGAGACAGTGATTGGGAAAAGGTCTAAAGAAAGGTAGGCACAAGAACTGCAAAAGGCCTTTGTGGAGAGAAATCAGCAGTGTGAGAGAAATATGTTGGCAAACTCCCTAAGCCTTACTTGGCAAAAGACAGAAGAGGAAATTGGGCTTTAAGGAGAGGGAATAGCATGTTGGGGATTTAGGACCTTCTAGAAAAGAAGACTCAAACTAGGTCAGTAAGGAACAAAAAAATCAAGCAGCTGCTGGGGAAAAAAAAAGGCAGCACTAATGCAGCTAGGAGCTAGGAACCAGGACACGAAGAAGGAACAGAGTCAAAATGCATTGTCAGTGCACAAAACGGACAGGAACTCAGGACCCCGAACTGTCACAGTTCTCCACTCTGACAAACATCTTTGAAAACCATTGGTCATATGTGTCCCTCAAGCTTTTTTTGGTCCCCAGGAAGCACATGTGCAGCTGGTCTGATAACCTGGCTGACAGGGAGCAGACTGGTGGGCTTAAGGCTTCTCACTCTTTTGAGGAACTATATGGGCACAGATGTACTGTCAGAGGTAAAGTTCTTCCCACACAGAAACACAACTCATAGAATCATAGAATGGTTTAGGTTGGAAGGGACCTCAAGGATCATCCAGCTCCAACCTCCTGCCATAGGCAGGGACACCTCCCACTAGAGCAGGCTGCTCAAGGCCTCATCCAGCCTGGCTTTAAACACCTCCAGGGAGGAAGCAGCCACAACCTCCCTGGGCAACCCGTTCCAGTGTCTCACCACCCTCACTGTAAAGAACTTCCTCCTAACATCCAGTCTAAATCTCCACTCCTCCAGCTTAAACCCATTCCCCCTCGTCCTAACCTTACTAGACCGTGCAAATAGTCCCTCCCCAGCTTTCCTGTAGGCTCCCTTCAGATACTGGAAAGCCACTCTAAGGTCTCCTCGAAGCCTTCTCTTCTCCAGGCTGCAGAGCCCCAACTCTCTCAGCCTGTCCTCATAGCAGAG
>WAAF01007746.1:507938-538199 GCA_013400475.1 Tricholaema leucomelas | reverse complement strand
AGTGCTCCACCCATCCAGTTTGTGCTTTTCCAGTTTGGTGACCAGGATGTCATGTGGGACAGAGTCGAATGCCTTACTCAAGTCTAGGTAGACGACATCAGTTGCCCTCCCCCTGTCCATTGCAGCTGTGACTACATCATAAAAAGCCACCAAATTTGTCAGGCATGATTTGCCCTTAGTGAAGCCATGCTGGCTGTCTACAGCTACCTGAAAGGATGTTGTGGAGAGGTTGGTGCTGGTCTGTTCCCAGAAGTAATTCAAGAGGGAATGGCCTCAAGCTGTGCCTGGGTAGGTTTAGATAGGATGTTATTAAACAATATTTCAGGGAAAGAGTGGTCAGGCACTGGAATGAGCTGCCCAGGGAGGTGGTGGAGTCACCAACTCTAAATGTGTTTCAAGGTGGTTTGGCTGTGGTGCTTGGGGCTACGGTTTGAAGAACACCTGGACTTGGTGATCCTGCGAGGCTTTTCCACCCTGAATGCTTCTGTGACGGTACATAAAAATGTGTGAATGCTGTTAAGGACTGAAGTTCACACAAATATTGGGAAATGACAAATTGGCAGTTACTTATGCAGCACAGTGACACCCCTCATTAGACAGAGGAATACTCTTTTCTTACAAGACCCCATTCACACTTCTTTTACCACTCAGCAGTTCTTTTAACATAAAGCACTCTGAGTTTTGGAGGAGCCAGCAGTGAACAAGCTGGGCATGAAAAAAGAACTGCAAGAAAAAGAAGGTCATGTAACATGGAGAAGACATCTGAGTGCTGCCTTGAAGGAGCAGATTTTCCTTCTCTCCAGGTTCTATAAAGGCTGAAAAGGACCTTTAAACAGTATTGGTCACTAACTGCAAGCATTTTCTTGTTTCACTAAAAGCAGTTAGCAGTAGTATCTCTTGATCACACCAAGTACTGAGTTAAGAACTGGGGTCTGAAATTGCCAGCCCAAAATACTTGATTTGGTTTTTTTTTTAAACCATGATGCCTGTTCACCTTAGGTTTCCATGCTAGATATTTACTGTCAATTCACCTTAGGTTTCCATGTTAGTCATTTGCTGTCTATTCACCTTAGGTTTCCATGCTAGATATTTACTGTCTATTCACCTTAGGTTTCCATGTTAGTCATTTACTGTCTATTCACCTTAGGTTTCCATGTTAGTCATTTACTGTCTATTCACCTTAGGTTTCCATGTTAGCCATTTACTGTCTATTCACCTTAGGTTTCCATGTTAGACATTTACTGTCTATTCACCTTAGGTTTCCATGTTAGTCATTTACTGTCTATTCACCTTAGGTTTCCATGTTAGTCATTTACTGTCTATTCACCTTAGGTTTCCATGTTAGCCATTTACTGTCTATTCACCTTAGGTTTCCATGCTAGATATTTACTGTCTATTCACCTTAGGTTTCCATGTTAGCCATTTAACTTGAGGTGTAAGAAAGAATAGAATAGAATCAACCAGGTTGGAAGAGACCTCCAAGCTCATCCAGTCCAACTTAGCACCCAGCCCTATCCAGTCAACCAGACCATGGCACTAAGTGCCTCATCCAGGCTTTTCCTGAACACCCCCAGGGACGGTGACTCCACCACCTCCCTGGGCAGCCCATTCCAATGCCAATCACTCTCTCTGTGAAGAACTTCCTCCTAGCATCCAGCCTATACTTCCCCTGGCACAACTTGAGACTGTGTCCCCTTGTTCTGTTGCTGGTTGCCTGGGAGAAGAGACCAACCCCACCTGGCTACAGCCTCCCTTCAGACAGTTGTAGACAGCAATGAGGTCTGCCTTGAGCCTCCTCTTCTCCAGGCTAAACAAGAGGAGGCTAAGGTACTTATCAAAGACTGGATGAGGCACTTAGTGCCATGGTCTGGTTGACTGGATAGGGCTGGGTGATAGGTTGGATTGGATGATCTTGGAGGTCTCTTCCAACCTGGTTGATTCTATGATTCTATGATCGTTTTTTGGTCACTAGGAAAATGTTTTTAACAGAGAGAGTGGTCAAGCACTGGAATGAGCTGCCCAGGGAGGTGGTGGAGTCACCAGCCCTGGATGTGTTTAAGGGTCGTTTAGCTGTTGTGCTTAGGGATATGGTTTAAGGTGAATCTTGTAGAGTAAGGGTCTTGTTGGATCTGGTGATCCTGAAGGGCTTTTCCAACCTGGATATCTCTGTGATTCTGTGATCTTACTTGTCTACCAGCTAAATAGAGTAGATTAAAGCAGGTAAGCAAGCAGGAACTGATGCCTGACTGACAGGTAACAATTCTCTTAGAGGTTCATGATGAGAAGCAGTGAAGTCACAGAATCACAGGAGTATTCAAGTTGCCAACCTCTCCACTATGTCCTTTCAGGTAGCTGCAGACAGCCATGAGGTCTCCCCTCAGCCTCCTCTCTTTAAAACTACCCATCCCCAGCTCCTTGAATCACTCCTCATCAGATTTATTCCCCAGGCCCTTCCCCAGCTTCCTTGCCCTCCTCTGCACTGGCTCCAGCACCTCCACAGCTCTCTTGTATTGAGGTGCCCAAAACTGAACACTTGAGGTGTGGCTTTACCAGAGACGAGTCCAAGGGGACAATCATCTCCCTGATCCTCCTGGCCACAGCATTTCTAATCCCAGCCAGGATGCCATTGGCTTTCTTGGCCACCTGGGCACACTGCTGGCTCATATTCAGCTGCTTTTCAATTAGAACCCCCAGGTCCCTTTCAGGTAGACATCTTTCCAGTCACACTGCCCAAAGCCTGTAGCATTGCATTCAGTAGCATCATGAGATGAAGAGTTAAAAGAAGTAACTCCTTACTTGCTATTGTAAAAAAGCAGTCCTGGAATGCAGAAAACTCAATAGCAGAAAAAACAATCACATGCTTCAGAATTCTCTGAAGGAAAAAAAGCCCTCTTCTGGTGCCAAGGATAAGTTGTATCTTAAAACCTTTGCTAGATGAAATCCTAACAAGTCAGCACTACAAAGAAAGAACTTATTGTATGTATTTACAACTGACTGTCAGTTGATAATACTGTCCCTAACATCCCTGATGCAGGCATCTGGCACTGACAGCAGAAAACACAAAGAGTGTTTGATAAACAAGGAACTTGTACAATATCATGAGAGACTAAGGTGCCAAAGAAAGTAGATTTAAGTATCTGCTTTGTTTGCACAGCATGAATATGGATGATGCCCTGGCCACCAGGAGAGACAGAAATCCCACATGTTTTACCTAGTGACACATCTGCAGGTGGGTATTTCTGGAACTCTAACAGTGAGGTAAGTCTATGTCATCTTCTGCCTTAAGAAAGAGCCAATACATTTGGAATGACCTTGGGACACTGAGGTTTTCTCCTTGACATCTGCATATTGGCTGAAGCACTCCAACTGTTGCAGGATTAGGGCCTCAGGAAAAAAAAAACCACACCAGGAAATTAATAACTACATTCAGACAAGGATCTAGGCAGTGCCTTCCAGAAGCCTGTGTTCACAAACTAAAGAGAGAAAGAAAATTCAAACTGAATAGCTACATAAAAAGTTTATTATCCCTGCTGCAGGTGTGGGGACTGTATTGCATGCACACCCAGCTGGAGAGAGGCTGAGGAGACAGCCTCCATCCTGACATTACCCAACTGCCAGGCTCAACTTTTTGACTTCAAGTATTGGCTTCTAACACAAGTTGTGTATGTATTTGTGTAGCAGTATTTAAAGTAGAGTAAAACTTCAACTAATGCAGCTCCTGTGAGCCTTGCTTTGCAGATGAATTTTCATTCAGTCTGTCTCTGAAGGGACATAAGAGAGGAAGTGTTCTTCAAAGTCATGAATACATTCTGTGGCTTTGTGCCAGCCAGGAGGTTTGCAGCTGTACTCACACCACCTACCTGTTCTGTCAAAGACTTGTAAGAGACAAAGGAAAAGTTAATTTTAAGTTTATGAAGAAACAGAAAGAAAGAGGCAGAAGGGAACCCTACAGGCTTCCTGACTTCACATTTTCAAGGTCTTGCAGCATTTATAAGGTTTAAGAGGATCTTGAGTCTCTATTTAGAGTCTCTGGAACTCTTGTTTCTTGGTCTTGCAATACTCTGCAGCTCTTAAAGTTCTCCTTAGATCTGGTTAATGCTTTGAGTAATACTGTTTGATGAATCTTAAGCAGCAGCCTGTGAGTTATCTTTTTCTCCTATACTCTGTGCCTTGCATAAATTACTAGAAATCTGCCCTAAATTATCTCACCTCATGTTTAAACTATGCAAACTTTCCCTCTTAAGAAAAGCAGCAAAGAGAGAAAGCCTGTGTGCTCTTCCTTTCAGGGAGAAATACTGAAGGGTGATGCAGATTTCTTCAAGTGTACTCTCATAAAACTGTTACAGCCTTTTGCTTTCTTTTGTTTTCAATTTAGAAGAGGCAAAAAAGCTTGGGCAGTGTTAAACTACTGTCAGGCTCAGTAGCAAATGATTGTGTGAACAGTTCCTTTACTAGAAAACTGTAGCAGTGATAAACATTGAGCTCAGAAAATTGAGAGCATTGCCCTAGCTAAAATTGACCACTTCTATGTCAGGGTGACTTTGGGAGTGTGGTACTGAAAAACAATCTGACCCTATCTGTTTTGCAGAGAACAATTACAGGGTGCACACTCCAGCAAACTCATTCTGACTCAAATAAGTGCCAGAACTGCTAAAGTAGCCAGAGAAACATATGGATTTTGAATGTGCAATATGGTCCTTCATTCTAGAAGACCACAGAGGGTTTTGAACTAAGAAACAATCAATGAAGAAAGGAGAAAGAAAAGATGTCTTTCAGGTGTGACTAGCTCAGAAAAGCTTCCTTTCATGCCAAAGTCACAGGATCACAGGATGCTAGGGGCTGAAAGGGACCTTTGCAGATCTTTGAGTCCAATCTCCCTGCCACAGCAGGACCACAGAATCCAGTGCAGGTCACACAGGAACACATCCAGATAAGGCTGGAAAGTCTCCAGAGAAGGAGACTCCACAACCTCTCTGGGCAGCCTGTGCCAGGGCTCTGTCACCCTTACACTCAAGAAGTTCTTCCTCATGTTCAAGCGGAACATCTTGTGCTGCACTTTCCATCCTTCGCCCCTTGTCCTTCTCTACAGACTAAGCAGCCCCAGGGCTCTCAGCTCTTCCTCCTCAGGCAGTACTTCAGTCCCTTCAGCATCCTTGTAGCCCTCTGTTGGGGTCTCTCCAGTAGATGCCTGTCCCTCTTGAACTGGGGAGCCCAGAACTGGATGTAATATTCCAAGTGTGGCCTCACTAGGACAGGGCAGAGGGGGAGGAGAAGCTCTCTCAATCTGCTGGACATACTCTTCTAATGCACCCCAGGATCCCATTAGTCTTATTGGCCACAAGGGCACTCTGCAGTCCCATGTAGAACTTGCTGGCCACCAGAACCCCCATGAGGCTTCTCTCCATCAGATCACCTCCCAACCTGTGCTGGTGTAGTTTATTATTCCTTCCCAGGGGCAGGACTCTGCATTTATCCTTACTGAACCTCATTAGGTTCCTCTGTGCCTAGCTCTCCAGTCTGTTCCAGTGTTGCTAAGCCTCCCAGCTCCTGGCACTAGTGAGTAGCTTTGTTGAACTACAGTAATCTTGATTCAAAGACTACCCCAGTGAGAACATCCAAGATTTAAAAGGCAGACTGCTGAAAACTAGCAGCAGCAATTTCTGAACTAGAATTCATGAAAATCTAATGAGTCAGAATTTAAACTCAACGTAGTCATAACTGCTGGGTTCTTCTAAACGTGTCCTTCCAGAGTAAATATGGACAATTACCTAAGGAGATTCAGCTCCAGTTACAGAGAAAAGAGAGCCCCAAAGTATCACAGCAGATTTTAGAAACCCTGAAAGTGAATCTGCATCTTTTGCTTAAAACCAATAAATTAGTCACAGAATTTACTTCTGGTTTTAGACAGGGGCAGTGTGAATCTCTCACTATCTGAAACTCTACCAGAGAGTAACCCCACTGAGTTCAATAGGACCAGCTGCAGCTCCTACATTATATACACACTTAATTACCCTGCACAGAACCCCTTGATGCTTTTTTCACTCTAGTTTGTCTAGGCTCCAGAAACAATAAAACAGACAAGCTTCCCAGGTGACCTCTTGGAAGACTTCAGGCAAAGGAACTAAACTCCAAGAAATACAGCACCTCTGAAACAGCTTATGCTTAGAGAAGTAAAAACAGAGTTACACACAACAGGTCTGTATCTGAAAAGTAGTTCAGGGTTATTTTCTTCATCAAGTATAGCCTCTGAAAATCAAATTCCAATTTAGTGCTATCAGAATATATATTATGGTTCTTTCTGAGTCTGGCAACACAGAATGCTGATTTACAGGATATAAATATCTGGTAACAGAAAGGAAGTGCCTGCTGCCTCCCTGGAGGTGTTCAAGGCCAGGCTGGATGAGGCCTTGAGCAACCTGTTCTAGTGGGAGGTGTCCCTGCCTATGGTGGGGGGTTAGAACTGGATGAGCTTTGAGGTCCTTTCCAACCTAAACCATTCTATTCTATTCTATTCTATTCTATTCTATTCTATTCTATTCTATTCTATTCTATTCTATTCTATTCTATTCTATTCTATTCTATTCTATTCTATTCTATTCTATTCTATTCTATTCTATTCTATTCTATTCCATTCCATTCCATTCCATTCCATTCCATTCCATTCCATTCTATGTTATTCTATTTCTATTCTAATTCTATGATTCTAAGATATTAAAGGAATTAATGGTACAATTATAAGTCCATGAGTAAGATCACAGAATCACAGACTTAACCAGGTTGGAAAAGACCTCTGAGATCAAGTCCAACCTATCACCTAACACTTTCTAACTAACTACAGCATGGCACCAAGAGCCTCATCCAGCCTCCTTTTAAACACCTCCAGGGATGGGGACTCCACCACCTCCCTGGGCAACCCATTCCAATTCCAATCACTCTCTCTGGCAAGAACTTCCTCCTAACATCCAGCCTAAACCTGCCCTGGCACAGCTTGAAGCTGTGTCCTCTTGTTCTGTCACTAGGTGCCTGGGAGAAGAGATCAACACCAACCTCCCTTCAGGTAGTTGCAGAGAGCAATAAGGTCTGCCCTAAGTCTCCTCTTCTCCAGGCTAAACAACCCCAGCTCCCTCAGCCTCTCCTCATAGGGCTAAAGATTTAGAGCAGGAATACCTTACAGAATGCCCCAATCTTCTCTATAACTTTTGGATTGTTGCCTGCCTTAGCAGGCTAACCTAATAAACCAGTGTCCAAGCCACCTTAATCACTGCTCTTCCTCTTCTTTTAGCCTATTTTTATATCCATACCAATCCTCAGGCAGCACTACAAGCAGCTTGTCTTGTGAGTAACATGAGACAGGGAACAGAGTAACATTTCTTTAATTCTTAAATTTCTCTTCCCAACTCAGAATGAGAGAATGGTTTAGGTTGGAAAGGACCTCAAAACTCACCCAGCTCCAGCCCTCCGCCATAGGCAGGGACACCTCCCACTAGAACAGGTCACTCAAGGCCTCATCCAACCTGGCCTTGAACATCTCCAGGGAGGGAGCAGCCACAACCTCCCTTGGGCAACCTGTGCCAGTGTCTCACCACCCTCACTGCAAACAACTTCCTCCTAACATCCAGTTTCAATCTCCCCTCTGACACTTTAAACCCATTCCTCCTCATCTTCTCATAACAAGACCTTGTAAATAGTCACTCCCCAACCCTCCTGTAGGCCCCCTTCAAATACTGCAAGGCCACTCCAAGTTCTCCTTGAAGCCTTCTCTTCTCCAGGCTGCAGAGTCCCAACTCTCTCAGCCTGTCCTCGCAGCAGAGCTGCTGCAGCCCTTTGAGCATCTTGGTGGCCTTGTCTGGACTCGCTCCAACATTTCCATGTCCTTCTTGTGCTGGGGACTCATATCCTCCCTTTCATGTTACTCCTAGTTTTGACTTCACTGATCTTGAGCAGAAGTGAGTGAAATCTGAGAGCAGCACCACTGTCCCAGGCCAGGAAGAAATGGTTTAGGGTGAGTGATTTTCAGCCTTTGCACCATGGTTATAACACAACTGCAACAAATAAAGAAAGCTTCCCAGCAAAATGTTTTCATGCTGCTGCTGGAAAACTATCCAGGGCATGAAAACTGGAAAAAAAATGGAAAACTTTCCAGGGGCTAGATACAAAATCTAACAAAATCACAATGCATTAGAAAGAGAACCTGCTGGATCCCTCTATTTCTTCCCACAGACACTGCAGGACCACCATCACATGTGTTTCTCAGGGTTTGAATCCCTTTTCCTTCCTTCTGATGTCACAAATCTCAGGTTCTTCTACCTCTTAAAGTTTCCGTAAGGTAACACATCAATTGCCAGGAAGACAGGAACAATATATCTGAACGTGTTACTGAGAACAAAAGGGAGAGAGCAGAGTTTATTCAGAGAATGACACGAAGAGATCACCTGGTAGGTACTGCCTGTACAGTTAAGAGGATGCAATTTATCCTCCTGCACTGAGCTCTGTCCAAACAAAATGGAAAGAGAGGGTTCCTGCCTTGAACAACCTGCAATTTACAGCAAAACAGAGCTGGCAAAAAGGGACTTGGGGGTTGTAACAGACAAACAACTCAATAAGAGCAAGCAGTGTGCCCGGGTGGCCAAGAAAGCCAATGGCATCCTGGTTTGGATTAGAAATGCTGTGTCCAGCAGGAGCAGGGTGGTGATTGTCCCCTTGGACTCGGCTCTGGTGAGGCCACACCTTGAGTATTGTGTTCATTGTTGGGTACCTCAATACAAGAGAGATGTGGAGATGCTGGAGCCAGTGCAGAGGAGGGCAAGGAAGCTGGGGAAGGGCCTGGAGAATAACTCTGATGAGGAGAGACTGAAGGAGCTGGGGATGGTTAGTTTTAAAGAGAGGAGGCTGAGGGCAGACCTCATTGCTGTTTACAGCTACCTGAAGAAATGTTGTGGAGAGGCTGCTGCTGGGAATGGCCTCAAGCTGTCACTGGGTGGGTTTGGACTGGATATTACAAAGCATTTTTTGCTGGCAAGAGTGGTCAGGCACTGGAATGGGCTGCCCAGGGAGGTGGTGCAGTCACCAATTCTGGAGGTGTTTAGAAGTCATTTGGCTGTGGTGCTTGAGGAGAACTTTGTAGGGTAGGGATATTGGTTGGACTTGGTGATCCTGGGAGTCTTTTCCAACTGGAATGTTTCTGTGATTCTGTGACATATACATATATATAAAATAATTAAAAAAAACCTTGAAATCCCTATCTCAGAGAAGAACCAAGAGGGCTATTCCAGAATAAACAAATATCTGACATTATTCTTCCAAGTATTAATCTTTTCCAAGGCTTTGAAGTTTGACAGTGCTATTTCACAAAGTCCTGTGAGGCTGCTTTACTGCTAGGCTAGAAATCTGACTGTGGAACCAATGAAAAGCAGATCCTCAAACAAAGAAGAAATATTTCAGTCTGACTGATGAATATTCCTATTTCTTACTGCCATGAATTTTCTCTACCTTGCAAAAATGGAGTGGCTATGACACCTTCCAAAACAAATGGGAGTAACTGAATCCCAAATCTGTTGTGAAGAAGTCACCTGCTCTCCTTGACTTTCCAATAAGCCTCCTGTATCTTCAGTGAGTTCAATCAAAGTTTGTTTAAAGCTTAAGCTCATTTTTCCATCCTGATCTGCCACCTCTGCATTTCTTAACAATTTTTCTCCTCCTCATTCTTTGCTATGTGGCAGTTTTGTGACTTTTTAATGTCTTGGTCACCTAGCAGTGCTGGCAAAAGGGGAAAGAATTCCTGTAAAAGCAAGTAAAACCCCCTTTCATGTGACATAGAAGTGCTTACACTTCATTAACCTTTATTATAAGCCAGTCACTGGAAAAGTTACTTTGCTAGAATCCACACTATGGTTTCAATCTACAAACCATGAAATGTCAGAATGCTAAATTACAGTAAAATACTGCTCACCTCCTTCTGAACCCAAGATTAATGACACGGTGCAGAAGGGAATAGCAGCGCTACCAGAAGCACACCAGGTCGTGATCACTTTTAAAACAGCTCATCAAGAAACAGGAAGCAAAAATGCCACAGATAGTTCCCAAAACTCAAGACCCACTTTCCCAACCTACCCATCACCGAGACATCATATTCAACCAGCAGGGTCGCCTCCTGGCCGCACTGTTTGAGAATGCTCATGGCTTCGGCGTGCGTTGTTCCGAGCAGTCGGATCCCATCGACGCTCAGCAGCCTGTCCCCGGGTTTGATTGTGCCCTCTCTGAAGAGGAGATCAAAGGAATGATCTTTGATGATAGAAGATAAATGGATGTTGAGATAATACCCTTTTAATGTGAAGCAATTCCCTGGCAGCCCTTCTGACATCCATCCCTCTCGTCGTAACACTTAACATTTCCTTTGACAGCGAGAGCGTTCGGAGGGCACAGAGGAAAGGAAATTGCTTTAATTGGAAAGCCAGCGCCTGGAAAACAGCTTAACACAGAGCTAAATAACCAAGCTTCGCTAAATGGCCACCCAGTAGAGTTTCTGCTCCAACATATGCTTGCTTTCTGTCTTGCCCACACAACTCCTCTTTCATAAGCACATAAACACCTCCTCCTTCAATGTTTTCTTGGACGCAGACAGGTGTGGGAACAGCTTGCAAAACATGAATGTCCGTTCCCTGGTTTATTTCAAAGGCAATGCTTCCTTGGATAATTCCATTTTCCTTCTTTGCCTATGTAAAAATCATTAGGCTCTAGAAGCACCCTGTCTCCAAGGGTAAAAATAATTAGGCTCTAGAAGCACCCTGTCTCCAAGGGTAAAAATAATTAGGCTCTAGAAGCACCCTGTCTCCAAGGGTAAAAATAATTAGGCTCTAGAAGCACCCTGTCTCCAAGGGTAAAAATAATTAGGCTCTAGAAGCACCCTGTCTCCAAGGGTAAAAATAATTAGGCTCTAGAAGCACCCTGTCTCCAAGGGTAAAAATAATTAGGCTCTAGAAGCACCCTGTCTCCAAGGGTAAAAATAATTAGGCTCTAGAAGCACCCTGTCTCCAAGGGTAAAAATAATTAGGCTCTAGAAGCACCCTGTCTCCAAGGGTAAAAATAATTAGGCTCTAGAAGCACCCTGTCTCCAAGGGTAAAAATAATTAGGCTCTAGAAGCACCCTGTCTCCAAGGGTAAAAATAATTAGGCTCTAGAAGCACCCTGTCTCCAAGGGTAAAAATAATTAGGCTCTAGAAGCACCCTGTCTCCAAGGGTAAAAATAATTAGGCTCTAGAAGCACCCTGTCTCCAAGGGTAAAAATAATTAGGCTCTAGAAGCACACTGTCTTCCAGGTAAAAAATGATTTGGCCTTAGAAGCACACGGACTCCCAGGTGAAAAATCATTTGGCTCTAGAAGTACACTGACTCCCAGGTGAAAAATCATTTGGCTCTAGAAGTACACTGACTCCCAGGTGAAAAACCATTTGGCTCTAGAAGTACACTGACTCCCAGGAGAAAAATCATTTGGCTCTAGAAGTACACTGACTCCCAGGAGAAAAATCATTTGGCTCTAGAAGTACACTGACTCTCAGGTGAATTTCATACCGTTTTCAGCACTGTAATAGAAATTAAGTACTAACAGTGTCATCTCAACAACTGGGGTGAAAAACAAGGAAGCAAGAGGGATGGTGGTGGGGAGAAAAGGGGAGATAAAACATTACATGCTGTCTTGGAAGCATTTGCTTCTCACTTTGTGTTTCCAAGGTCAAAAAGGTCAACAGAGGCTAGAGAAAAATCAGTCTGCTTTAAAGAAATTGCACTTTGTGTTTCTTCAGTGGTTTAAGGCCAGAAAAGCTATTTTAAAAAATATAACTCTTAAAAAATGTAATTCCTTCATATAGATAAAGTGAATATTTTTTCTTCATGCAGATACAAGATGATATTACAGAGAAATATGCTCATCCAGAACATCTGTCTGTAGTCAGAAATTGCCCAGGTGCAGTTATGTATGAGCTCACATGCAAAAGAACAATACAGCACCCCCTATAGTTTTTGAAGTGCAAGAGAGAAAGGCTGTGATGTTAAAGGTGTATAAATGGCACAATTAAGAGCTACACACCACTTGCCTGACGGCTGCAAAAGATGTGCTCTGACCTATTGCAGGTTGGTTTCTGAATGCTTTGAAACATGCAACATATTAAATTAGAGTTCACACACACCCACCAAGATGTGCTGAGCCTCTGTGGTTGTCTCTTACTCTTCTTATTATTATTACAGTTAAATGCACAAACCACAAATGTCAAGGGAATAGGTTTCAGTATATGCACTTCACCCCAAATCTTAGCTTCTGCCCCAACTAATTCACCTTTGTCCTTTTCTCTTTCATATGCATTTTGAAACATGCAACATACTAAATTAGAGTTCACACACACCCACCAAGATGTGCTGAGCCTCTGTGGTTGTTTCTTATTCTTATTATTATTATTACTACAGTTAAATGCACAAACCACAAATGTCAAGGGAATAGGTTTCAGTATATGCACTTCACCCCAAATCTTAGCTTCTGCCCCAACTAATTCACCTTTGTCCTTTTCTCTTTCATATGCATCCCAGAGAAAGATGAATTGTACCTGTCAGCAGGCCCTCCAGGTCTAACACATGTTATTACAACAGGACGAGATTTATTTCTGTCATCATGTGCTCCACCTGGAAAGAGAAAAGTGAGAGGAAGCACACCTTCCTTTGATGTTCAAAAGGTAAGCCACAATCTTGCAGCTTGCACAATTACAGTGGCTAAAAGATAGGGGAAAAAATTATGGTCAAGCCATTAATATGAATTTCCACTGCATTTTACCTTAAGTAAAATTGACCTGTGGTATGGTGTAAAGGATGCTTTATATTCCTACAGAGTGATTCTTAAGAGATGTAAATCACAGGATCACAGAATGTTACGGGCTGGAATGGACCTCAAAAGATCATCCAGTCCAAACCCCCTTGCCAGAGCAACACCACTTAGAGCAGATCATACAGGAACACATCCAGGCAGCTCTTACATACCTCCAGAGAGAGAGGTATTTCCTCATGTTTCCATGGAATTTCCTATGCCTCAACTCCCACCCATTGCCCCTTGTCCTGTCATTGGGCATCACCCAGCAGAGCCTGGCTCCAGCCCCTGGGAACTCACCTTTACATCTTTATAACCATTCCTGAGGTCTCCACTCAGGCTTCTCCTCTCCAAGCAGCACAGCCCCAACTCCCTCAGGCTCTCCTCCCAAAGATAATGTACTACTCCCTTCATCATCTTTATGGCTCTGTGCTGGACTCTCTCAAGCACTTCCTTCTTGAACTGGGGGGCCGAGAACTGGACACAGTACTCTAGATACAGCCTCACAAGGGCAGAGTAGGGTGGGAGATGAACCTCCCTTGACTTGCTAACCGCACTTCTTGAAGTACACCCCAGAATCTCTCAGGACCTCAAAGAGGTTTCTTAGAACCTCTACTCTGCACATCTGGTCTCAGTGTGAACACTTAAGTGTCCTACAGGGTTGCAGAGAGAAAACAGCTGCAGAGAGCAAAAAGCATCCATACCTCATGTATGCTCAGGATAACAAGTGGCCACTGAGGAGTTTATATATTAAAGAAATAGATAAAGGGTTTCCCTGAACAAACACATAAATTAATCACTTGGGTATTTTATTTAACAGATGCACATTCTCTTCTGTCAGTGAAAACACTTCTGGTCTGCAATTCAGGCTATCAGTGCAATTAATCAGATTTCATAGCTAAATTACACAAACACTGTATGTTGTTTAAGAACTATAATATTCCTGCTGATTTCAGCGGTAGTAGAATCTGGTCTTATGTGAAATTAAGTTTGTCAAGTTCAGGGCATACCTGATTAATTACTGTTCTTCCACACATAAAAATAATATCCTGATTCAAAAAAGCAGTGCATGAACATATGGGGAAGAGTAATACAAATATCAGAGACTTTTACAAAGCATAGGCCATAAATCTTGAAATGATTTCTTAGTGCCATGAAAACAAATTTAATGCTAACTTACCTCTTATTACAAATCCAAAAGTGTTCCCCTCTTTATGTAAAGTAACTTCCACAGTTCTAAAGATGAGACCTGATCCTTGTACAGCTAAAAGAAAGAAGTAAAAAAAATGTAATTGTTATTATTTTTGTCATCTTGCACACAGATTTGCAGCTTTTCCAACTGAAGATAACTGCTCTGTGTGTGCCCGTACAATTGGGAAGATTCCACTACAGTCTCACAGTATCACCAAGGTTGTAAGAGACCTCACAGATCATCAAGTCTAACCCTTTACCACAGAGCTCAAGGCTAGACCATGGCACCAAGTGCCACGTCCAACCTTGCCTTGAACAGCCCCAGGGACGGCGACTCCACCACCTCCCTGGGCAGCCCATTCCAGTGGCCAATGACTCTCTCAGGGAAGAACTTTCTCCTCACCTCGAGCCTAAACTTCCCCCGGCGCAGCCTGAGGCTGTGTCCTCTCGTTCTGGTGCTGGCCACCTGAGAGAAGAGAGCAACCTCCCCCTGGCCACAACCACCCTTCAGGTAGTTGTAGACAGCAATAAGGTCACCCCTGAGCCTCCTCTTCTCCCCTGAGCCTCCTCTTCTACAGAACAGTCAGATTAAAGACCTGGAGAAGAGGAGGCTCAGGGGAGAAGAGGAGGCTCAGGGGTGACCTCATTGCTCTCTACAACTACCTGAAGGGAGGTTGTAGCCAGGTGGGGTTGGTCTCTTCCCCCAGGCAACCAGCAACAGAACAAGGGGACACAGCCTCAAGTTGTGCCGGGGGAGGTCTAGGCTGGATGTTAGGAGGAAGTTCTTCACAGAGAGAGTGATTGGCATTGGAATGGGCTGCCCAGGGAGGTGGTGGAGTCACCGTCCCTGGAGGTGTTGAAGAAAAGACTGGATGAGGCACTTAGTGCCATGGTCTGGTTGACTGGATAGGGCTGGGTGCTAGGTTGGACTGGATGAGCTTGGAGGTCTCTTCCAACCTGGTTGGTTCTATGATTCTAATTAAATCTAACTCATCCTCTTTTCAGCCCAGGTATTTTGCAGCATGCCAAAGGTTTGGAAGGAGAGCCATAGATGCATACACCTGGCAAGGGATTGGAGCCTTACTGTTTAAACTGTGCCATAATTTTGCTTTTCTTACAGTTACAGAAGAGAGGTAGAAAAACTTGGGAATCCACAGCGAGATACAAAAATGCTAGGTTGAATTCTTAAAGCTACTTTTGTTCAGCCATGAAAATGTTTACTTGTACTGATTAAAAGTCAAGATTTTCAGGGTATATCTCTGTACTCATACTAGTAGATTAAGGTGAAAAGAGTATGTTCACAGAATTGACAGGGTTGGAAGAGACCTCAAGGATTCATCTAGTCCCAACTACCCTGATATGGGCAGGGACATCTCTAGATCAGGCTGCCCAGAACAACATCCAGCCTGGACTTAAAAACATCTAGGGATGATGCCTTCACCACCTCCTTGGGCAGCCTGTTCCAGTCTCTCTCTTCCTAACATCCAGCATAAATCTCCTCTCCTCTAGCTTGGATCCATTTACCCCATTCTTATCACCACCCAGACCCAAAATGTCCTGTAGCCCCCTGGAAGGCCACAATAAGGTCTCCTCCTGTTGTATGGTAAGGATTTGTGTTTGGTTTGTTTTTCCCTTTCCCAAAATTTAACATACTTGCTCATTACTGCTCAGTGAGTCGCAATAATCTTTGGTTTCTAGTTGAGTCAGTATTTTCTCTGTAAGCATCAGAGGAGTGCTGCACAGCTGGGTTAGGAGGCAAGGCACCTAATGCTCAGATCAACACATTTGGGCTTGATAATGCATTTTACAGAATTTGAAACCACTGCTGTTAGGAGACCTGGGGCCAGTTTACCATTAGCTTTCACAGGAAAAGCTCTGGCAGGGTGTAAGACTCCCTTCCCCAAAGTGAAAGGAGCCTGGGAAAAAGCAGATGCACACAGATTTCCCAGCTTCCACTAAAGACAATGCCAACAGCACAACACACACAAAGATTAAACCCCCATCAGCCATCTATCAAATGTATGTTTTGTGACCAGCAGAATCACAGGTTAGGGGCTGGAAGAGACCTCAAAAGCTTATCCAGTCCAACTTCTTGCCAGAGCAGAAGCATGCAGAGCAGATCACAGGGGAATACATCCAGGTGGGTCTTGAATATCTCCAGAGAGGGAGACTCCACAACTCCCCTGGGCTCCTCACAGGGGAAATATTTTCCTTACATTTCCATGGAACTTCTTATACCTCAATTCCCACCCATTGCACCTTGTCCTGTCATTGGGCATCACCCAGCAGAGCCTGGCTCCATTCACTTGGCACTCAGTCTTTACATCTTTATATACACTCATGAGGTCAAGGAACTAAGGAAAAGCTGTGTTCTTTAATGCTCCTGCCTGTCAGAACTTCTTGGTCCCCTGTTAAGATATCCTAAGGGAGCAATGGACACCACAGGCTACACAGATGAGGAGTGCATGCTGCTGGCCATGAAAGTGGTGGCCCCTTAGTGCTTGCATGCCTCTCTCTGGGAACTTGTCTGCTTGGAGACTCACTCAGGTGATGTACTGTAATGTGCTTGGTTTGGAGTCTTCTGACTAACAGACTGAATCTGTGATGTCATGAATTACAGGGAGCAGCAGACATTTTTTGCCTTCATTCCTATCAACTGAAAAGTCCCCTCTGTGTTGCTGAAGATGAACCCACAATCCTAACCTACTTGATGTGGGACAGTTCAGCAGTGAGAAATGGCATGCGGTGTCATCGGGCAGCATCCATTCAGCTGGTTGTCCTTCCACCCCAGCCTTACCCTGGGTGGGGAAAGAAGTCCTTAACATTTAGTAACAATAAAAGGCAGATATGAGGCAGGCACAGCTCATGCTGCAGTTTAAAATGCTGAGGTGGCTTGTTACGAAATCAGCAGCTATGCATAGCTCCTGCTATGAACGCTGGCAGACAGGCAAGGAAGCACTAGGGAGAGCAGGATTACTGGTGCTCAGCCAGACTGAATCCATCATGATTAGTTCTGACATTTCCTCACTCTGAAACCATGACAGCCCTCTCTCTGAGAGGGCTACCACGAGAACAACAGGAGGATTTCACTATATATGGGGCAGGGAAGGAGGTGCCAGGACTTCACTACCTGACATGCTGGAAAAGTTGTGCATATAATGAAGGCAGCGTGCTTAGCTTGTTCATGAGAGGTTAATGGGAACAACTAGAATGCTAATTACCTACAACTTTGTAAGCTATGCTTCTATCAAGGTGTCAGAAAGTCTGTAATTTAGCATGTCAAAATCCTGTTTAAGTGGACAGAAGTGCCATGAGTGCCAAAAGCAAGTGAAATGGGAGGAACCCTCCTTGAGTAACCACAAAACAAAGAATGCTTACAAAACAATACAGCTCTAGCAAAATAGTTCTGAACTGAGCTGACTTCATTAACTAAAGTCCTATGGTTTTGAACAGGAAGTTCCCTTACCAAAAGCAAACACAACTCAACAGAGAACATTTAAAACATACTAAGGTGGTTGTCAGGAGACCACAAAAGCAATCAAATATGTAATTAGCCGAACTCTCCAGCTGCTCAAAAGCTGTGTGGAATTCATCCTCTCCTGAGCATCAAACAGAGTGATGGATGTTTTGGCTTCTATTGTGCAAAAGTATTTAAGGAAACAAGAACTTCCTATCTGGCTTTGCAGACTTGTCTGGAGGAACACCAGCAAATTGCATCTTCTCGCCTCCAGCCACCTGCCACTCACTTCTTCACTTTAGGTCCCAGGTTTCCAACTCCCCATTACTCTAGCTCTCACTTCAAACCTTCAGTTTCCACTGATTCTCTCCTATAGACACATGGTCACACATGTAAGCACAACAGAAAGAGATAAGGAAGAGCAACACTCAGTAGCACTGATTCAGGTGTCAGCATCTACTTGTGCTTTGAAGACAATAGTGCTCAACAAGAGTCCCTCAGTTCAGCTTTATGTAGCCACATGGCATACTCCCCTGGCTCTTCTCAGCACCTTGGGACACGACTTAGTGCATACGGTGTTGGGTTGATGGTTGGGCTTGGTGATCTTAAGAGGTCTTTTCCAACCTTAGTGAGTCTATGATTCTACTTTAGAAATGAGATGCTACCCAAATATGATGTCAGAAAAGACTGGGAAAGTCCTGAAGTGTGTTGTTTGTCCGGGAGAGCAGAAGGGTGCTACAAGTGAAGGCAGGCAAAGGCAGAACTCTCAGATATTCTTTAGTCTCATCTCAGAAGATTTTACTGTAACACAGATTCTCTTACCCTGGAACCTATCTAATCTAATTCCCAGGATAAAAAAACTCAAACAAACCAACAAAAGTTAAAAGAAAAACAGAGGTTAGGGACTCTGCTCTGTTGATCAAGGGACTGGAACACTTCTCCTGTGAGGACAGGCTGAGGGAGCTAGGGTTGTTCTGCCTGGAGAAGAGAAGACTCTGCCGAGACCTAACAGCTGCCTTCTGGTACCTGAAGAGGGCTACAAGATGGCTGGAAAGTGACTGTTTACAAAGGCCTGCAGTGACAGGATGAGAGCAATGGTTTTAAATGAGACAAGAGTAGATTTAGGTTGGACCTTAGGAAGAAGTTCTTTACCATGAACACTGAAACAGGTTGCCCAAAGAGGTAGTTGAGGCCTCATTCCTGGAGATATTCAAGGTTAGGCTTCACAGGGCACTGGGCAACCTGCTCTAACAGAGGATGTCCCCTGCTTACTGCAGGGGGTTTGGAACAGATGACCTTTGGAGGTCCCTTCTGACCCAAACCATTCTATGATTCTATGACTATGCTTCAGGCTCCTGAAGCACACAAATACTTCTGACAGCATCCCCCTGTACTCCCAGTTCTTTCACACTGCTTCCACGCTCTCTGTTAAGTAGGGTTATGGGTTGGACTTGGTGATCCTGAGGAAGTTTTCTAACCTGAATATTTCTGTCATTCTGTGTGCTTCTTGCTCTTCAGAGGAGTGCCAGAAGTAGCACACCACCAGATCCTGACCCACTTTTAACAACCAAGCATGCTTCATGCTGCAGGTAATGCAGGGTGGGCCTGTCTTCTTGGACTAAATTTTGTCTCAGTATTTTCACCTTAATCATTTGGACAGCTAAGGTCACTCCAAACTCCCCTGCAACAGCTACCAGTGCAGTCTGCAGTGCATTTGTATTCACCTCTAGTCAGTTTTTGGTTTTGTTTTGCTGGGACAGAGTTGATTCTGATTTCTTTGGCTTTTAACTTCTTTGTTCTTTGTCTTGATGATGTGAGATAGCTGGACTTAGGAAGAAGTTCTTCACAGCAAGAGTGATTGGCATTGGAACAGGCTGCCTGGGGAGGTGGTGGAGTCAGCATCCCTGGAAGTGTTTCAGAGGAAGCTGGATGAGGCACTTAGTGCCATGGGTTAGTTAATTAGATGGTGTTGGGTGGTAGGTTGGCCTTGACGATCTCAAAGGTCTTTTCCAAGCTGGTTAATTCTGTGCTTCTGTATTAAGCCAGAGGGGGTTAAAAATAACAAGAAAACAACCACTTTCAAAACCAAAGATCCTCAAGCATGCCCATCTGACTGTTGACGTGCCCCTTACTCCACATAGGATTCCATTTGCTCTGCTAATACTTACAGACTGGGGGCAGCTCATACTCCACTTCCAACACCACCCTCTCGCCGACGTTCTTGAGCAGGCTGATGATCTCGTCATGGCGGAATTTAGTCAAGTTGATTCCATTCACAGATTTGATGTAGTCCCCTACATCCAGCTGGTCACTCCTAGGGAAAAACACATATTCCTTCTGTTAAGGACACATTTGTTGGCCCAAGATAGCTAAATCCTTTAAATTACTGTATAGAGATAGGAAGAAATATTTTTTCCTATTCTACCACGATTAAAGTAAATTTATCTTTCAAACAGAAAATGGCATTTTAAGGCCTTAATCTAGTCTAGCTCGTGAAATATTAAGAGAGGAACTCTGTTGCATTATTGATTTCTGATGTACAAAACCAGCTGTACAATGAAGGAGTTGGATGATTTAACTGCTTTGGGCACAGGATCTAGGAAATTGTCTTCTTAATACCCCAATCTTTCTCTCTCTTTAGGAAGCATCCATAACTAATTTTTTTGGACAATAGTTGCCCTCACAGCCAGCACCACATCTACAGGAGATAGGCCACAGTCTCAAAACATAGGTTCTGCTCAGTTACTTGGTGAACCCTATGAGGAGAGGCTGAGGGAGCTGGGGTTGTTTAGCCTGGAGAAGAGGAGGCTCAGCGCAGACCTCATTGCTGTCTACAACTACCTGAAGGGAGGTTGTAGCCAGGTGGGGTTGGTCTCTTCTCCCAGGCAACCAGCAACAGAACAAGGGGACACATCCTCAAGTTGTGACAGGGGAAGTATAGGCTGGATGTTAGGAGGAAGTTGTTGGCAGAGAGAGTGATTGGCATTGGAATGGGCTGCCCAGGGAGGTGGTGGAGTCACCATCCCTGGAGGTGGTCAAGAAAAGACTGGATGAGGCACTTAGTGCCATGGTCTGGTTGACTGGATAGGGCTGGATGAGCTTGGAGGTCTCTTCCAACCTGATTGATTCTATGATTTACTTCCACCTTTCTCTTGTGACTTGTTTCACTCATGAATAGTAGCTTTTTTGCTTCCATGAAAGCAGTAAGCAAGGTAGCTATGACTCTAGGCTCTTTAATCTTAAAACTAGCTGAGGATAATTAAAAAAATAATAGAATCATAGAATCATAGAATGGTTTAGGTTGGAAAGGGACCTCAAGGATCATCCAGCTCCAACCCCCTGCCATAGGCAGGGACACCTCCCACTAGAGCAGGTTGCTCAAGGCCTCATCCAGCCTGGCCTTAAACACCTCCAGGGAGGAAGCATCCACAACCTCCCTGGGCAACCCGTTCCAGTGTCTCACCACCCTCACTGTAAAGAACTTCCTCCTAACATCCAGTCAGAATCTCCCCTCTTCCAGCTTAATCAAATTATGGTCATATTTTGATTAATTTTTCTATTTTATGTTTTCCCCATCAGTATTTTCTGTTTCTTCTCTCAAGTTTTTATTCAAGGCCAAAAAAAGAGAGAGAACTAAAATGTACACAATCTAGCAGAAACTTCATCAGTCTTATGATGACTTTCAGACATCTCCTTGGTATTTCTAGCTTTTGTCAAAGTAGCCCTGAGGGAAGAGGGGAAGCAGCTGTTGCTGCTTCCCTCTGAGCTTGGCTGGTCTGATGGGCTGCCATTACAGATGCACCTAGAAACATATCTGTCAGTGACCTTTTTGATGCAGTGTGTATTTCTGAAGCAATCACATCTTATCATGCGTTCTGTGGCGGGAGATGCGGTTACCTAGCAGCAATTCCTCCTTGGCGAAGGTTAGACACTCTTGGTTTGCCGTCTTTGTCGACTCCACCCGACACTGTAAGCCCTAGGGTGGTGCCTTCTTTCTTCATTAATTCCACTATTGTCGAGCCCTTGAATTCCTCTGTTGAAAGAAAATTATTAGCATTAGTAAAATGTAAGTGATAACACAGATGTTGCCTTTCTGAAATGTCATCTCCTTCCCAAGGAATTCATTGGCTATGCTAATAAGAAATAATGTCCACAGCTGGAGCTTCTTGATGTTACAACTCCTAAGTTCTGTTTGCAAGGTTCTGCACATAGATAACTCTGAGACATTTGCTCTGTAGAAGGTTATTACTGCTGTGCTACTACACTATACAGAACCAATAAATGCAAGGTCTGGCAACACTTACAACTAAAAGCAGCTGTTTCACATTTTTAAAAAGCTATGTATTCTAATTGTCTGCTTTCTTGCTTGGAATCCTATGCTATATAAAATATTTCAGCTGATTAACTAAATAAAAGACACAATGATATAATGGTACAAGAAAACTTTAGACCCACTTGGAGGCCACCAGTAAATATCAGCGCTAATCAAAACAACTGAACATAAGAGTCCAGATGGAGATAAAGAATGTAGCAGATCTTAACAGCTTTATTCCATATTCTTACACAAAGAGATCTCTACCATAACTCTGTGACATCTCTGCAGAACAGGTATAAAGCAGGGGAAGTGTTTCATAGTTATAGTTGTATGTGAAATTTCCCTCACAGCCTTTCCTGCAGTTTGCTTCCTCAGCATTCTTGGAAAGTGCCAGGCTAATCTCACAGATCTCAACCAATGCAGGTCAGATGCAGTGGAAAGCCTCAGGCTCTTGAAAAGAGATAAAGAGATGTCCACATTGCACATGGCTGGATGTGGCAATCTACATATGGACAGCAAGTTCTGCATGGGCCAGCAATGTGCCTGTGCGAGCAAGAGAGCCAATGGCAGCCTGGAGGGCATCAGGAAAAGTGTGGCCAGCAGGGCTAGGGAGGTTCTCCTTCCCCTCTACTCTGCCCTGCTGATATCACACATGCAACCCTGTGTCCAGTTTTGGGCTCCCCAGTTCAAGAGAGACAGAGACCTGCTAGACAGAGTCCACAAGGATGAGTGGGGGACTTAAGCATCTCCTCTATGGAGTGAGACTGAGAGTCCTGGAGCTGTTTAGTCTGGAGAAGAGAAGACTGAGAGGAGATCTGATGTATATAAATGTCTGAGGTGTGGGTGTCAAGTGGAGGGGGCCAAGCTCTTTTCAGTGGTCAGCAGTAATAAGACAAGGAGCAACGGATACAAACGGGAGCAGAGAAGGTTTCACCTCAGCATGAGGAGAAACTTCCTTACAGTGAGGGTGACAGAGCCCTGGAACAGACTGCCCAGAGAGGTTGTGGAGTCTCCTGTGCAGACTTTCCAAACCCACCTGGATGCACTGTTGTGTGAACTACCCTAGGGGAACCTGCTTTGGCAGCAGTGCTGGACTTGATGATCTCTGGAGGTCCCTTCCAACCTCTTAGGTTGTGTGATTCTGTGGTTCCAGCAGGGCTATAACTGTTTGGAAAGCCACAAGACAATCACACTGCATGTCCAGAGTTCCCACTCAGAGGAGACCTAATAAAGCCACCAGCTGGTGAGACATTCTGGAAAAATGCACGATGTTCTGAAGGTTAAGCCAGGAAATGATGACATCCTGGAAGGATCATCCATCTCTTTGGTCGTTTTTGTATGACTGAGAAGAAGATGACTTAATACATCTCGACCTCAGGATGAAGATCAACTGCTCTGAATGAGAACTAAATCCTGAGAGACACAGAGGTAGTGGTGACAGGCAGAGGAAAACGTTCAGAAGAGCCTCCAGCCTTGGTGGAGTACCCTTTAAATCTTGGCAGTCTAACAGAGCTAACTGCAGAATCTTTTGCAGACATAGCATTAATCTGTGCAGTGTTCCTACTTCTAAGAGTTAGGCATGGCACTTACTGCAACCAAAGTTACTGTACATCTGCACCCATGGTGCAACCTCAGGTGCTTGGCCAGTGCCTCATGATTGTTTACTCAGGTTTTACTCAGTTGTGAGACCTGGAGTCAAAAGGAAAATTCTCCTCTTTCCCCCACCTCCCAGAACGAACCCTTCCTCTAGGAAGGGGGAATGGAGCAAAGCTGGAGGTGGGGAGATTCAAACTGGATGTGAGGAGGAAGTTCTTCATCATGAGAGTGGTGAGAGCCTAGAATGGCTTGCCCGGGGAGGTGGTTGAGGCCCCATGGCTGGAGGTGTGTAAAGCCAGGCTGGATGAGGCTGTGGCCAGCCTGATCTAGGGTAGGGTATCCCTACCCATGGCAGTGGGCTTGGAACTAGATGATCCTTGTGGTCCCTTCCAACCCTGACCGATTCTCTGATTCTCTCAGTAGCACAACCTGGTTCTCAGGATCATCTAATACTTCTAATACTTCAGCAGATGTCCTTGCCAGGACATCAACGATGCACTGCAGCAACGCCTACTCTTTCGCCATTCTGACATAGGGTTTGATCTTTTATATAGGTTCTGAGTTTGCAATCCAGCGCTGGGAAATACTCTGCTGTCTGAAGTGACAGGTGGAACAGATGATCCAAGCAGTGCTTTAAGCTACCTAATAGTTAAGACAGTTCCCTGCAACTACTGGCATGAAGAGCAATGATGAGGTTTGCTCATTTCTCACCATCCACTCTGACAAGTGTCTGTGTTCCTCTGCCAACAGAATGGGGATCTCTAAGCACTCTGCCTTGGTAGGCGGAAGGGAAAGGTGCACGAGCACTGCATGAGAGCGGTGGTGTGAAATGCTCGTTGCTGACAGGCAATCATAGAATCAACCAGGTTGAAGAGACCTCCAAGATCATCCAGTCCAACCTAGGTAAGGTCATCCAGAAGTATGCAACAGTTTAAGGAGGTTTGTCTCTCTGAAAGATTGCATAGCTTTTGTTGTACATAATCACAGCGGGAAGAAATTAAACCACCTAAGCTGGTTTTGCTCATAAGAGACTTATTCCTGGAAGTGCTCTGAACCAGGCTCAGTTGATACCTCAGTCTCTCTGGTTTTCATCTTTGCTTTCCTCAATCACACAGGATTACTTTTCTTATAATGCTATGTACTACATGTTTACTCATCTGCATTACCTCAACGTTATTATTACAGACTAATCCCACTGGAGCTATGGAAATGCCCAATATCAGAACAACCTTGGGACTCCATTTCCAATCCAACAAGCAATCACACCTGTACACTCTACCCCTAACAAGTGGCAGGTCAGTCTCTACTCTCCAGTTAACATGAAGCTGTGCTGCTCTTTGTGGTTTAAAAGTCAAACTAATTCTTGTATCACTTCACTCATAATTCATTACTTATGCCAACCAGCAAACTCCTAATTAGAAGACTCAGGGGTCTATTCTTTTTCATACATACTCCCATATTGCTAATAAGATCAGCATCAGAAAGAAGGCCAAAAAAAGTTATTTCAGGTTTCTTATAATGTATGAGTAAATGAGGAGTTAAATTACTACTGAGTCTTCTGCTCAGTAGTAAACCAAATATAGAATGAGAGCTTCAGAAATATCTTCTTGCTCTCTAACAGTTTTTCAAGTATCAAATATCAGAACACTACTCCCCCAGTAAAGCTCTGTGATGAACCAAATGAACTATGCTAAAATGAAACTGGGTGAAGAAAAGATGGTTCCAAGTGAAAAAAAATAGTCCAAATCAATACCATTTTACACTTCAGTAGGAGAAATGCACATGAGAACTTCTTCCCCTCCTACTGTTAACATCCTGGCAGCACTCAGTGAAATGCAGCTCACACTAGGTCTTATCTTTCGTTGGCCTGGGGAGGGTTTTGGGTCTGCCTGGGGACTTCCAGCTCTCCCTCCTGCTGCAGGGCTGTTTGTGGTAGTCTGGGGGGCGTAGGTTCCCTTAAGAAAACTACAGAGACAAAGTCCTGTCCCAGGGATGGACCTGGTCACCCTAGGATATTGTAATATTGTTATTCTGTTCTGCTTTCTGGTATCAAAGAATCACAGAATTAATCAGGTTGGAAAAGACCTTCAAGACCGTCAAGTCCAACCTATCACCTAACACCTTCTAGTTAACTAAACCATGGCACCAAGTGCCTCATCCAGCCTCCTTTTAAACTCCTCCAGGGGTGATGACTCCACCACCTCTCCAGGCAGCCCATTCCAATGCCAATCACTCTTGCTGTGAAGAACTTTTTCCTAACATCCAGCCTAAACCTGCCCTGGTGCAGGCCCCTCACCAGTCTTGTCGCCCTTGGTTCTTCACCAGGTCCAGCAGCTGCATGAATACAGTGGCCCCCATCCTGGCCAGGCTGATGAAGAGGAACTTGATTGCCTTTGGGGAGCTCTTGGGCCTCTTGGCTGCTGATGCTCCTTCTTTGAAAATTTCACTTTTAAAACCCAAGAAAATGCCTCAAACCTACACAATCAGGTTAAGGGCTTGCATCCTCCACCTTGTAAATTAGTTTGTAGAGTGCAGCTGGCACAGGGCACAAGTGGAACTTAATCTAAAAGTAAAAAATACTTGCTGTTATTGATCATTTCCTACCAAAAGACACACATAATCAATAAGTAATTGGTAAGTCCGTGGAAAATATAGTCAATGCTGTCTTTGTATGGGTTTTTCCCTGTACATCAGCAGAAATTCTGCAGAGGAAACGTTTTGCTTTACATGCTAGGAGGCATCTCATGGCTTAATGAGAAATCACATCAAGCTGATTCTTCAGAAATAGATAGCAGCTTGTAATACTGCAGGCATCACATCTACTCAGTGCTCCAAGTCCTGTGAGCAGGTGTATTTCTCTAAGTGTGACAAAAGGGATGTCAAGAGATGAGGAAAATACTATTCACAGAATGTCAGGGGCTGGGAGGGATCTTGAAAGCTCATCCAGTTCAACTGCTCTGTCAGAGCAGAGCAGGAGCACCTAGAGCAGATCACAGAGGAACACAACCAGGCAGCTCTTGAGTATCTCCAGAGAGGGAGACTCCACAACCCTCCTGGGCAGCATCTGACAGGCTTCTGTCACTCTCACAGGGAAAACATTTTCCTTATGTTTCCATGGAACCTCCTATACCTTACTCAACTCCCACCCATTGCCTTTGTCCTGGCACTGGGCATCACCCAGCAGAGCCTGGCTCCAGCCTCTTGCCACTCACCTTTACATCTTTATAACCATTCCTGAGGTCCCCCCTTAGGCTCCTCCTCTCCAAGCAGCTCAGCCCAAGCTCCCTCAGGCTCTCCTCATAAGGAAGATGTTCCACTGCCTTCATCACCTTTGTGGCTCTGTGCTGGACTCTCTTCAGCAATTCTCTATTCTTCTTGAACTGAGGGGCCTAGAACTGGACACAGTACTCCAGATGCAGCCTCACCAGAGCAGAGTAGACCATGGCACTAAGTGCCTCATCCAGTCTTTTCTTGAACACCTCCAGGGACAGCACATCCACTATCTCCCTGGGCAGCCCATTCCAATGGCAAATCACTTTCTCTGGGAAGAACCTCTTCCTAATATCCAGCCTCTACCTCCTCTAGCACAAAAGTCTAACTGTTGCCTGGCTCAGGCAGCAAATAATGATATTTGATGATCAGCCACAGACCAGGATATATAGGATGTAATCACATAACTCCCTGAAAAGACCAGGCCTGCAGGACATGGCAGCACAGCTCACACATTGGTTTCCTGCCTAAGAAGAGTTTAGTTATTGTGTTAGGTTTGAGTTTGGTTATGTTTTTCCTATTGTAAGGCACAGAAATGGACACCTTGGCAGCCACAGTATCACAGTCTCACAGTATTACAGTCTCACAGTATTACCAAGGTTGGAAGAGACCTCACAGATCATCAAGTCCAACCCTTTACCACAGAGCTCAAGGCCAGACCATGGCACCAAGTGCCACGTCCAGTCCTGCCTTGAACAGCTCCAGGGACGGCGACTCCACCACCTCCCTGGGCAGCCCATTCCAGTAGCCAATGACTCTCTCAGTGAGGAACTTTCTCCTCACCTCAAGCCTAAATTTCCCCTGGCACAGCTTGAGGCTGTGTCCTCTTGTTCTGGTGCTGGCTGCCTGAGAGAAGAGAGCAACCTCCTCCTGGCTACAACCACCCCTCAGGTAGTTGTAGACAGCAATAAGGTCTCCCCTGAGCCTCCTCTTCTCCAGGCTAAACAATCCCAGCTCCCTCAGCCTCTCCTCGTAGGGCTGTGCTCGAGGCCTCTCACCAGCCTCGTTGCCCTTCTCTGGACACGTTCAAGCATCTCAATGTCCCTCTTAAACTGGGGGGCCCAGAACTGGACACAGTACTCAAGGTGTGGTCTAACCAGTGCAGAGTACAGGGGCAGAATGACCTCCCTGCTCCTGCTGACCACACCATTCCTGATGCAGGCCAGGATGCCATTGGCTCTCTTGGCCACCTGGGCACACTGCTGGCTCATGTTCAGGCAGGTATCAATCAGCCAACTCTCTCTAAACCAATCCTGAGGCATACAACAGGGCTGGTCTTCAGCACTGAATGTAACCATTACATTAGAAACTCTGCTTATAACTGAAAGATTAGAAATTAACACAAATGTCCCAGTCCTGAAAGCAAATAATCACCAACTGGAAGCCACTAACAGACAAAAACAGCCTCTTCATTCTTAATGACAAGCACCTCATCAATTTCTTATCAGAAAAGTACTGCAACACAGACCTGATATATGACAGAGTTATGGACACGCACCACGGTAACTTCAGTAATTACATGTCAGGAGTGAAATGTTTAGCAGGACTGTACAAGTTAGACCCTCTCCACAAAAGCAGCTGTTCTTTGTGAGCCTGACAGAGAAGAATGCACAGTCAGCTAGAGGGGAACTTCATTACATTTTTCACAGTGACCAGAGTCAAACCATTATTACCACGCCAAGGCTTAACGTTTCCATCCCACCACCTACGCTACAGTTATAACAAACCGTCCCAGCGCTTCTCCGGCAGCAGCACAGCCATGCTAAGAACACGTTCAAAAGTCAGTATCCTGATGGTCTCTGAATCCACCCTTTGTAGGCAGGAGTGCTAGAAAATGTTTGCCAGAAAGCCCAAAAACATTGTGGCTTGGAGTAAAATCATTTGTCACAGAGAAGCAGCTTCATACAGCAATCACAGAATCAGAATTATCGAGGCTGGAACAGAGCTCTGAGATCATCCAGTCCAGACTAGGACCTAACACCCCCGCAACAACCAGACCATGGCACTAAGTGCCACAGCCAAGCTTGCCTTAAAAACCTCCAGGGACAGCGACTTCACCACCTCCCCGGGCAGTCCATTCCAGCCTCTAATTCCCCTTTCCATCAGGAAGTGCTTCCTAACATCCAACCTAACCCTCCCCTGGCACAACTTCAGACCATGCCTGCTTGTCCTGTCACAAGGTGCCTGGAAGCTGAGCCTGACCTCCACATGACTACACCTTCCCTTCAGGTAGCCACTGAGTGTGCTGAAGTCCCCCCCTGAGTCTGCTCTCCAGGCTAACCTTCAACTTCTCCTCAGCAGCCATCGCCTCCAGTCCCTTTTCCCCCTTCATCGCTCTCCTCTGGCCCTGCTTCATGTCAGGCTGCTCAAGGAGGTGGTGTATGCCCCATTCTTGGAGGTGTTTAAGGCCAGGCTGGATGAGGCTCTGGACAGCCTGATCTAGTGTGAGGTGTCCCTGCCCATAGCACAGAGGTTGGAACTGAACGATCCTTGTGGTCCCTTCCAACCCTGAATGATTCTATGCTTCTGTAGAAGGAAACTGAAAACAATACAAGTTTTATAATCTCCTATTACAAGAAAAGAAACAAATTACAACTCGAATTCTTTTAAATATATTGAAGAACAATCAACATAATTTAATTAAAACAGATTTAGAAAGTAAAATATGTTTTAAATATCAAAAAATAAGAAAATTACTACCCTAGGTGATCCTGCTGTACCAGGGAGGTTGGACTTAATGATCTCTAGAGGTCCCTTCCAACCTCTAACATTCTGTATTCTGTGACATTGTTCATAATCCCTAAGCGAATCTCAGCAGAGAAATTAAATGAGAGCAAAATGTATTAACAAAATTATGAAACATGAACAGTTCTGGCTTCAGCAAATATGAATATTTTAATATATTACTGTAAGGAGATGCAAATTTAGTGGAACACCAAAAAAAACTTCTCTCTTCTTTTTTTGCAGTGTTACCCACACAAGTGGTATTTTTATCCCTGACGTGCCCACCTTGCACCAGGGTTGGGATAAAGCTGCAGCGTGAGCTACAAAATTGCTCACTGATGTAGTCTAGTTAGAACCTAACAGTTCTATGTGCTTTAGTGTTTTCATTGATGGCTTTCTACACTACCTGTTGATCACTACCTGCATGCTTGAAGATATCAGCTTCCTTATCTTTGGATAAGGATCTGTTCCACCTCGAGGCACCTGCTAGGTTTCAGTAAGTTCAAACAAGTTCAAACATTTTTCTGTTTCCATGTTACCTGTGGTGTGTGCTAGTTTGAGCCTAGCTAGCATGTTTTGGTGAGAAGAACTAGATGATAGGCTGAGAAATGAAAACAATGGTGAGGTCTACTTCGCTCACAGTCTTGCTGGGATGTGTACAAAAGAAAGGCAAAACAAAAGATAAGGTCACTTCTGCTCTGCACTTCGTGCTGGGCTGTCCTCNGGGGACACCCAAACCATCACATGGTGGCAGCCAAACTCCTGAAAGTGTGCAAGGCCCAAAGCAGCTCATTCAGCCAGGACAAAAGGGACCTGGGGGCACTGGTGGATAGTAGGCTGAAGATGAGCCAGCAGTGTGCC
>WAAF01007746.1:495718-507788 GCA_013400475.1 Tricholaema leucomelas | reverse complement strand
TAGGCTGGATGTTAGGAGGAAGTTGTTGGCAGAGAGAGTGATTGGCATTGGAATGGGCTGCCCAGGGAGGTGGTGGAGTCACTGTGCCTGAGGGTGTTCAGGAAAAGCCTGGATGAGGCACTTAGTGCCATGGTCTGGTTGACTGGATAGGGCTGGGTGCTAGGTTGGACTGGATGAGCTTGGAGGTCTCTTCCAACCTGGTTGATTCTATTCCATTCATTAAACTGTCCAGGTAGAGCTTTCTGAACTAAGGACACTGAAGGGTAGGGCAAAAGGAGCACAATGATGAATGACTCTATGATTTCAATCTTCACTACCTCTTCAACAGGTCAGTGCAGAGTTCAAACCTCATTGCTTCCACACAATGTAAATGCTTTTGCTTTGTGGAGGAGCTGAAGCTTATACCCATAGTCATCTCTAATTTTTAACTCCCACACATAGCAAGTGTCTCCTTTTGAAAAGTTTGCTTTATGCTTTAAGCAACCAAGTCTTAAGAAGGGCTTGTGCACCAGATTTGTTACCCTGAACACCTCTGCAGCTGTGGTAGAACACTGTCGATGAAGAAAGTACAGACAGCCATAGCAACATCATTCTTGTCTACGCTTCTGTCTGAAGGCTTCAGTAACTCTCTTCTCTTGCTAGTGAAAATCCTGCTGTGCAGAACAGCACAGAGCTCTGACACTGATGTGGTACTTTGCTTTAGAAAACTTCTACCCCTAATTCTGATGGATTCACTTCCAACTTCCTCTCCACTTCTGTTATTCAGAAATAAGCATCAAAGAACTCTTGCTAATGAGCTTTTATTTGTACTGAGATGATGCCATTCACAAAAGCAAGGCCCAGCTGTTCACAGAACCACAGAATGTCAGGGGCTGGAAGGGACCTTCCAACCCCCCTGCCAGAGCAGGATCACCTAAAGCAGATCACACAGTAGCACATTCAGGCAGGTCTGGAATATCTCCAGAGAGGGAGACTCCACAACCCCCCTGGGCAGCCCTGAAACTTTCTATGCTTCAGCTTCCACCCATTGCCCCTTGGCCTATCATTGGGCAGCAGCAGCTCCATGCTCCTGGCACTTACCCTTTACATATCTATAAACACTGATGAGGTCACCTCTCAGTCTCCTCTTCTCCACACAGCACAGCTCCAGCTCCCTCAGGCTCTCCTCATAAGAGAGATGTTCCATCCCCTTCACGTGAAGAGCTCTGTGACAGACTCTCTCAAGCAGTTCTCTGTCCCTCTTGAACTGAAGGCCCCAGAACTGAACACAGTACTCAGATGAGGCCTCACCTGGGCAGAGTAGAGGGGCAGGAGAACCTCTCTCAACCTACTAGCCACAGCCCTTCTAATACACCCCAGAATGGCACTGGCCCTCCTGGCCACAAGAGCATATTGCTGAGTCTTGCTCAACCTCCCATCAACTAGGACCCCCAAAAACTTTTCCTCTTTGCTGCCTTCCAAGAGATCAGTCCCAAGCTATCCTGATCCTCTGGGTTGTTCTTTCCCAGGTGTAAGACTCTACACTTGTTGAATTTCATTCAATTTCTCCCTGCACAGCCCTTCAGCCTGTCCAAATCTTGCTGAATGCCAACACAGCCTTCTGGTGTGGCAGCCACTCCACCCAGTTTGGTGTCATCAGCAAACTTGCTGACAGTGCTCTCTGTGCCCTCATGCAGGTCACTGATATTGAATCAACACAATCAGTTGATCTGTCTTCTACCCAAATGGATCATGCAGGACTGATTGCATTGTGTATTTCAAGGCAGGAAGGAACCAGTAAGAACAATCCTCCCCCTGATCTGAGTGACACAAGCAGGGAAACATGATAGTGATATCTGCAGCTACAAGTTATCCTTCAAAAAGGCATTCAACATGGCTTTGAAAGCATCATGTGATGAAAAATCTGCTCCATGTGCAGGTAATTTCTATCTGAACTGAGAGTGGACAAGCCTTCAATCCCACTGTCTCATTATACTATCACCATTACACTCAGGTGCAGATACAGAACTGTAAGCTGTGAGCAAATCAGCTCTTGATCTTCTTTCCAGTTTAGATTAGGAACTGCCTGAACTGCTTTAGGTTTTTGCATTTAAGCCACGTTTTGCAGATCTTTCCAATGCTTCAGCATCCTGTGGCTACCAGGTAATTGTGAGCAGCAGTACCATTAGATACCATTTCTCCAGCTGAGTGGGCATTTATTTCTACTAAAGATCCTTTGAGGGGTTTGTCAAGGTGTAGAGTTGCTACATCATTTAACATTTTAGTTAATGCAAACCATTAGTTTTCTTTTTTATGACATAGAGTCAAGATCACTACTATCATGGCAAAATTGAAGCATTAGGGAGCAGAAAAGAATAAAGCAACTGCATCACTCCTGTTAGACAAATTATGGTGCAGGCATTCAAACTATGGAGGGTGGCTTTTAAAATGTATTTTAATGCTGACTGAAAAATTGGCCAGGAGAACCTTAGAGCAGTCTCCCAAAACCTGAAGAGTATACAGCATATACAGGAGGCTGCAGAGGGACTTTTCATGAGGGTGTCTAGCAACAGGACAAGGGGGAATGGTATGATGCAGAGTAGGTTTAGACTGGATCTTAGGAAGAAATTCTTTAGTATGCAGGTGGTGAGATTCTGGAACAGGCTGCCCAGTGAGGTTGTGGCTGCCTCCTCCCTAGGGATATTTAAGGCCAGGATAGATGAGACCTTGATCAGCCCAGTGTAGCTGAGAGGCATCCCTGCCCATGGCAGAGAGGCTGGAGTAGATGATCCCTTCTAACCTAAGCCTTTCTATGATCAGTGTGTTATCACCATTATTCTCACAGTAAATCCAAAACACAGCATTGCACCAGCTACTAGGAAGATCACTGACTTTACCCCAGCTGAAACCAGAGACAGGGCCATAAACCTCTTTCTTTGTAGAAGACAAGAGGTTGAATGATACACACACTCTTTCTGCCTGGTAGTACCAAAAGAGATTTGTCAATGCAAAAGGGTTTATATTCAAGTCTCTGTGTGGAAGATTAGACAATCCTTGGAAGAATGAGAAATGAAGGAAAAAAATGGAAAGTGAGAGTGAATGAATCCTAGACTGATAGAATGGTTTAGGTTGGAAGAGACCTTAAAGATCACCCAGTTCCAATCCCCTACCATAGGCAGGGGCACCTCCCACTAGAACAGATCACTCAAGGACTCATCCAACCTGGCCTTGAACACTTCCAGGGAGGGAGCAGCCACAACCTCCCTGGGCAACCTGTGCCAGTGTCTCACCACCCTCACTGCAAACAACTTCTTCCTAACATCCAGTCTCAATCTCCCCTCTGCCAGTTCAAACCCATTATCCATTGTCCTGTCACCACAAGACCTTGTAAATAGTCCCTCCTCAATCTTCCTCTAGGCCCCTTTCAGATACCGGAAAGCCACTTCACGGTCTCCTCAAAGCCTTCTCTTCTGCAGGCTGCAAGCCTCAACTCTCTCAGCCTGTCTTCATAGCAGCGCTGCTCCAGCCCTATGATCATCTTGGTGGCCTCCTCTGGACTTGTTCCAACAGTTCCATGTCCTTCTTGTGTTGGAGGCTCCAGAACTGCACACAGGACTCCAGGTGAAGTCTCAGGATAGTAAAGGGGCAGAATCCCCTCCCTTGCCCTGCTGGACATACTTCTCTTGATGCAGCCCAGGACGCGGATGCTGTCTGGGCTGCGAGCGCACATTGCCAGCTCACGTTGAGCTTTTTATCAGCCAAGACCAAATACTTCCAACAGGTTTTACCTTTTGTCCTTTGTGCTCAGCAGTCACTGGCACATTTATGGTTTGCTTACTCTCTATCCTCCGTGGAAAACCACAAACCAGTTCTGAGAGACTGTAGTTGAAAAACAGGTTAAAAGACTGCACAGTAATGAATGTGTTTAAAGGAGAGCTGGTAATGACTCCTTCTCTCTCTGTACTGCAGTCTGATATAAAACTGAAGTTACAAAGATGGCTTAGGGGTGAATTTAATATGCAACACCACCTGACAAATAGGATGCACTGAATTTTTTAACTAGGTGTTTATAGGAGAGAAAAAAATGCCTGTGACAAAAGGGTCATTAATTTGCTCAGCATTCAAAAGGAAGAAGAAAGGAAAAGAGGAGTAAAAAAAATTACAAAATAGGATTACATTTAAAATCTTGCCAAATCTCAGGAACAGCAATAA
Source organism: Tricholaema leucomelas (assembly GCA_013400475.1). NCBI lineage: Eukaryota > Metazoa > Chordata > Aves > Piciformes > Lybiidae > Tricholaema lacrymosa > Tricholaema leucomelas. The sequence continues at coordinate 503,597 of WAAF01007746.1, read as the reverse complement.
TTTCAGCTGCCAATAAGCATTTAAAATCCATGAGGATTTACCATTTCTGTAAAAGAAGTTTGCTAAAAGGGATAAAAAAGGAAAAATATAAAGAAAAAAGGAATAATTCAAACATTTTGTGGCTGCTAACCTGCGCTCAGTAACTCTCTGATCAATCTCTGCACTTACTCCCTAAGGTTTAATGTATGCATAATGAAGTAATGGCAAAGAGGAATGAAGATAGATGCATTCATTTGCATGAACTAACTTACTAGACAGTCAAGCTTGCTGAACAAATAACTGCAGCAAAACAGTAAAATGCATGGCTGCAAGAATGTGCTTCTAGGATTTCTTTTGTCATCCAAATTGCCAGCATATGCCACAGAAACTCGAATGCCATCATACTGGCACCCAGCAGTACTGCACATATTAGCCTCTGAGACAGTAGGAATGTTTCACATCTTCAGGTCATTTTAATAAGCTATATGCTGGTACCAGCAAAAATCAGAATGTGACATCAGTGTAAGAGTTTTATATTAGCCTGTAGTAGTCTCATTATTGCACCCTGCAGAAAGACTTTCCTCTGTCACACAGCAAAATGCGACGCGCGTTTCATAGGAAGGATTTTGGCTTTTCTTTCCACACTCCACAGAATTACAGAACGTTAGAGGTTGGAAGTGACCTCCAGAGATTATCTAGTCCAACCCCCTGCCAAAGCAGGATCATCCAGGGTAGTCTGCACAGGAATGCATCCAGGTGGGTTTGGAAAGTCTCCAGAAAAGGAGACTCCACAACCTCTCTGCGCAGCCTGTTCCAGGGCTCTGTCACCCTCACTCTAAAGAAGTTTCTTCTCATGGTGAGCTGAAACCTTCTCTGTTCCAGTTTGTAGCTGTTGCTTCTTGTCTTATTCCTGCTGATCACTGAAAAGAGCTTGGCTCCTTCCACTTGACAACCACCCCCCCCAGATATTGATTGACACATCCTTCCTTCAGCTATTGACACCCACCCTTCCTCTTAGGACCACCTTTCCTTCAGAAACTTCAGGTGAAAAAGAACAAAGATGATTTGCACCTGCCTGCCTCTCCAAAAATCCTAAGACATCCTTGCTAGATATTCTGGTTCATGCCTACTTTGAACACACACCTTGTTCATCGTGTCTATTACAACAGCTTTCTCTCCTTTCAGTGACCAGAAGATTAAGACAAAGGCAGACAGTTAAATGCCTCTATGAACTGAATCCTCAGATCAATCAAAACAGATTCAGCCAAACGTTACTTCCTGGAGACTTCAATGCTGTCTTTCAATCAAAGTGCAACGCACAGAATCTCAACAAGGATGCAAACAGGGGAAATTGCTAACACAACTCCAAGCAGGCCTGTTGAAAACACTTCTTTTAAAGTAAGGTTCTTTGTGAAAAAGATCTGTCACTCTAATGAGGGCTGGTCTTAAACAGAAGGAAACTGCCTGCTTATAAGCACCCCTTCAGACAGCTGACTCCATGCAGATAACTCCCAAGATGTGACTATCCCTATTTGTTGCACTCCACTGCTGCCAAAGAATTTATTGTCAGGGATTTTTTAAAGGAAATATTTAAATTCTAAATAGTATTAACTTTATAAAATCACCTAAGGAACCTGCCAGGCTTCTCTCAATGCAGAGGATGCAGCGTGGATATACTCTATTCTCATTTACAGTACAATCTGCCAACTAGAACTAGAGGGAAAATGATGTGAGAACTGTGTTTTTACATTTGATATGGTTCCAGTTTGGTATAAAACATCTGAAAATCACACAAATAAGTGAATTCTGGAAAGTGTCTTTTGCAGGTACATCAGCTTGTGATGTGTCTAAAATGAAATAAACTAAGAATCATAGAATCAATCAGGTTGGAAGAGACCTCCAAGCTCATCCAGTCCAACCTAGCACCCAGCCCTAGCCAGTCAACCAGACCATGGCACTAAGTGCCTCATCCAGTCTTTTCCTGAACACCCCCAGGGACGGTGACTCCACCACCTCCCTGGGCAGCCCATTCCAATGCCAATCACTCTCTCTGGGAAGAACTTCCTCCTAGCATCCAGCCTATACTTCCCCTGGCACAACTTGAGACTGTGTCCCCTTCTGCCTGCTGTGACCTGTAGCTTTTTGCCTCATTTCTGTTTACATTGGGCTGCTCCTAGCTGTACCGTGTCCCCAGAATTCTGTAAAGGCTGGGGTCTCCCCTCCAGTGTAGAATCATAGAACATTAGAGGTTGGAATATTTTTTCTGCTTTCTTTTATGCAGTTCACAGAATCTTAAGAGGTTGAAAGGGACTTCCAGAGATCATTGAGTCCAACCCCCCCACCCACAGCAGGATCACCTAGAGCAGTTCACACAGGAACACACTCAGGTGGGCTTGGAAAGTCTCCAGAGAAGGAGACTTCACAGCCTCTCTGAGCAGTCTGCTCCAGGGCTCTGTCACCTTCACTGTAAAGAAGTTTCTCCTCATAGTAAGGTGAAACCTTCTGTGTTCCAGTTTGTATCCCTTGCTCCTTATCTTATTGCTGCTGACCAGCAAAAAGAGCTTGGCCCCCTCCACTTGCCACCTACCCCTCAAATAATGAGACAGTGATGAGATCTCCTCTCAGCCTTCTCCTCTCAAAACAGCCCCAGGTCTCCCAGTCTCTCTTCACAGAGGAAAGTGTGAACCCAAACCAGTTGGAATCTGTAGCTCCCATTTTCAGCCAGGTTAATGCAAGAAAGCACCACGGCTTAGAAGCAAGAAAATACAAAAGCCTAATCCTCTCCTTTGTTTTCCTACAGCAGATGAACACTTTTGACAGTAACAACAACCTACTTCATTTACTTTGAACCCTTTAGCTCCTGGTGAAAAAAGGACCAGAGATCTAATTACAGACTCAAATTTTGCAGCTATAACTTCTGAAATCTTTGAGGACATAGCTCCAGTCCTTAACTTGTATTAGATACTTGGATTTAACAGCTTATTTTTTCCCCTAGCTTATAGCCTGTCCTATAGTTTGGGCATACATATAAAGGACACCACATGACAAGCATGTAAACATGTTTAGTATTGCTGCCATAACACTGCTTACCTTAGCACTGTTAATGGGAGGATATCCTATCTGCTTGTACCTTATGCAGCTAAGATTTACACCAACATCTAGCGTGATAGGATCTGTTTTTACTCATAAGAACACAATAAAGTTCATTAAAATGACCAGGAAGATTAGTATCACCTATAGACATAATTTGGGATTTCCTAAGGAGAGCAGGGGAGGCTGCTCATGGTATCTAATACTGCAAAGAGATAATCTAAAGTGGAGAATTCATTCATGCTAAATGTTTCTAGACAGCACCTAGATCATCCACTCCAACCTAGAACCTAACAGCACCACAGTGACCAGACCATGACACTAAGCGCCATGGCCAAGCTTGCCTTAAACACCTCCAGGGATGGTGACTCCACCACCTCCCTGGGTAGTCCACTCCAATCTCTAACTCCCCTTTCCATCAGGAAGTGCTTCCTAACATCCAACCTAACCCTCCCCTGGCACAACTTCAGGCCATGCCCTCTCATCCTGTCACAAGTTGCCTGTGAGCAGAGCCTGACCTCCAACTTACTATGCTTTCCCTCCAGGTAGCTGTAGAGTGTGCTAAGATCCTGTGCTGGTTTGACGCTAGCTAGAATGTTTTGGCGAGGAGTAGATTACAGGCTCCAAAAGGAAAACAATGGTGATGTCTACTTCCCTCATAGGCTTGCTGAGATGTATAAGAACAAGAATCAAAACACAGATAAGGCACTTCTGCTGGGGAGCTACAAGCCACATCTCTCTCTAACCTCACCCTTTGTTTCTCTGACTAATCCACTTTGCTTCCTAACCCCCTGGCCAAACCTCCATTCTTCCTTGGGACTGGGGTAAAGTTGAGGGTCGGGGGGAGAAGGTGGAAGGGTGGTTGGGAGCCCCTCCTGTGGACTCAGGTTTCTGGGAGGGCTGTTGTGTTTCTGTATTACCTTTTACCTTGTATATTTCTGTATATAACTGCATATGCTGTAACTATCTGCTTGTATACTGTGCTAAGCTGTAAATAATAAGCTTCATTCAATTTCCAGAGCTGGATGAGTCTAGTCTGGGTGATTTCCAAAGTAGGGGGTGGGGGGCAGGCAACACCCAAACCATCACAGGTCCTCTCTCAGTCTCCTCTTCTCCAGGCTAACCCAGCCCAGCTCCCTCAGCCTCTCCTCAGCAGCCTTCTCCTCCAGTCCCTTCCCTACTTTTGCTGCTCTCCTCTGGCCCCACTCCAGCCCCTCAATATCTTTCTGCTTTTTCCCAGTGAAGACTCCTAACTTAGGCTAGAGATACCAATTTAATGTTAACTGTCACTACCTGGTAAGAATATTTGGTATGCTGAGTTTATAATGTTTAATGTTAACTCATACATGCATTAGAAAAAAACAAGATGATGTGCTGACATCTTCTAATCCCCATGCATTGACAACTGCTCACTGATCTTTGTCCAGGCCAGTGGATATATTACAGTATGTGCTGGAAAACGTTCTAGACTTTATTCTGGACTACAAAACACATTCACAACTTGTCAAACATATCTTGAGACTCCCAACAGCCTTAACTCAGACCATCAGCAACAGAACAAGGGGACACAGTCTCAAGTTGTGCTGGGGGAAGTATAGGCTGGATGTTAGGAGGAAGTTGTTGGCAGAGAGAGTCATTGGCATTGGAATGGGCTGCCCAGGGAGGTGGTGGAGTCATCGACCCTGGAGGTGTTCAAGAACAGACTGGGTGAGGCACTTAGTGCCATGGTCTGGTTGACTGGCTAGGGCTGGGTGCTAGGTTGGACTGGGTGATCTTGGAGGTCTCTTCCACCCTGGTTGACTCTATTCTATTCTATTCTATTCTATTCCATTCCATTCTATTCTATCTTACCATACATTATAATTACGTCCAGCTAAGCTCCTAGTTGGCTAGCACTTAAGCTAGACCGACTGACCTAAACAGCTCACCTATTCTTTTCTGTGCTGTGGGATAAGCCAAGCTCCATGATTTTTATTATGTTCCCATCCACTGTATGCTCTCTATTGCATCATTACCTTTTGTTAGTGGCTAAAGCATAATGCTCTTGGATTTTAACGATCTCATTAGATGCAGGTACCATCCTTATCGTAAAATTGCAGAAGCTCCTTACTAGGCATCAGGTTTTGTAGCTACAAGCTTGTAATGGCTTTTAAAGACACTTGCTAAGTTTTCAGTTCCAGAACTAATGACATATCTTACAGCTAAACCTCAGCCTCAAAAACCTGCTGGCACAGCACATGTTTTTATTCCCAAATTATTTAGAAATTATTATAAATTCTAATTGTATTGCTTAATTAGTTTTTGCTTCGTGTAGATTTGGCTCTGGTTTGCTGCAATCTTGGTCTAATGGCATAACTACCTTACATGACCTCTATCTTTTCTTTAGAGAAACAATATTTTTGTGATCAATATTCACACTGTGTTACCAGCTATGATCACTCATGGCTTGTCAGAGACATCTACAATCCGGTTGCAGCAATGTACCCCTCATTTTTCCATGACATTGGGTTTTTACCACCACAAAGGTCAATGCTCATTTTCTGTATCATTTATCTGACAAGAATTTGGGGTCATAATGTCATCTAATAAGGGAAAGAAGGTCTTGGCAGGATCTTGTCTCAGAGTTAACTCTTAAGCTGGCCTCATTTTGCTTCACTGATAAAATCAATTAGCATTGAAGACTGACAATTGCTCCTGCACTGATATTCAGTGTCCTTCCACTAATGTCTTCTGTGAATCAGATCACTGAAACCTCTGATTTTGGCCTTGTTGTTATTTTACCTTATTAAAATGGTTCTTCTTCTGTACTTTTTTCAGTTTGTTAACAAGTAAGAGTTTACTCAAGAACCTTCTTTATGTGTTTCTTTGCATGACACCTCCCACTAGAACAGGTTGCTCAAGGCCTCATCCAACCTGGCCCTGAACACCTCCAGGAAGGGAGCAGCCACAACCTCCCTGGGCAACCTGTGCCAGTGTCTCACCACCCTCACTGCAAACAACTTCTTCCTAACATCCAGTCTCAATCTCCCCTCTGCCAGTTCAAACCCATTATCCATTGTCCTGTCACCACAAGACCTTGTAAATAGTCCTTCCCCAGCCCTCCTGTAGGCCCCCCAAAGAGCTCATCCAGTCCAACCCCTCTGCCAGAGCAGGACCATACAATCTAGCTCAGGTCAATGGGAACACACCCAGACAGGTCTTGAAAGTCTCCAGAGAATGAGACTCCACAGCCTCTCTGGGGAGCCTGTTCCAGTGTTCTGTGGCCCTTACAGTAAGAAGTTCCTCCTTGTGTTGAGGTAGAACCTCCTGTGCTGAAGCTTACATCCATTGGTCCTTGTCCTATCACAGGGTTAAGTAGTTCCTACTGTAAAGTTAAATGATATCTCAAACTATCATCACAAGATGTTAAGGGTTGGAAGGGACCTCTGGAGAATCAGAATCAACCAGGTTGGAAGAGACCTCCAAGATCATCCAATCCAACTTCAGGTCCAACCTCCATGGCAGAGCAGGATCATAGAATCTAGCACAGGTTACACAGGAATGCATCCAGACAGGGCTGGAAAGGCTCCAGGGAAGGAGACTCGACAACCTCTCTGGGCAGCCTGTGCCAGGGCTCTGTGACTCTTAATATTGGCAAAATGGACATAAAAAATTCTAACAAGAAAAAAATAGATTAGATTTTGATGTCAAAGTCAAGGTTTACAGGGAGAGCTCATAGCTTTGACCCATTGATACAACTGAAGCAAAGTGGCAAGTAGTTACCCAGGGCTGGGACATCATATTTTGGTGTGACAGTGCTGTTACCTCTCAGATGATATATTATTTCCTTGCTGTTTTCATGCCCTGAATTCACAAACACTTCAGAAACTGAATGGGAAATGAAAAGGTCCAAACAGATGGGCAGTGTGTATCGACTCATTTAAAGAGCTACTGGAAAATACATTAGGGAAGTCATTTTAAAAATCAAGTTAATTATCTATAACTGCAGGATAAAAAGAATCTATCAAGTGCAAAAAGACTGAAATAAGCAAACTATAAAAAGCTACCCTCAACTTCACAAATCGGCAGATTGCACAAATGTTAAAGGACCATGCCTGGATTTCTTTCTCCAGTCACACACTTTTGCCTAATGACAATGTGGGACACAGGACTTTTGAAACACAGCAATGATCTGTTGGGTTAGATCATTACAGGGAGCCTACAGGAAGGCTGGGGAGGGACTATTGACAAGGTCTGGTAATGTCAGGATGAGGGGGAATGGGTTTAAAGTGGCAGAGGGGAGATTTAGACTGGATGTTAGGAGGAAGTTCTTTACAGTGAGGGTGGTAAGACACTGGCACAGGTTACCCAGGGAGGTTGTGGATGCTTCCTCCCTGGAGGTGTTTAAAGCCAGGCTGGATGAGGCCTTGAGCAACCTGCTCTAGTGGGAGGTGTCCCTGCCTATGGTGGGGGGTTGGAGCTGGATGATCCTTCAGGTCCCTTCCAACCTAAACCATTCCATGATTCTATGATTACTCCATCTAGTCCTGCTCTTGGGAAGCAAGACAAGCAAGTCACAGAACCACAGGATGTCAGGGGCTGTGTGGTGGTTTGGGTATCAAAAAATAACCAATCTGGGCTTTGACCCAACTAAAAACAAGAAAACAGAAAACAGGCCACACAAGAGCCCCCACTAAGTAAAGTAACTTCCTCATCAGCTTCATTCTGATTCCCAGAGCTAATTAACAATCCTTAAAATGAATTTGCCCCGTGTTGGAGTGCCAAAATAAAGGATGTGGTGGTTTGGATGTCGTCGTCATCCCCCGTCCCC
>WAAF01007746.1:478148-495623 GCA_013400475.1 Tricholaema leucomelas | reverse complement strand
GGGGGATTAAGAAGCAAAGGTGAATCAGCAAAGCAAATGGAGGGTGAGGTTAGAAAGCAAGATGGAGTTCAGCCAGCAGCCCTGAGCTCCCCAGCAGGCGAAGAGCCCAGAGCAAAGCCCCGAGTGAAGTGCAGAGCAAAGTGACCTTAGCTTTTGTTTTGCTTTTCCTTCCTACACATCTCAGCAAGACTGTGAGCGAAGTAGACATCGTCACTGTTTTCATTTCATAGCCTATTATCTAGTCCTTCTCACCAAAACATTCTAGCTAGGTTCAAACTAGCACAGGCTGGAAGTGACCCAAAGAGAACATGGAGTCCAACTCCCTTGCCAGAGCAGGACCACACAATCCAGCTCGGGTCACACAGGAACGCACCCAGACAGGGCCTTGAAAGTCTCCAGGGAAGGAGACTCCATAACCTCTCCAGGGAGCCCGTGCCAGTGCTTACAGTAAAGAAGCTCCCCCTTGTCTGCCTACATTGTGCAGTTCTGTTCTTCCCCAGTTCCCCAGCATCCAGTAACGTCACATTAGCAGGTACAACTCTTCCCAGTCTTCCTAGCATTTGCTTCTAGAGATCTTGCCAACTAATTTTTCAAGCTCTTCTGAATCCTTGCATGCAAGAGTTCACTGCTTACTCTTCCTCTCTTGTGCTACTGGATCCAGAAGGCTTGCCTTGACTGAATGATGCAGGAATCACTTTTTCTGTTGAATCCCTGGTTTTAATCCAGTAGTAGACTGACACTAGTACAGATAAGAATAGGTCTAAACAGAATTGCACTCAAGAGAAAAAGATACTGCCTGAGAACTGTTAAATACATTTCCTCACTTTTGAACAGACTCAGGAATCTAATCATTCTCACAAATCTTCTCATACAGGCTCAGGGCAGACCTCATTGCTGTCCACAACTACCTGAAGGGAGGCTGTAGCCAGGTGGGGTTGGTCTCTTCTCCCAGACAAACAGCAACAGAACAAGGGGACAGTCTCAAGTTGTGCCAGGGGAGATACAGGCTGGATGCTAGGAGGAAGTTCTTCATAGAGGGAGTGATTTGCCATTGGAATGGGCTGCCAAGGGAGGTGGTGGAGTCACTGTCCCTGGAGGTGTTCAAGGAAAGCCTGGATGAGGCACTTAGTGCCATGGTCTGGTTGACTGGATAGGGCTGGGTGATAGGTTGGACTGGATGATCTTGGAGGTCTCTTCCAACCTGGCTGATTCTATTCTATTCTAATATAATTGCCATTTTATTGAGGACACTCAGCACCCAGCTGTGCTAGCCCCATCCCTGGAAGTTTTTAAGGCCAGGCTGGATGTGGCTCTGTGATGTGGGTTAGGGACTTCCTCCCCACACCCCCTACTGAAATTTACCAGACTAGCTCAGATGAAGCTATATTTACAGCAAAGCTACATTTACAAGCATACATACACACACAATATGTTTACAAGTATCTACAATTACACACAGATTAGAAATCCAAACTCCCTCCTGGATGAAGAAACTACTCAGAAGGGGTTCAACACTAACCCCCTCTTTCTCCCTCTACTTTCCCCTACTTTCCCAGGCAGACAAACAAAACAACCAGCAGAGTCTACATTGTTTTCTGTTAGCCAAGATTAGGAGAAAAGATATTAGGGCAGGGTGAGAAGGAAGGGAATAGATCCAGCATCCCAGAGCAGACATTAGGGCAGAGTGAGAAGGAAGGGAATAGATCCAGCACCCCAGAGCAGACATTAGGGCAGAGTGAGAAGGAAATGAATAGATCCAGCATCCCAGAGCAGACATTAGGGCAGAGTGAGAAGGAAGGGAATAGATCCAGCATCCCAAAGCAGACATTAGGGCAGAGTGAGAAGGAAGGGAATAGATCCAGCATCCCAGAGCAGACATTAGGGCAGAATGAGAAGGAAATGAATAGATCCAGCATCCCAGAGCAGAGTGGGACAGATTATTTATGTTTTGGCTTGTTATCCCTCTCAGCAAACCAAAGAACAATATAGACTTCATTGTTACTTTCTTTTCACAACCAATGACCTAATTTCTCTTGTTACAATACTCCCATTAGACCAGCTCACTCTGGGCAACCTGATGTAGTAGAAAGTGTCCCTGCCCATGTCAGGGAGGGCTAGATCTAGATGAAGTCCCTTCCCACCCTGACAATTCTGTGAGTCTGTGTAAATCCAAATATTCTTTCAAAAAAGGTGTTTGGTGGCATCAGCCCCTCAGGAGCACCAAGTCCAACCCACAACCCTGCTCTACAAGGCAGACCCTAACCATAGCCCCAAGCACCACACACAAACCACCCTGAAGCACAGCCAGGCTTGGGGACTCCACTACCTTCCTGGGCAGCCCATTCCAATGCCTGAACACTCTTGCCAGGAAAAAATATTTCCTAGTGTCCAGTCTAAACCCACTCAGTGGCAGCTTGAGGCCATTCTCTCTTGTTCTATCATTAAAGACCTGTGAGCAGAGCCCAGCACCAACCTCTCCACAACCTCCTTTCAGGTAGCTGCAAACAGCCATGAGGTCTGCCCTCAGCCTCCTCTGTTTCACACTAACCATCCTCAGCTCCTTCAGACACTCTTCATCAGATTTATTCCCCAGGCCCTTCCCCAGCTTCCTTGTCCTTCTCTGCACTGGCTCCAGCACTTCCACATCTCCCTTGTTTTGAGGTGCCCAAAACTGAACACAGTACTTGAGGTGTGGCTCTGCACAGTCTTCACAGATTATGTGATAAACTACCAGCAGGTTAAACACACAGACTGGGAAGACTGTAAATAATACAGCAACTGCAGTCTCTCTTCAAACATGAAAACCAGCAAATGACTTTGCAGATACAATAAACAGCAAGTGCAGAAAAGCTTACTATCCTGTGATATGCACTACAGAGGTCAAGAGCCATAATTCTGCTAGGAAATTGCCCAAGATAGTTACTATAATAACTGTGACTGCAGAAGTTACTGCTAATGGATTTCTAAATGTTAATCTCCTCAGTAGCAAATCTGAGCATTCTGTGCTGAATGTAAAAGGTGATCAGTGTGAGTGTGTGCTAGCTTGAGCCTAGCTAGCATGTTTTGGTGAGAAGAACTAGATGATAGACTGAGAAATGAAAACAATGGTGAGGTCTATTTCCCTCACAGTCTTGCTGGGATGTGTAAAGAAGAAAGGCAAAACAAAGATTAGGTCACTTGCTTCTTCTCTTCGCTGGGAGCTTTGCCTGCTGGGGAGAAGCTGAGGCTGCTGGCNACCCAAACCATCACAGAGTGTCTGTGAGACAAAGGAAAAATGGAGGGCTGGGGAGAATGTTTTTGTAGATCACAGAATTAACCAGGTTGGAAAAGACCTTTGAGATCCTTGAGTCCAGCCTACCACCTAAGACTGGAAACGTATTTTACTTTCTAAATCTATTTTAACTATGTTGATTGTTCTTCAGTATATCTAAATGAATTCAAGTTGTAATTTGATTCTTTCCTTGTAATAGCAGATTATAAAACTCATATTGTTTTCAGTTTCCTTCTACAGAATCACAGAATCAGTCAGAGTTGGAAGGGACCACAGGGATCATCTAGTTCCAATTCCCCTGCCATGGGCAGGGACACCTCACACTAGATCAGGCTGTCTAGAGCCTCATCCAGACTGGCCTTAAACACCTCAAGGATGAGGCTTACACCACCTCCCTGGGCAATCTCTTCTAGGGTCTCAGCACCCTCATGGTGAAAAACTTCTTCCTAACATTCAGTCTGAATCTACCCATTTCTAGCTTTGTTCCATTTCCCCCAGTCCTATCACTACCTGACATCCAAAAAGACCCTCCCCAGCTTCCTTCTAGCCCCCTTCAGATACTGAAAGGTCACAATAAGGTCACCTCAGAGCCTAGTTTTGGTAGAGAATTAAGGATTAGGGCAAGACAGGACAGCATCTGTGAAACTGGAGTGCTTAAAACATCTTAAGAAAGCTAAAGTCAAAGGCAAGGCAGCTTTCTTTTGATGAGGCTGGAAAAGATGATTAAGGTCTGCATAAGCTAAGCAGTTTGAAGAAGAGAAGCCTGAGGGGAGACCTCATTGCTGTCCACAACTACCTGAAATGATGTTGTGGAGAGGCTGCTATTGGTCTCTTCTCACAGGTAACTGGAGATAGAACAAGGGGGAATGGCCTCAAGCTGAGGCTCAGGAGGTTTAGATTGGACATTAGGAAAAAGTTTTTAATGGAGAGAGTGGTCAGGGAGTGGAATGAGCTGCCCAGGGAGGGGCTGGAGTCACCCACCTTGGATGTGTTTAAGGGTGGCTTGGATTTGGTGCTTAGGGTTATGATTTAAGATGAATCTTGTAGAGTAGGGTTCTAGGTTGGACTTGGTGATCCTGAGGGGCTTTGCCAATCTGGATGTTTCTGATTCTGTGTAATGCTGCTGGAGAAGGTGGCTGCCCTGAGGCAACTGATGCAAAGGGCATGGCTGAAGTTAGCAGCAGTCCCTCAAAAAATAATGGGATCGTTTACATCTTCTGCAGCTTTACTTGACTCAGAGCTCTGAAGAAACTGGACCAAGTGAACTGCATGCCTGAGAACAACTATTTTTGAACACCTGCTGTCTTGACAAGGGAAAAAACCAGCCTGTCTCTGGAGGTATGTTTGTGCATGGGTAAACATCTACCCACTGGGGATGCATCACCTGCCTGTCACATATGTCAGTCAGTATGAACCTGGCTCAGATGTCAACAGCTGAGCTACAGCAAGAATAAACTGGGAGCCATCTTCAGCAGCGTCACTCAATGAAACTGGTGTTCTTGATCACATCAGAACTCTTAATTATTGCTTTTAATTGATCTGGATTTGTTTTTTTTTCAGTTCTCCCTGTCTCTCTGTATTTTCTTCTACATTTCTTCCTTGTTACTGACACTGTCTTGTAAAAAAACTATTCTAGTATTACAGTGCTGTACAGACCTTTCCCTCATTGAAATTGTAGCACAGCACACACAAATGTTAAACTCAGCTAATACAATTTTATATCAGCAACTCAAGCATATTGTAACAGCATCATATGTTCTGTCTCTAATTCTAAGCTAGACTGGATCCTGGAATTATATACACATTTAAGCTCTCAATCACAGAATGTCAGGGGCTGAAAGGGACTTCCAAAGCTCAGCCAGTCCAAGCCCCCTGCCAGAGCAGGAGCACGGGGAGCAGATCACACAGGAACACATCCAGGCAGCTCTGGAGTATCTCCAGAGAGGGAGACTCCACAACCCCTCTGGGCAGCCTGTGCCAGGCTTCTGTCACCCTCACAGGGAAAACATTTTTCTCATGTTTGCATGGAACCTCCTACACCTCACTCAACTCCCACCCATTGCCTTTGTCCTGTCATTGGACATCACCCAGCAGAGTCTGGCTGCAGCCTCCTGGCTCTCACCTTTACATCTTTATAACCATTCCTGAGGTCCCTCCTTGGGCTCCTTCTCTCCAAGCAGCACAGCCCCAGCTCCCTCAGGCTCTCCTCATAAGCTAGATGTTCCACTCCCTTCTTCATTTTTGTGGCTCTACTCTGGACTCTTTGAAGTAGTTCCCTGTCCTTTTTTTTAACTGAGGGGCCCAAAACTTCCTTATTTCTCCACAACCTTCCTACAGCAATACATAATATGTAATCTGGCTCTGTCCAGCCTGATCTAGGATAGGGTGTCCCTGCCCATGGCAGGAGGGTTGGAACTAGAGCATCCTGGTGGTCCCTTCCAACCCTAACTGATTCTATGATTCTAGTAAACTGACATTTCTATGCTATAAAAATCCCCAAATCACAGTGAAGGGAGAGGTCTTCAGGATTCTTCAGCTTCATGCTGACCTACATTTGAGTTCACTAGTGGAGGGCAGTGGGCAAACCCCTGAGGAAAGCCACATTAGGTGTAGCTTGAGACAGAATATGAACGTTTTCTGCACCACAGGATGTGGGTCAGGGAGGGTAAAAAGGCATACCATTGTGGTTTTGTACACAGCTAAACAGCACCTGCCCATGTTCAGAGCCAAGCATCAGAACAAAATTGCCTTACTGCTTTCTACTGACACACACATTGTGTACTTAAACATTTCAGAGCCTGAAAATTCCCAGGATATTAATTATTGTTTTTATTACAATAATTTAGTATTTCATGACTTCTCCTAGGAATATTTTGTGTCCTAAGCAATTACTGCAGACAGTACATCATACATTAATTACTTTTTTCAGTACCAGCTCTGTAAATATTATCCTTGCAAGGCATTTTAAGGTGCTTTGATTTGCAGGTGCTCCCTTTCCAGTTCAGTGGTTAAAAATTCAGCCTACCCTAAACATCTGTTTAACATTTCATTTGTGCACTATGGTTTTGTTACTGAACTCCCCAAAAAACGAGGCTGTAAAACTGCTAATAACAGCCACACCAGAGCTCCAGACACTGCAGAGGATGCACTCAGGGCTGCACATTCATTCTACTTACCTCCAGTCTGATGGCTAGGCCTGTGTTTGAGATCAAACACTGCATTGAAATAGGAAATCTCTATTATATACCATGCTTCAAAGAATCAGGTAGTGTGGAAAGAAAGCACAATATTCATGCATGGACAAAGGCACTGAAAAATGTGGCCACTTTAATTTCAGACTTCAAAGTCTTCATGATTTTCCTTCAGAGCAGTGACCTATTTTACCAACTGACCTGTTAGTACATCCCTTCAACTGCATATCAAACTTGCAAAACTTGCAGCCTGATCTAGCTGAGGATGCTCCTGCTTGCTGGAGAGGGGCTTGGACTAGATGACCTTGGAAGGTCCCTTCCAACCCAGACCATTCTATGAAATAATGAAACAAGTGAATAGAGAGAAACAAAGACTACCCATGGTGTAGAAAATATCAAGGGAACGATCTGTAACATCTAGGTTTGGTCCTCCTTGCTCTCCTCTGTAAGGGCTGGCATGCACTCTCACCATAAATCACAGCACCATCCAGGTTGGCAAAGCCCCTCAGCATCACCAAGTCCAACCTAGAACCCTACTCCAAAAGATTCACCTTAAACCACAGCCCTATGCACCACATCCAAAGGACCCTTAAACATATCCAGGGTTGCTGACTCAAGCCATCTCCCTGAGAAGCTCATTCCAGTGCCTGACCACTCTCTCCATTAAAAACCTTTTCCTAATGTCTAATCTAAACCTACCCAGTCTCAGCTTGAAATACAAACAATTTCAGAAGATCAGGTATCACCAGGGAGGAGAAGGTGGCTAGAACGAGACTTAGGAAGGCCTGTGGGGCATGGGGGCTATGTCTGAAATAAAGCAACCATGGATTGATAAGGGATAAGACTTCAAGGACCTTTCTCTAGGTGAACAGGGCAGAAGGCTGGCAGCTGTGTTATTCTCCTGTCCAAGAGAAAATACCTCTCCTTGAGGAAATATCCCTACTGTGTATCCTCATTATTTGGCACCAGTTTTATGAACAAGAATTTCTTTAGGATGAGACAGCTACAAGACTACAATCCTCTTAGCTAAAGTAAATCTCTGAATTCAAAGATGATTCAAATAGCTGTCCCAGACTGCAGTTGGCATTATAGTTCTTATAAGCCCTTGATCACTTCAGGCAATGAAACTTCACATTTTCAGATGTCTCCCATAGTGCAGATGTCTGAGTCAGTAGATGCAAGAAGTAAAAAGGATAGATGTTTTTTTCTTAAATTATTTAATGTCAAGTAGACTGGGTACAAATTAGCTTCTCCCTAAAACAAACAAACAAACTAACTAAAGAATACTTTTGACCCCACCATAATTATCTGCAGAATTTAACTGGAACTTGATAATGATTCCAAAATAAAAGGTTGAGAAGCTGAAACATTTTGACTCTTCAAAAACTGCAGGGGTTTTTGGATTGTTCATTTTAGTAAAGAGATAATTATTTTCATACTTGTCAGGTCATTTCTTACCCCTACACCCCCCACCTCCCCCAGTTTTCAGTGAGTGTATTGAAAATAGACACATAATGAGGTGAACAATCTGCACGGCATAAGTGTTGATGTATTTCTCTAGGTTGTTAAAACAGGTAAGAAGGCATTGGATTGCAGTCTGGAAAACAGGGAAGCATCCATGGTTCTGAGAGAATCTTACCTATGAATCTTGAAAGTCTTACCTGTGGATCTTGAAACACATAGCTTTCATTTTTGTGTCTAAGTACTAGTCTGATAATGATAGTTTCCTGAATGAGGCACAGTACACAACTCCTTGACTTCTCCACCACATCACATGGGCACAGTAGCAACAGAATAGAATAGAACAGAATCAACCACGTTGGAAGAGACCTCCAAGATCATCCAGTCCAACCTAGCACCCAGCCCTAGCCAGTCAACCAGACCATGGCACTAAGTGCCTCATCCAGGCTTTTCCTGAGCACCTCCAGGGATGGTGGCTCCACCACCTCCCTGGGCAGCCCATTCCAATGCCAATCACTCTCTCTGCCAACAACTTCCTCCTAACATCCAGCCTAGACCTCCCCTGGCACAACTTGAGACTGTGTCCCCTTGTCCTGTTGCTGGTTGTCTGGGAGAAGAGACCAACCCCACCTGGCTACAACCTCCCTTCAGGTAGTTGCAGACAGCAATGAGGTCTGTGCTGAGCCTCCTCTTCTGCAGGCTGCACACCCCCAGCTCCCTCAGCCTCTCCTCATAGGGTTTGTGTTTCAGGCCCTTCACCAGCTTTGTTGCCCTTCTCTGGACACGTTCCAGCACCTCAACATCTCTCTTGAATTGAGGAGCCATTATATTTCATTATATTCTGGCCTATAGCCTAAATTTAAAGGTTCAGCAGACAAAATCTTTTTGTTTTTTACTTTGCCGGCTGCTCATCATGCTGGCATTACCTGAAGCCTCACTTCTGTGTCAAGTAGTTCTTACTGTAAAGTTCAATAAAGTTTCAAACAATCATCACAGGATTTCACAGGATGTTAGGGGTTGGAAAGGACCTCTGCTGATCTTCCAGTCCAACCCTCCTGCCACAGCAGGACCACAGAATCCAGCACAGGTCACACAGGAACATATCCAGACAGGGCTGGAAAGGCTCCAAACAAGGAGACTCCACAACCTCTCTGGGCAGCCTGTGCCAGGGCTCTGTCATCCTTACACTCAAGAAGTTCTTCCTTATGTTCAGGTGGAACTTCCTGTGCTGCAGTTTCCATCCCTTGTCCTTTGTCCTATGGCAGGGCACAAGTGAGCAGAGGCTCTCCCTGTCCCTTCCTTCCTGACCCCCATCTCTCTTCTATTTAGGTCCATTGATGTAATTCACATCTACTGATCCCTTTCAGTCTTCTGCTCTCCAGACTAACCAGCCCATGGGCTCTCAGACTGTCCTCTAGTCTTTTCAGCATCCTTGTAGCCCTCCATTGGACTCTCTCCAGTAGATCCCTGTCCCTCTTGAACTGGGGAGCCCAAAACTGGATGCAATATTCCAGGTGGGGCCTCAGTAGGGCAGAGTAGAAGGGAAGGAGAACCTCCCTTGATCTGCTGGACACACTCTTCCTAATGCACCTCAGGATCTGATTGGACTTCTTGGTCACAAGGGCACATTGCTGCCCCATGCAGGACTTGTTGTCATGTACTTATAACTGCAACTAAACACCTACACATCTGCAAAATTCAGTCCAAGTTTCAAACTGCAATTATATTAACTTACATAATTTGAATTAACTAATTTCTGCAATTCTATAAATCCCTTTGAAAGGATCTGTTGCTTGTTGATTTTGTGCCATGTGAAGACATGATAAATATAACATGTAGTCTCATCACATGAATAATGGATTCTGCATTTTAAGCAAGCAAGTTCTGCTCCAGAGAGATGCTTAATCCATTCCCTGCTTCTGGGGATGAAAGGAATTAAAGTGAGTGCACTGATCTCACAGCATATGCTCATTGGACTTCAATTATAAAATGATTGAGTATTTTTTCCCCTCTAAAATAAACCAACCCTGAGCTCCACGTAGCCTCTACAGAATTACCTTACTGAATACTGTGTATTCAGGTTTTGCTCATCAATACTGCACTTTCAATACACATTTCACATGCAATGATAGAAACAACCTCTTGGGGTTTATAGTTGGTGTAGTAGTTTCAAGTCTCACAGGAAGAAAAGCTCCTTTTTTTGATGTCTGGCCAAAGAAAGGAGCACTGGAATCCTTTAAAGCAAATTCAAACATCATGAGAATGAACAGTCAGCAGATACAGGAAGATAACATCACCCTACACTATGCTGGAAAGTTCACATCACAAAGCCTGGATATGTATTTTCACAAGTATTTCTCCATTGTCTGTTCACAGAATCACAGAGACACTCAGCTTGGAAAAGCTCCTCAGGATCACCAAGTCCAATCCATATCCCTGCTCTACAAGCTGCACCCTAAACCATAGCCCCAAGCACCACACACAAACCACCTTTAAACACTTCTAAGCTTGAGGACTCCACTACCTCCCTGGGCAGCTCATTCCAGTGCATGACCACTCTTGTCAGGAAAAAATGTTTCCTAATGTCCAGTCTAAACCTACCCAGTCACAGCCTGAGACCATTCTCTCTTGTTCTATCACTAATGACCTGTGAGAAGAGACCAGCACCAACCTCTCCACAACCTCCTTTCAGGTAGCTGCAGACAGCCATGAGGTCTGCCCTCAGCCTCCTCCGTTTCACACTAACCATCCCCAGCTCCTTCAGTCGCTTCTCATCAGATTTATTCTCTAGGGCTTCCCTAGCTTCCTTGCCTTCCTCTGCACTCACTCCAGCACCTGCACAAGCTCCTTGCACAAAGCTCAATATAAGATCATTTAACTTGCTAAAAGCCAAAAGTTTTCTCTTGGCTGATTCAGTGGCAAGAGCATTCCTCTGCATTAGGACATCTGCTGTCCGTACCTCAGGAATGACAGAGCATCAAGTAGATTAGACAGCTACACTGTCAAAGCCACTCTCATGCTTCAAGCTTGAAGAAACAGCACTTGAGGAATGTGATGTTTTATCAGGCATACCATCTGTGGGGAACAGAAATGAGTGCATTCCATACAGTGTATGCTCTCCATGTGAGGATTATTGACAGTAACTCCAGTTGACAAGCCTCCATCCAGGTTTATAAGAATTAATGTACCAGGTTCATTGCATCTTACCTTCCAATTCAAAAGCTATTTGGAGCTGACCTACATACTGTCAGAAGCACAAGCCTGCACTCAATGAAAGTGGCTGCACTACCTCTGGCCTCAAACTAGTTAATGTTACCACTTAATATTACCATCTCCTACTGACAAGTCCATCTTATGACTAATCTACAGTGTGGATAAACTTCCCACAGACAAGAAGGATCTACTTACATAGGAAATGTGAGGTCAAGTTTTCTCAGTGTCTAAGTGATATAAACATTTCACAGATTTTTCAGAATCATAGAATGGTTTAGGTTGGAAGGGACCTCAAAAAGCTCATCCAGTTCCAACCCCCTGCCATAGGCATGGACACCTCCCTTGAACACCTCCAGGGAGGGAGCAGCCACAGTCTCCCTCGGCAACCTGTGCCAGTGTCTCACCATCCTCACTGCAAACAATTTCTTCCTAACATCTACCTTAAATTTCCTCTCTGCCAGTTCAAACCCATTACTCCTCATTCTTGTAGCCCCCTTCAGATATTGGAAGGTCACCACAAGGTCTCCTCAAAGCCTTCTCTTCTCCAGGCTGCAGAGCCCTAACTCTCTCTGCCTGTCCTCACAGCAGAGCTGCTGCAACCCTCTGAGCATCTTTGTAATCTGTTCTGGACTGACTCCAACAGTTCCATGCCCTTCTTGTGTTGGGGGCTCCAGAACTGCACACAGGACTGCAGGTGTGGTCTGAGAGCAGAGCCAAGGGGCAGAATCCCCTCCCTTGCCCTGCTGGCGACGCTGCTCTTGCTGCAGCCCAGCGCACAGTTGCTGTCTGGGCTGCACTCACACTGCAGGCTCACGTTGAGCTTTTTATCACCCCAGACCCCCAGGTCCTCTTCCTCCGGGCTGCTCTCAGCCATTCTCCACCTAACCTGGATTTCTGCTTGGGATTGCACTGACCCCAGGTGCAGGACTTCACACTTCACCTTGAAAACTTCAATTTACTCTTAAATGTTCAAATTCCTTCACAAAACAGTACTGTGAGTTACATCACTCTATGCATGTAAACCCACAACATCCATTGTGCTAGAAGGTGAATATGCAAGAATGTGAAGTTTTAATTTTATTTTCTTCTTACATTTCCAGCCAACTCAGTCTCATTTATCCTTTGGGGCTCCTAAAGTCTAGAGATGCAACATTGCATCAAAATAAATATCTTCCTGATATTAAAAGCTGAAGAACAAACATAAGCTTAGGTTAGTTTTTTTCCTGAGCACCTGTATCCCAGGCTGAGCCTTATAACTTTAAGGACCATGGAATACTGAGCTCCAAGATGCCCAGAGTGGCCAGATGTAGATGGGAAAATGTAATCCTGAGGTTATTTCACTCCCATAATTCTTTTTTCTTACTTTATTTAGGCTGAAAACCAGTTCTCTCCTTTCCTTCTGCTTCTTCATGGGGAGAGGCAACCTCTTATCTGCTAACAATGGAGGCATATCACAGAGTCACTGAACCTTCGAGGTTCGAGGGACCTCCAGAGATCATTGAGTCCAACCTCCCTACCAAAGCAAGATCCCCTAGAGTAGTCTGCATCCAGGTGGGTTTGGAAAGTCTCCAGAGAAGGAGAATCCACAACCTGTCTGGGCAGCCTGGTCTAGGGCTCTGTGACCCTTACAGTAAAGAAGTTTCTCCTCCTCTAGTGGTCTGGTTTTGTGTGATGAGATGACAGAAAAGACAGGATGGACATACACAAGGCAGAAAATCACCTGGAGATGAGAACTCTATCAGACTGCTGCCCTGCTAGATTACTGAGCCTGTCTGATCAGCACTGGGAAATATGAGTCAATCTCCTTCTACCATCAAAACCAAACATATCAAAGAACAAATTCCCAGTGCCTGAAAATATATGAGCCTCTGATGAAAGGGTTTCTTGACCCGTGTCAGACACCTGCTGTAAAAGAGACACAGGGATGTTCTTCACAGCAAAAGCTTGAGGTAACTCAGCCTTAGGAGCTCCTTACACCTCCCACGGAAGCTTCCTTATAAAGTTGCTTGGTAATAACTGTAATTAATTTGCTTTTTATAACTATTTGAATTTTGATAAGTATTACCTTTCTGTTCACAAACAAGTTAGGTGTTATAAAAAGCAAAGCAAGTCTTACCTGGAATACTCTGTCTCCTCACAGACAATGCTCCATCAGGTGCCTTTGCCTGGTTTGCAGACTTTGTGTAAGGGCTCTCATCTAAATGGAAACAAGCAACACTTCCAGTTACTGGTTAAATATAATGTTAACTGAAATACCCTGTTACCCAAACACTGTGTGGACTAGGATTGTAGAGCACAAGAGCTGCTGAGAGCAAGATGAGGATGGATGTTTCTGAATGCTGACTCAATGCTCAATGTCACGTTTAAAGACAATGACAAAGCTCTGAATAGCAGAGCTGAAAAGGAAGAGGTAAAAATCAAATCAGAGGTAACACTTAGTTGATGGCAGGCTTGAGATACAAAGGCTTCTTTAGCTTTAACATAATCACAGAAATTCTCTGTTTCTCATGTTAAGAAGCTTTACATGTCAAAGACTCGAGTGAGGAAGGTGCCATCATCCCTGTTCAGGAGTCAAAGGCTTCCAGAAGCTTCTGAATGGTGCAGCTGTAAAGATGCACCCTTTTTCCTTTGGGATCTGTCAGTAGGTGGTTCCTTTCCTGACATAATGACTGACTGGGGAAAACATCAGAAAGCTGTTGCCAAATAGACCAGGCACGTTCATGTCTGAAGAACGGAACTGTAACAGTCTGTGTCTAAAGAGAAGGCTATGTGGAACACCTACTGATTAACCTCAGTGTGTAAGAGAGCACTAGGGTGGGATGAGCAGATGAGTCATCAAACAAAGGCAGCACTAGGCAGAAAGAGAGCCACTTCTGCATCCCTCTGAGGAATGATGGTAGAGAAAAAGAAAAATCAGCAATACCATGGCTTAAAAAAGGTCAAGCCACAGGCTCAGGAAAGAAATAAGAATAAAAGAGAAGAAATCATAGAATGGGTTAGGTCAGAGGGGAACTTCTGGAGAATGAGTTTCCTTTCAGCTGACACTCTTGGCATTATGAGCCTTCATCACTGATAACATCATTTACATCTCGCAAAAGTCTCAGAGTCCTTTAGAAACTTGCAAAGACAGCAGTCAGCTTTTGTACAGGTCAGACGAGGAGTTTGGTCAGCATAATGGCCTTTAAAACCAGGTCTTGGAAAGAAGTGACTGGAAGAGCTTGTTGGCATTTAAAATAGCACCTCTGCAACGAACTCTGCTATTTTTATGCAGATGCACAAACAAAAACCCCTAAATGAACTAAGAAAACAAACTGAAAAAAAGAAAAAGGCAAACCATCATTTCATAGCCATGTGTCATAAGGGAAGTGCACCAAGTAATTGGTTTTTTTTCTGCAGTAAAATCAACTCCAATTGCTTTAAGACTACATTGTTAAAAGGACAAAGGTAACAGGTTTGACTGCAGTGTGTGCTAGCACAAAGTCCAAGAAAACAAAGCTGTCAGCCACAGAAAATACAGAAGTGTGGGGAAAAAAATAACATAGATCCAGCTACACAATTTAAGAAAAACTTAGACATGCAAAGCTTGATCCTTCCACATGAGGAAAGGTGGAAAAGCTGATGTTTTGCCTATGCAGAATATACATCCCCTCATTAAAGAAAGCAAAACCACAGTAAGAGTGAACTACAGCTTCTGAAGGAAGACGGAGTATCTGTTTTCTTTCATGGAAGAGGAACTGCTGAGCTTGAACTCAAGACAAGGCTCTCTGAACAGCCTTGCCTAACTCACACCAATACCTAAAGGTGGAGCTCATCAATAACACCTGGCTTACACATCTCCCATCCATTATTACTTCTTTGCAGGTGCTGAATGTGACAGTAGGTAGAGACACACATTTTGCTGTTAAAAAGGATGCAGGAACTGTAACACAGTTTCTCAGGAATCTGCTCACTTGGGATAGGACAAGGGGCAATGGATGGAAACTACAGCACAGGAAGTTCCACCTCAACATGACTGTAAGGGCAACAGAGCACTGGAACAGACTGCACAGAGAGGTTGTGGAGTCTCCTTTTCTGGAGCCTTTCCAGCCCTGTCTGGATGTGTTCCTGTGTGACCTGTGCTAGATTCTCTAGTCCTGCTGTGGCAGTGGGGTTGGACTCAAAGATCTCCAGAGATCGTTTCCAACTCCTAACATCCTGTGATGCTGTGAACAGATGGTGACGACTTCGGGGCCCTATTTGAATGAGTGCCAACACCTATCATAAACATTTCTCCCACTTTCCAGAACAAAACAGTCCTTTCCTAGTCTCCTGGACTTATTATATATGAATTGTTCCCATCAGACTGGAGAGAGGGAAGAAAGCAAAGCAGGATTTCTACAACCAGACCTTTTTCATTGAATCTTTATCACTGAACCAATAAATCCATCAGCTACTATCATAAATCTTGCTGGAACACAATTTTTCCACTGCACTGGGAGCACCTGTGGTTATCCCAGGTTTGGAATAAAAGACAAACAAATCTTTCTGGTTAAGAGCATCAATAAGGCAAAGGAAATGCACACTCAAATTAGTAGGGAGCTTGGGCAAAAAAAATGACATAGCAACTGACAGATACTAAAGGCAGCACAGACTGCATTTATGAGCAAGCTGCTATCATAATTTAATCATATTAACACTGCAAGACTTCCCAGGTATTTATATAGTTTAAATACTTCTGCAATTGTGCCACATTTCTTAATCTCTGTACAGACCTTCACAGCAAGGAAAAGAAAAACAAACTAAAGAGACAAAATAAGTTGCTTCATAGACTTCTGAATCCCTATTAATGCAAAATGCTCTCAGTTATTATTGAGAAAGAGCAATGAGCCATTGTATCATCAGCAGATTGAGAAGCTGTTTCCAGGACAGGAAGGAATTCTTTTTCAGTGACCATTAAACTGTAAAATCCCAGAGCAACACAACTAGGAACCGATGTGAAGGATTCCCAAATGCAAAGAAAACAAATATAATCACAGAATCACAGAACATTAGAGGTTGCAAGGGGCTTCCAGAGATCATCAAGTCCAACCTCCCTGCCAAAAGCAGCATCACCCATGGTAGTCCACATAGGAATGCATCCAGGTGGGTTTGGAAAGTCTCCAGAGAAGGAGACTCCACAACCTCTCTGGGCAGCCTGTGCCAAGGCTCTGGTATCCTCACTGTAAAGAAGTCTCTCCTCATATTGAGAATCACAGAATGTCAGGGGCTGGAAGGGACCTCCAAAGCTCAGCCAGTCCAACCACCCCGGCAGAGCAGGAGCACCTAGAGAAGATCACACAGGAACACATTCAGGCAGCTCTTGAATACCTCCAGAGAGGGAGACTCCACAACTCCCCTGGGGAGCCTGTTTCAGGGTTCTGTCACCCTCACAGTGAAAACATTTTCCTCCTGTTTCAAAGGAACTTCCTATGCCTGAACCCTCACCCATTATATTATCCAATCATCAGCAGGGAGCAAGCTATCAGGTAACACCCAAACCACTACAAGTTTGTTGCCATTGTTGGCAGTTACCGAAGTGCAATAGAGAAGATGATGCTCACTGCCTTCATTTACCTCCTTCCCAGCAGAACACAGAGATAATCTGGGAAGGAACATCTTGCAGATTACTAACATTCTTAACCAGCAAAGCAAAATGGTCTTCCTGTGTTCTCCTTTTGCTTGTCCACAGGTACCAGCAGCTCACATATCAGCCTTTCAAAGCTCTGCAGACAATTCTTCTAATTAAAGTCTACAACGATAATAATCAACTGGACAAGCAAGTAGTCCTATTGCTTACAGCTTATTGCCTTTATCTATTGACTGTGAGGCAGATAAACAGCATTTAGCACTTTCCTGCCTATTTTTAACCTGGTGGCATGTCTGTCCTGTAACTGAATGATTCATCCTTTGAGATAGGAAGCATGCTGAGACCCATTTATATTGTGTGCTGCTCTTACTATACGAGGAGGGTCTCTG
Organism: Tricholaema leucomelas; assembly: GCA_013400475.1. Taxonomy (NCBI): domain Eukaryota; kingdom Metazoa; phylum Chordata; class Aves; order Piciformes; family Lybiidae; genus Tricholaema lacrymosa; species Tricholaema leucomelas. Next base: position 478,493 of record WAAF01007746.1, on the reverse strand, counting down.
TCCAAGGCTAAAGGCTCACTACAGACTGTAACGAACCAACAGTAATGTAACTCCACAAAGATCGTGCTGTGGACAATGTGTGCTGTGCTAGTTTGAGGCTAGTTGGAATATTTTGGTGAGAAGAATTAGATTCTAGGCTGTAAAAATGAAACAATGGTGATGTCTACTTCACTCATAGGCTTGCTGAGATGTATAAAAACAAGAACAGAAACATAGATCACAGAATCATAGAATACAGAATCATAGAATCAACCAGGTTGGAAGAGACCTCCAAGCTCATCCAGTCCAACCTAGCACCCAGCCCTAGCCAGTCAACCAGACCATGGCACTAAGTGCCTCATCCAG
>WAAF01007746.1:338010-477856 GCA_013400475.1 Tricholaema leucomelas | reverse complement strand
GCTCATCTTCAGCTACTATCTACCAGCACCCCCAGCTCCCTCTCTGCCTGCCTGCTCTCCAGCCACTCTGTCCCCAGCCTGTAGCGCTGCTTGGGGTTGTTGTGGCCACAGTGCAGAACCCTGCACTTGGCCTTGTTCAATCTCATCCCACTGGCCTCTGCCCACCCATCCAGCCTGTCTAGGTCCCTCTGCAGGGCTCTCCTACCTTCTAACAGATCAACATCTGCTCCTAGCTTGGTGTCATCTGCAAACTTACTGATGCTGGACTCAATCCCCTCATCCAGATCATCAATAAAGATGTTGAACAGGACTGGGCCCAGCACTGACCCTTGGGGAACACCACTAGTGACAGCTGCCAACTGGATGTGGCACCATTCACCACCAAACTCTGGGCCCAGCCTTCCAGCCAGTTCTTGACCCATATCAGAGTGAATAACACAGTGTGGCTCTCTGTTGCAGCTGGTGTCTGCATTTTTCTCCCTGAACTGCTTTCTGTGTAACTAATCCTTCTGCTTTCTATTCCCCATGACCAGTCCCTCCAAACTCACCTTGCACGTAAGGCAAACTGTAGGATAAAGTAGAGGGGTGAAAAGAAGGTGGAAGGGTGGTTTGGAGCCCCTCCTGGGGACTCTGGTTTCTGGGAGGGCTGCTGTGTTTCTGTATTACCTTTAACCTGTCTGTTTCTGTCTATAGCTGTATGCATTGTAAATACCTGGTTGCATATTGTGCTAAGCTATAAATCTAAAGCTTCATTTCCTTAGCTTCCATCTCAGCTCAGTCTAGTCTGGGTGATTTCATAGGGGCTGGGGGGGGCTAACAGCCAAACTGTCACATGTACAGATACATCTAAAGTACTTGGTGCTGTGTTAGCCAAATGACCACCTTTAGGTACTTACTGTGTTCAGTTTAACATCCTTTGAAGTGTACCAATGTGCTAGTTTGAAGCTAGCTAGTATGTTTTGGTAAGAAGGACTAGATCATAGGCTGTGGAAGGAAAACAATGGTGATGTCTACTTCCCTCATAGTCTCGCTGAGATGTATTAGAATAAAAAGCAAAACACAGATAAAGTCACTCTGCTCTCNATAACTGTATATATTGTAAATATCTGCTTGTATATTGTGCTAGATGTAAATATAAGCTTCATTCAATTTCCAGAGCTGGCTGAGTCTACCCTGGGTGATTTCTAAAGTGTGGGGGGGGGTGGGGGACACCCAAACCACCGCAACCAACTAGAGACACAGAAGAGGCAGCAGAAGGAAAGCCTGAAGACATTTCCCCAACAGGCAAGTCTGGGCGTTCAGCGTATCGGATGGTTAATGGCCACTGAACCATCTGCACGTCTCCTGGCTGTACAAGCTACTGACACAATGGGGCTGTTTACAGATGAGGTAAAGCCTAAGAGCACTTCATTTCCCAAGTCAGCACAAGGAGCTAGAAGATGTTTCCTTCACTCCTGCTGCTGCACATCCAGGTGCTAACTACTGAACCTAGTAAAGGTGTTCAAACCCGGAGCAGCACCAGGTGGTCACAGAAGGCAACTAAGTACAACTACATCCTACCAGGTATGAAGGGGAAGATTTTTCCCACTGAGAACAGCTTACTGAACAACTCAGCAGCTGCCATTTTGGCCCTCCTATATGAAGAGGAAATGTGAGGATCCTTCAGTGTCATATCCTGCCTCTCCCACACCGCAGCTCATTCTCAGCTCTACATCACCACTCCTACCTGCTTCTCTTCTGCAAAACCTGCATTCCTCTGGGAGCAGGGGAAATAATGTGGCACCAAATTTGTAACTGAGGAATTTCAAATGCAGGGGAATTTTTTTTAATATTGAGGAGCTTGGAAGCTATATTAAATTTTTTTTGCACGTAGATATGAGAGCATTATGAGGGAGAACAGTCTTCATCTTTCAGTTTTTCATTTTCATTCTCAAACAACTTGCTTATGTTTTATGACAGGATGAGCTGTTCTTTAGTCTTGGGAGAGTTGAATTTAAAACTTCTCAGAGTTTGATCACGTAGCTCCTAAGTAAACTTCAGGACTAGAGCATGTGAAATCTGAGGTGTCCCTCAAACATTCCCCACTGTGAAGCACCTCCAACTATTGTGAGTACTAAGACTCCCCAAGGAAGCAGACTACATCTTCAGCTGACTACACTTTCAGCTGTCTCAGAGCACAAAGGGAGTAAGACTGCATGTATTGTTGCTCACACTGTTAGAAACAGCACACACCTCAGACTAGCTGGGCAGAGGCAGAGGATGACAACACAGTAAGATGGCAAAAGGATGATTAAAGCTGAGAACATTCCCAAGACTAGTTTCTCAAAAATCAAAAGCACCAGAGTCACAGTTACTATCTCAGGAATTCCTAGGTCTGCATTATTCCATTCAGAAACTGGCCACTCCTTCACTTTGTAAGTGGAGGGACAAGGATCTACTTGAAAGAGTCCAACAGAGAGCTACAAAGATGATGAAGGGGCTGGAGCAGTGCCCTATGAGGAGAGGCTGAGGGACCTGGGGCTTTTTGGTCTGCTGAAGAAAAGACTTAGAGGGGATCTAATCAATGTTTATAACTAGATGAGGGCTGGGGGTCAAGAGGGAGAGGACAAAATCTTCTCAGTTGTGCCCTGGGATAGGACAAGGGGTAGTGGATGTAAACTCTAGCACAGGAAGCTCCACCTCAACATGAGGAAGAACTTCTTGACTGTAAGGGTTACGGAGCACTGGTGCAGCCTGCCCAGAGAAATTGTGGAGTCTCCTTCTCTGGAGCCTTTCCAGCCCTGCCTGGATGTGGTCCTGTGTGACCTGCACTGGATTCTCTGGTCCTGCTCCGGCAGGGGGGTTGGACTCAATGATCTCTGGAAGTCCCTTCCAATGTCTAACATCCTGTGATCCTGTGACATAACGGAGAACATTTTTCACGAGAAGTGACAAAATACTATGAATAGTATACTATGTATAGCACAAACCACCACAGGTTCTCATACTTCCTAGAGCTGAAACTTACCCTGAATTTTATCTGTAATGCTGAGGTTCAAGCTAGTTACATAAACCCATCTCTTTTGGCACAGTCTCATAGTGGTGACTGCAAATTCTGAGCTACAGCATTCTCAGTTATTCCTATGGCTTTCAGCTGGAGGGTTTCTCAGATGTAAACACATATCCATTGATGTGCTGTGAAGTTGAGGAAGGCTTACACAGTCTCAGTACAACTTACAGGACCACTCTTTTCTAAAAAACTCAGACTCTAAAAAACTCAGAGCTTTCTGCTAAAGATCTTCCACTCTGGAAGAAAGCTGAAATATTACTGGAGGAAGGATTCAAACCTCAGTCTCACAGTCACATATGAGTACCCAAACTCCCAGCTGCACAATCACTCATGCTTGCTTGCTTGCTCTGACCATCATCTGAGGTAAGTCATACAAAGTAAACCAGATTGAAGCTATCTCCTTTACAATCAGTTCCAAACACTGCCCCAGATCAGGCATCTTAACTCAGGATTCCCTGTGCACCCCTGCAAGCAGCCCAGACACTCAAAAGTCATCAAGGCCACTCTGGAAAAATGTCCCTCATCCCATGCAGGCTCACCTCCTGAATCCCAAATCTTTGTTTCTGGTAAAAACACATCAACATTCTGGAAAATGTAATTTTCAGGTTGATGTGCAGCAATGGGACAGAAAAGACACTGAGAAGGGAGTTGAAGCTTGGCTATCACACTGCTCTACAGCTTCCAGGTGAGAAGACTTCTGCTAAAGGCAGTGAATAAATCTTTCTCCCTGAATTTAAAAGTTTATCAAATAATTTTGAATGAGAACTGGCTGAACACCTCTGAATATTCAGACAATAATCCAATCAATACAATCAGTAGTAGTGACAGTCAGTAGAAAGATACCAGCAACAGCTGTAAATGTGAGTATATAACTACCCAGATTTTTTTTCATTTGTTTTTAATTATTAAAGCTTATAAAAGTCAATGGAAGTTTTGAAATGCTGATAAGCTTTAAAACTGGATTACTGAATATATCTGAATCAATCAATCACATTGAATGAATCACAATGATGGGAAGCAGTGAATAGTGGGGATTTTATTTTCCTTGGGAGATCTGGCACAAATGCTTTGAACCTAGTGTAACTTTTATCCTTAGAACTGCTACTGACACCAATAATCACGGAATCACTGAGCTTTAGAGGTTGGAAGGGACCTCCAGCGATCATCCAGTCCAATCCCCCTGCCAAGGCAAGATCCCCTAGGGTAGTCTGCACAGGAATGAATCTAGCTGGGGTTGGAAAGTCTCCAGAGAAGGAGACGCCACAATCTCTCTGGGCAGCCTGTGCCAAGGCTCTGGCACCCTCACTTACTGTAAAGAAGTTTCTCCTCATGTTGAGCTGGAACCTTCTCTGTTCCAGTTTGCATCCATTGCTCCTTGGCTTATTGCTGTTGATCACTGAAAAGAGCTTGGCCCCCTCCGCTTGACACCCACCCCTCAGATATTTGTACACATTGCTCAGATCCCCTCTCAGCCTTCTCTTCTCCAGACTAAACAGCCCCAGGGCTCTCAGTCTCTCTTAGCAGGGGACATGTTCAAGTCCCCAAATCATTTCGGTGGCTGTAATGAAAATAAAAAATCCCAGAGCATGTCCTTTTCCTGGAAGAGGAAGAGGTTTTCAAAGATGTTTTAAAGATCTGCTTTCAAATAACACCAAAGTCCAGAGCAAATTAATATCTTGGAACATTGACAGTTGCCACAACGTCACCACAGCTTGCGTCAGAGTGTAATCATAGAATCATAGAATGGTTTAGGTTGGAAGGGACCTCAAGGATCATCCAGCACCAACCCCCCTGCCATAGGCAGGGACATCTCCCACTAGAGCAGGCTGCTCAAGGCCTCATCCAGCCTGGCCTTAAACACCTCCAGGGAGGAAGCATCCACAACCTCCCTGGGCAACCTGTTCCAGTGTCTTACCACCCTCACTGTAAAGAACTTCCTCCTAACATCCAGTCGGAATCTCCCCTCTGCCAGCTTAAACCCATTCCCCCTCGTCCTGACATTACTAGACCGTGTAAATAGTCCCTCCCCAGCCTTCCTGTAGGATCCCTTCAGATACTGGAAAGCCACTCTAAGGTCTCCTCGAAGCCTTCTCCTCTCCAGGCTGCAGAGCCCCAACTCTCTCAGCCTGTCCTCATAGCAGAGCTGCTGCAGCCCTCTGATCATCTTCATGGCTCTCCTCTGGGCCCGCTCCAGCAATTCCATGTCCTTCTTGTGTTGGGGGCTCCAGAACTGCACACAGTAATGGAGTATAAAGAGTTGAAAAAAGAGACAGAATCGAGTCGGTTCTTTCAGCAGATGTATAATGCAGAGAGTTTGAATGTATATGCACCAGCGAGCAACAAAACGCCAACGATTTGCTCTGCTCATATGCCAACCCTCTCAGTCTTGTTATGGGAGCTCCAGCCATGAAAGGAAGCATTAATTTCTCCTACTGCTGCAGAGGAATAACAATTCTTTGGAGTTTCTTTTAGAGCTATGGCTTCAATCACCGGCAATGAAACTTCATTTTTGAAACGGCAAACGCTGCTCTTCGAAGTAGTGCTTGGAAATGTCTAAAGCTTCCTAAGAGCTGCATGCCAAATAGTCATTAATGAACTCAGCTCCAAGGAGGACAAACAGGAATGTATTTAATCTTAATCCTTCCATATCAAACTCTGTGCTCACTGCTCTCCAGCAGTCTTTACTAAGAAAACAGAAAGTTTCAAACACTTCCATAAGTAACATTTGGTGGGGTGTGTGTGTGACATGGAACAAGCTGCAGAGGTGGGTCCAACTCAACCTGATAAAGTTCAACAAGACCAAGCACAAGGTTCTGCATCTGAGTTGAGGCAATCCCAAGCACCAATACAGACTGGCTTGAGAGCAGCCCTGAGAAGAGGGACTTAGGGGTGCTGGTGGACAAGAAGCTCCATATGAGCCACCAGTGTGCTCTTACAGCCGAGAAGGCCAACCAGATTCTGGGCTACATCAAGAGAAGTGTGGGCAGCAGGGGGAGGGAAGTGATCCTCCCCCTCTACTCTGCACTGGTGAGATCCCACCTGGAGTACTGCATCCAGTTCTGGAGCCATTATTACAAGAGTGCTATGGATGTGCTGGAAGGTGTCCAGAGAAGGGCCACAAGGATTATCAGAGGGCTGGAGCTGCTCTGATACGAGGCGAGAATGAGGGAGTTGGGGCTGTTTGGTCTGGAGAGGAGAAGACTCCAAGGCGACTTTACTGTGACCCTTCAGTATCTAAAAGGGGCCTACAGGAAAGCTGGTGAGGGACTTTTTAGGATGTCAGGGAGTGACAGGAATAGGGGGAACGGAAAAAAGATAGAAATGGATAGATTCAGACTGGATGTTAGGAAGAAGTTCTTCACCATGAGGGTGGTGAGACCCTGGAACAGGTTGCCCAAGGAGGTGGTGGAAGCCTCATCCCTAGAAGTGTTTAAGGCCAGGCTGGATGAGGCTCTAGACAGCCTAATCTAATGTGAGGTGTCCCTGCCCACGGCAGGAGAGTTGGAATTGGATGTTCCTTTTGGCCCCTTCCAACCCTGACTGATTCTATGATTCTATTCTATGGAAGAACTATGAGAAGAGCTAGAATAGCTCCTCTGGAAGTTTTCTGTTCCCATGTTTAGCAGACATGTTCTCTGGTTTTCTTGGAAACTTAATTTTAACAGTTATAGAATGCCCTGAGTAACTGTGTTGTCTCTCTGAAGTGAAAATGTATTCAAATTTATTATACTTTATGCAAATCTCCCCCCCTGAATTATATGGTTACTTATTACAGTAGCTGCTCAGTTTTAATCTAGGAGCAAGAGAAGTAGGGTACTTTATGCCTAATCAGAAATCCATTTCCTATTGATACTTACAGAACCTGAGAAAGCTTGACCCTTTGAAAAATGGTCTGAATGTGCTCCCAGCCTACTTAGAATCATAGAATGGTTTAGGTTGGAAGGGACCTCAAGGATCATCCAGCTCCAACCCCCTGCCATAGGCAGGGACACCTCCCACTAGAGCAGGCTGCTCAAGGCCTCATCCAGCCTGGCCTTAAACACCTCCAGGGAGGAAGCATCCACAACCTCCCTGGGTAACCTGTGCCAGTGTCTTACCACCCTCACTGTAAAGAACTTCCTCCTAACATCCAGTCGGAATCTCCCCTCTGCCAGCTCAAACCCATTCCCCCTTGTCCTGACATTACCAGACCTTGTCAATAGTCCCTCCCCAGCTTTCCTGTAGGCTCCCTTCAGATACTGGAAAGCCACTCTAAGGTCTCCTTGAAGCCTTCTCTTCTCCAGGCTGCAGAGCCCCAACTCTCAGCCTGTCCTCATAGCAGAGGTGCTGCAGCCCTCTGAACATCTTCGTGGCTCTCCTCTGGACCCGCTCCCGCAGTTCCATGTCCTTCTTGTGCTGGAGGCTCCAGAACTGCACACAGTACTCCAGGTGGGGTCTGACGAGAGCAGAGTAAAGGGGGAGAATCACCTCCCTTGCCCTGCTGCCCACACTTCTCTTGATGCAGCCCAGCACAGGGTTGCTGTCTGGGCTGCATGTGCACACTGCCGGCTCATGTTGAGCTTTTCGTCGACCCAGACCCCCAGGTCCTTTTCCTCAGGGCTGCTCTCAGCCATTCGTCACCCAGCACTACTTGTGCAAAGCTAATTTCCTGTGCCTGCGCTTTGGCACCTGAACACAAATGCCTGGTTTCCTGAAAGGCTAAGAACGCTGATCTCCTCCCAAAGCTGTTTTGCTCACAAAATTCAGCATTTTCAAGACCATCTAAACCATGCAGGATCTGCAGGAAAGTGAAGATATGTCTCAAGAGATATTAGCATATGGTGAAATTCACTTCAGTGGATTATCTGCTAAAGAAGTAATCTTATTTAAATAATGCCCCAACCACAAGCTACTTCAAATCTGATAAATAAGTCTTTCTGTTTATACAACATCAAGCATTTGGTAAGGGATTAAAACTGAATGCCATAAACCAGAATCATTACTGAATCTTTACATTATTATAGGATTCAAAGTGAGATTCACTCTTCTGTCTTGAACTCTCGTTTCTTGTTTCTGGAAATAATACAACCACCACATAAATGAAATGTATGAGGTATTACCAGACCAGCTGGAAAGTGAAGAAGCTGGGACACTGAAGAAGCTAAAAGAAACTGAACATCTGCCTATGAGATAACTTGGGATTCTTCTGTATGTATCAACACTGCAGAAAACCTTATCCTAGAGGCTGAGGCTACAAAACTCATTTAAAAGGAAATGTCTAAGTGACACAGATCTGGCCGAGAGGAAACGTTTCCAGATGATCAAGCTGCAGTTTTTATTCTGAACATCCATTGCTTGTTAAGAGCTGCTTCTTATTCCATAGGAAGGTCTTACTGTCTGCTGTGCCCTGGTGTACTGTTGTATGCTGGCATTGTGTGAAGGGGCCATAAAAAGTGCTTTTTGGAAAAAAAGAAAAAACATAAAACCCACAGAAATTTGGTTTCTTTATGAAGTTCTAATCATTAAGAATTCCATTACATTGTTTAACATTGCCAAAAGCTAAATCAGCTTCCCTCAAGAATATTTGAGTCAAATTTGATAGCGAAACACCAGTGTCAAGATGAGAAAAGCTCCAAAAAGGCTTCCAGAAAAGGGAGTTGAACAGAGGAGCAAGGCCTGATCCAAAGCAGTGGCTTTGACTAGACACTATCAATGCTACACTTCATGAAAAAACAGCATCACAGAATGTCAGGGGCTGGAAGGGACCTTGAAAGCTCATCCCGTCCAACCCAGAGCAGGATCACCTAGAGCAGATCACACAGGAACACATCCAGGGAGCTCATGAATATCCCCAGATAGGGAGACCCCACACATTTATGAAGAGATATTTACTTCAAAAAAGACATTAATGGCATTAATATTACCATTTATTCTCTATCCTTGGTTCAGCTACCCCTTCCAGATAGAGTTTTGCCAGGCTAGCAAAACAGCAATAGGTGATTAGGGGGAAAAAGGTCAAGCCATATCCCACGGCTCCCTCAAGCTAAGTCATCATGTTCCTGATTACTGTGTCCCCCCTTCAAACAAAAGGCAGCTTTCTGGTGGACAGTATTTCATTGTATATTAACAAAAGATATGTGGTATGATTTGCTATTACAGTGTGGTTAAAATGCCAGAGGAGAAATATACACTGGCCATTGGAGCTGTGCAAATACTTCATAGCACCTTCACTGTACCAGCAGATCACAGAATCACAGCACAATGCAGGCTGGCAAAGCCCCTCAGCATCACCAAGTCCAACCTAGAACCCTACTCTACAACATTCACCTTAAACCACAGCCCCGAGCACCACATCCAAACCACCCTTAAACACATCCAGGCTGGGTGACTCCAGCACATTCCAGTCCCTGTGAAAAAACTTTTTCCTAACACCCAATCTAAACCTCCCCAGTCTCAGCTTGAGGCCATTCTCCCTTGTTCTGTCTCCAACTACCTGTGAGAAGAGACCAGCAGCAGCCTCTCCACAATGTCTCTTCAGGTAGCTGTAGACAGAAAGCCTTCAGATAGATTTAGCAGCAGCTTTGTTGGGCTTCAACTGTTCCTGTATTTTCCCAGCCCAACCTTGGTGGAGGTTTTCCCTGCAGTTTGGCTGCTTGAAAACTAAAAAGTGAAACTGCTGTTAGATTTTAAAGCTTTCTGGTTTTATCATTGGGGAAATAAAATCATTTATGCCTCGATTTCATTAGTATATATACACATATATATATATGTATGTATGAATAATAATCTCCAAGGAGTACTCATGAAGAAGATACCAACCATCTCCTATTTGTGCAGATGACAATGCAAAGCAGATCAGGAATATCACAGTATCACAGCATCACCAAGGTTGGAAGAGACCTCACAGATCATCAAGTCCAACCCTCTACCACAGAGCTCAAGGCTAGACCATGGCACCAAGTGCCACGTCCAATCCTGCCTTGAACAGCCCCAGGGACGGCGACTCCACCACCTCCCTGGGCAGCCCATTCCAGTAGCCAATGACTCTCTCAGGGAAGAACTTTCTCCTCACCTCAAGCCTAAATTTCCCCTGGCATAGCTTGAGGCTGTGTCCTCTTGTTCTGGTGCTGGCTGCCTGAGAGAAGAGAGCAACCTCCTCCTGGCTACAACCACCCCTCAGGTAGTTGTAGACAGCAATAAGGTCTCCCCTGAGCCTCCTCTTCTCCAGGCTAAACAATCCCAGCTCCCTCAGCCTCTCCTCGTAGGGCTGTGCTCGAGGCCTCTCACCAGCCTCGTTGCCCTTCTCTGGACACGTTCAAGCATCTCAATGTCCCTCTTAAACTGGGGGGCCCAGAACTGGACACAGTACTCAAGGTGTGGTCTAACCAGTGCAGAGTACAGGGGCAGAATGACCTCCCTGCTCCTGCTGGCCACACCATTCCTGATGCAGGCCAGGATGCCACTGGCTCTCTTGGCCACCTGGGCACACTGCTGGCTCATGTTCAGGCAGGTATCGATCAGCACCCCCAGATCCCTTTCTGTTTGGCTGCTCTCAGCCACTCCGACCCCAGCCTGTAGCTCTGCATGGGGTTGTTGTGGCCAAAGTGCAGCACCCTGCACTTGGAGCCATTGAATGCCATCCCCTTGGACTCTGCCCATCTGTCCAGGCGGTCAAGGTCCTGCTGCAGAGCCCTTCTGCCCTCCAACTCAGTCACATCTACCCCCAGCTTGGTGTCATCTGCAAACTTGCTGATGACTGACTTGATGCCCTCATCCAGATCATCTCATCCTCTACCTCTTGGATGGCTATCTGCCCAGGCTGCTAGCATTGTAGCTGACAGGGACTGAGAGGAGAGAGCATATCAACTAGGAACCTTTCTACTGCATAGCAGGGAAAGCAGAAGCTAGTTGTATGCATGCTGGGGGAAAGCAGTGATAAAGGTTAAGAGCTGAAATAGTGAGACTGTCACTTAAGCTGCATAAAAAGCAAGTAAAATACGTTCAACTGTTTAAAAAACAGGAGTTCAGACTTCTTCAGGAAAATTAAGAATAAGCAAAGTCACAAAACAAAGACAAGGAGTTAGGAATGGTAATTTTTTCTTGAGGTTAGTTACCTCACTTCCATTCCAGCGCTGTGCTAATGCTATCTAGAGTAAATTGTATCATGCATTTCACTGCCTGCTTGTGTCTGTAAGTGTCTCTGGTAATGACATTCCCATTGCTTTCCTCTGGAAGCTGTTCCACAGGATGCATCAGATCTCACAGCTGGAAAACAGTTTCCTCCATCAGTCTACTATTTTCTTTCTTTGCTTTAACTGTCATTCTATTACTCCTAATAACATTCTTCTCTTCTTCAGAAAATCTTATAAAAAAAAAATCTCTCCTATACTTTCATCCCAGAAACCACACAGATTACTGTGCTTACTGCTTTAGGCTAGGGTCCTACCAGGGTATTCTGACTGGAATGACTCAGCACAAAGACTGGCTCATTCTGTCACTCAAGCACATTGTAGAGGCTGACTAAGATCACAGAACTTTAGAGATTGGAAGGGACCTCCAGAGATCATCCAGTCCAATCCCCCTGCCAAAGCAGGATCCCCTAGGGTAGTCTGCACAGGAATGCACACAGGTGGGTTTGGAATGTCTCCAGAGAAGCAGACTCCACAACCTCTGGACAACCTGTTCCAGGGCTCTGTTACCCTCACTCTATAAACAAGTTTCTCCTCATGTGGAAATGAAACCTTCTCCATTCCAGTTTGTATCCATTGCTCCTTGTCTTGTTGCTGCTGGTCACTGAAAAGAGCTTGCCCCCCCCCACTTGACACCCACCCATCAAATATTTGTACACATTCATCAGATTCCCTCAGTCTCCCCTTCTCCAGACTAAACAGCCTCATGGCTCTCAGTCTCTCTTTGTAGGGCAGATGCTCAAGTCCTCCAGTCATGGGCTAACCACTGAGTAAAGAATCTATCTCGTTTCTTTAAATCAAAAAGTTGCACAAGGGTAATTCATGCATGGACAGCATTAAGAGCCAAGCATACATCTTCTTCTTACTAATATGGTGCATAATTTTACAGCATTACAGTTATCCTTTTAAAATCCCACTAACAAGCTTTATTTGACTCATAAAATAATCCTAACCCTGCCAGTAGGAGCTGTATAAGCATGATGCCATTACCAGCATTTTCATATTGGCATGCAAGTGGGATTGCCCCATTTATTTATAGCCCAAATGATGCACATCAGTGCAAACTGGCAGGGCTCAGGGCTTTGTGAGAAACTGGTCTTTCAGACTGCACTTCTTTCAGGAGCCAGGCTGTAAACCTGGCACCTTCCTTGTGCCCTTGGGGAAATATTCTCCTACTTTCAGAACCCCTACCCTGGAAGAGTTTAGTGTTTATATATCCATAAAGACTGTGCAATAACTTGGGCTAAGCTCAGTTGTCAGCAAAGCTTCACTGTGTTTGGAAGCTGTGACAAGTCTGAACACGGTGCAGAACAGAAGTCTTTTAAAGTGCTATGTACATTTAGGAGTGGGAACAAAGCAGAGAAATAAAAGAGATGTCAAGCTGACAAAACACATATACATATTTGTCTCACTTGAAGCTCATATAAAGCCCAGGCCACCTTCTATGCTCTGGACAGCATTTATCCATGCACCTGATTCTTTTTATCCATGCACCTGATTCTTTACAGCAAGCCTTTAAACCTGTCAGTTACTCTTTATTTGTCAGTGCCCTATTGAGTCCTATTGAATCTCAAAGCTTATTTACAGCAAGCAATTCATTGCCTGCAGTACTCCTTACATTTGGTAAAATGGTAATTCTTAGAACTGTTTGCCCACATCTTTGCCTACGTGTAACTGAGTCTAGGGTTTTGAATCACCTCTTTGTAATCCTACAGAAAATATAACAATAAAGTAACAGGCACAGCTGCATGTGTGACATAGATGAAAAAAATACAGACTCATAGAATCAGCCAGGTTGGAAGAGACCTCCAAGATCATCCATTAATGCAAACTGCCACTGGGAAGGAAGGGAGAAACACTCAGGATAAGAAGGGATAGAAAATACTAAAATTGCAACTCCTAAGCAAGAGAAGAGCAAAAAGCTTTCAGCTACCTGCTGTAGCTTTGAAATCCAGATGACCCCAGTACCTTATGTGAGGAAGCATCCCAATAGCCAGCGTTACCACCCCTGTCAACCAGAAAACACAACTGCAGGCACAGCTGGAATTTTATTGACCAAATCAACAAGAAAACACAGAGGACAAAATCTATATCAATAATAGGGGTAAGATGTCTGACAAATGACAGCAAAAGTTTGATCTTCAGGCATTTCAAGAAATAACAGGTATTTTAAAAGAAATGTCAATGATTCCAAGCTCTGATTCCTGTACTGCACAAAGCAAGCACTTTGCTGCAGTCAGAGAGTGAAACTCGCTCACTGACACCGTGAGAATGGCAAAGCAAGCCACTGAGCCCCACAAGCACTGGTGGTTAAGGCAGTAGCTTTTAGCCTGTTGTCTGTCAAGCCCTAAAAGATCAGAGACTACTGTGCCACATCTCTTGAAAGGTATCTAAAGAAAAAAACCACCTTCACTGTGTGCTGCAATCTCATTGTGAGACTTACCAACATGAGAGACACCACTAAGTAGCTAAAGAAATAGGAATGAAGCCCTTCTTCACCACGAGGCTGGTGAGAGACTAGAACAGGTTGCCCAGGGAGGTGGTGGAAGCCTCATCCCTGAATGTTTTTAAGGCCAGGCTGGATGTGGCTCTGGGCAACCTGATGTAGTGTGAGATGTCCCTGCCCATGTTAGTTGGGTTGGAATTGGATGATCCTTAAGGTCCCTTCCAACCCTGACAATTCTGTGTTTAAGACTAACAGCCCTGGGCTGCCCTGAGAGCCTGAGAAAAAGCAAGCTCCTGCACTTCACAGCCAACAGATTCTGCCTTCTGGGTTGTGGTGGGTTAGGAACTTCCTCCCCCACCATCTCTCCCCCCCAGCTAAAATTTACCAGACCAGCTCAGATGACTGGGAAGTAAGATAAAGCTCTATTTCCAGCAAAGCTAAATTTACAAGCATATCTACACAGTACATTTACAGGTATTTACAATTCTATACAACTGAGAAATAATACAGAAATGTAAACTTGCCCCCTGGACAAACAAAGCCCAGAAGGGCCCAATATCAGTCTCTCTCTCCCCAGACAGAAAACATCCAGCAAAGCTTATGCGCTATCTGGTCAGCTAAAGTTAGTGGAGGAGATTAGAGAGAGAAACAAAGGAACAGTGAACAGATCCAGTGCCCAAGAGCCAAGAAGAAAGAACTGTTTATATACTGGATTTTTACACCTCTTAGCAAACCAATGGATGATATAGACTTTATCATTATTATTCTTTCACAACCAATGATCTAGTTTAGTTAGATTCTGCACCAAACGTTCAGGAAAACACCAATTTCTCTTACTAGAATATTCCAATAAGCCTTAAACCATCACATAGGTTTTAGAAGGGCTTGGATATAGTCATTGTTTTAGAAATGGGGAGAAATGTAAAAGCTTCTGAAAACATTCTCTGTTAGGAGTTAGGGCAGCTGCTGACTGCAGAGTAAGTATTGTTAACATCTCTGCTGGACAACCTGTCACCCAACATCAACTAATCAACTAAACCATGGTACCAAGTGCCACATCCAGTCTCTTCTTAAACACCTCAAGGAACATTGACTCCACCACCTCACTGGGCAGCCCATTCCAATGCCAATCACTCCTTTTGGGAAGAATTTCTTCCTAACATCCAGCCTAAACCTGCCCTGGTGCAGCTCGAGGCTGTGTCCACTTATTGTGTCCCTGGTTGCCTGGGAGAAGAGACCAACCCCACCTAGCTCCAGCCTCTCTTCAGGTAGTTGTAGAGAGCAATGAGGTCCCCCCTGAGCCTCCTCTTCTCCCCAGCTCAAATTTGGGATGCCAAATACCAGAGCTGTCCTTTTGCATGATCCACAGCAACATCCATTCTGCTTGCTTCTCTGCCTCTACACTCCTTCTCTTCATAAGGATGCTACATTTTAACAGCATATACAGAATAGATGGAATGAAAAAAAAAAAGCAGATGAGATCTGACAGAAAACACAATAGACAATAAACATATGCAGTGCATAGGATGCTGTGTGTAAAGTAAGGAAGAGGGAGATAAGAGGAAAACAAAACTAAATCAGGTTGCAGAGGGAAAAGAAAGGAAGAAACAGTATGATGGAATGAATGGGAAGAGACTAATCCCACTTCTCAACTCCTCAATCCCTTCCCAAGCTCCTTTACATGCACAGTAGAACTGAAGCAGCCTGACTTAAAATCATGCAGAAGATAGAAGTCCCCTGCTTTGAGTTTCTCCTCCTAACAGTAAAATGCCAAATTAGAAGACACTGAAGAAGTTGATTTGGCAAGAGACACCAAGACATCAGTATCAGAGAAGGAATTAATACTCTGCTGCCTTCCCTTCCTGAGCTGTCTTCTCTAATTCTGGGGCTAAGCTTCCCTGTGTGAGAAGCCAACGAATCGGGGAGCTCACAAGAGCTCTATATATTTTCCATCACCAGCTCAAAAAATCTGAGTGGGAACTGAAAACAAGGTACGAAGTTCAAGAACCAGAACTCTTAATACCTTTTCAATCATGCAGGAATGCTTGGTTCAGGCCCTTTCAATATTCTGTTTAGCAGAGAAACACAGATAACAATGACAGCATTTCTGATGGCACCGTATGGATGGAAGGATGAAAGTGCCAATGACAACCTAAAGACAAAACAAAATGAATGCAAAATCTTGGCACATGATTCATTTTTTGAACCACTACTGCTTTGTACAGTTTCTTTCTTCTCATGTGATTTTCTCAGGGACTGGAGTCTTCTCAGGATTGCTTCCATTGGTTCCAGTATGAAACAAAAGTATATTGAGACTTTGATGAAAAATGTTAACTGAAAGTTGAATAAAAAGACTCCACATACCCAGTGATGTGTATTCCCCCTGTGCATGCCAAGAGCCATATACACATGAGTTTCATCAAACCAATATGCTATTTCCTTAGCTCTTCTCAATAAAAAAAAATCATAGAATGGCTTAGGTTGGAAGAAACCTTACAGATGATCTACTCCAACCTCCCTGCCACACAGAAATGCCTCTCAGCAAGACTTGGCTGCTCAGAGCCTCATCCAACCTGGCCTTAGACACCCCCGGGAAGAAAGAATCTACAACCTCCCTTGGCAACCCATTCCACCCTCACACTGAAGAACTTCTTCCCAAATCTACCTTCCCCTCAGCTTAAGAGGATTTCCCCTTGCCCTGTTCCTAGACACCCTTATGAAAAGTCTCTCTCCAGTCTTCGTGTAGAATCCCTTCATGTATTGGAAGGCAGCTACAAGCCCTCCCCAAGAGTCTTCTTGGCTGAATGATTCCAGCTCCCTCAGCTTATCCTTACAGCAGAGGTGTTCCAGCCCTTGGATCACCTTTTGTGGCTCACATCTGGACTAGCTCCAACAGCTCTGTGTACTTTGTACCATGGGGACACCAGAACTGGAGAATAAAATGCTCTCATTATCCTTTCCCAACAGATTCATTCAAAGTAAATCAGAAGTTAAAACATCTAAGTTAAACACAAAAGGATTACTCTAGTAATTGACATTGCCAGGATAGTACCTTCAGTTTAATCAGATTGGCTACTATATCAACAGTAAAAAGCAGCATTTTCTTTAAGCCCCTGCTCTTAAAAGTATGTCAAGCCAAGGGATCACTTCTGCCTTTTAAAGTCCAACGAAAAGGCAGTAGGACTTTAAAGCTAGTAAGATGCTTTAAATAAAACATGAGTTGAGTGACCTGCTGAAGTTTTTTTCAGCTGTTCAGGCACATGCATGGCTTTTGGCTAAGGAAATTCTGAAACAACAGATGTGTTCAGCATTACCACATTTTTCTGTAGGACTGTGTCATACCACAGGATCACAGGTTGGAGATCTTTGAGTCGAAGCCCACTGGAAGAGCAGGAACACATCCAGACAGGGATGGAAAGGCCCCAGAGAAGGAGACTCCACAACCTCTCCAGACAGCCTGTGCCAGTGCTCTGTCACCCTTACACTCAAGAAGTTCTTCCTCGTGTTGAGATGGAACTTCCTGTGCTGTAGTTTACATTCATTGCCCCTTATCCTATCATAGGGTGCAAGTGAGCAGAGGCTGCCCCTGTCCCTTCCTGACCCCCTGCCCTCATCTATTGATACGCATTTCACAGGATGACAGAAACATTCTGATTGGAATAGACCCCAGGATCACCAAGTTCAACTATTATTCCTACTTTACAAAGTTCACCTTTGAATCATATCCTCAAAACCACAGCCAAACCACCTTGAAACACAGCCAGAGTTGGAGACTCAACCAGCTCCCTGGGCAGCCCATTCCAATGCTTGAACACTCTAGCCAGGAAAAAATGTTTCCTAATGTCCACTCTAAACCTACCCAGGGGCAGCTTGAGACCATTCCCTCTTGTTCTATCATTAATGACCTGTGAGAAGAGACCAGCAGTAGCCTTTCCACAACCTCCTTTCAGGTAGCTGTAGACTGCTTGAGATTTACTAGATCCCCTCTCAGTTTTCTCCTCTCCAGACTGATAATGTAAGGAAAAGTATACAAGGTCCATCTCAAAACACATTCTGTCATTTCTAAAACTCAGAACTTAATAGTATGTTCCTAGATGCAGCTATGACAAAACAGTCCTCTGTTATTGTGGGTTCCCACTGAACACACTGGCAAAATAAAGAGAGTGTGGCTGTGTGCACAATTCCTGAGACACAATTTCTATGTAAGAATCCAAAAATGGATACTGAAAGCCCTACATTCATCATTTTAGCTTCCTTTAAAAAGAATAATGCAACATTTATTCCTACCAAAAAAAAAGTATTCCCAGAATAGAGATTTATGATACAAAACAATACCAATTCCAGAACAACAGCAATTTGATACAGAAAGGTCATGAAAAATCATCCAGCATTTTAGTATAAACACACACAATCTATCTTGAAATTCCCAGATGTGTGGGCTCCCATCTCTTTCTTCATAGATTTTATCTGCTGTGTGCTCATAGACAATTGAAAACAGACTGAAGTGTATTAAAGTGAATCAAAGTCCTGAAGGAGAAGAGGCTGTGGACTGTGTGTGCATATAGATAGTGAACTGCAGACAAATACCACCACTGTGGTGGCTTTACAGAAAAAAAACCCTCAACTTATCTCCTTAATTCCTCTTCTGTCCTAACTTCCTCTAATATTTCAATATTTCCTAGCCTTTTCTACATTCTTTGCAATTAACCTCCAGTCTCAGGTGAATTTTAGCCTTTTCTGCAGTGTACTATGCAAAACAATGAATATGTGAGCAGATAAATGAAAAAGAGTAGTGCACATCTGTAAAGGTCTTGGCTAATTGAATAGAGAAGAGCAATCATGGATTATAACTATAATTACAGCTCCCCTGGATAGTCTTAGTCAATTGCCATTTTTTCATGTTGCTATTTCATCTTCCAGAAAAACAAATTATCCCAACCCTGGTAGTTTTCTAGGTCCCTCTATGACTTAAATATCTCTGTAACTTTTTCTTCCCCTGCTAATTCAAGTCAGCATACTGAATATCCTCAAGGCATCCCATAGTCACCTAACAGTGACAATGGCAAAGGTCAAGGGTGGAGAAAGAACTTTATTTTATGTGATGGGTTCAGCAGGCAGACAGCAGGCAGATGTGACACGTTATCCATACCTGTGTTTCTATTTCAAGCACCTCCAGCCTTGTATCAATTAACTTTGGCCAACTGTCCAAAGCCATGAAGCAACACAGAGCAAGGCACAGCAGTCAACCACAAGACAGGATGATTAGCACTTTGAATGAGACTCTGTGAACATCTATTGTTAATTAATGACACTTTATGAACTGATTTTAAACACCATAGCTGCTCCTCTGAAGTTCCAACTGCAGTATTTTGCTACAGATCACCTTTTACATTACAATCTGAACTCAATGACATCATACTGGATGGAAAGGGAGCAAGTGACACACCTCAAGTACTGTGTTCAGTTTTAGGCACCTCAATACAAGAGAGATGTGGAAGTTCTGGAGCCAGTGCAGAGGAGGACAAGGAAGCTGGGGAAGGGCCTGGGGAATAAATCTGATGAAGAGTGTCTGAAGGAGCTGGGGATGGGTAGTGTGAAACAGAGGAGGCTGAGGGCAGACCTCATGGCTGTCTACAGCTACCTGAAAGGAGGTTGTGGAGAGTTTGATGCTGGTCTCTTCTCACAGGTCATTAGTGATAGAACAAGAGGGAATGGTCTCAAGCTGCCACTGGGTAGGTTTAGACTGGACATTAGGAAACATTTTTTCTTGGCTAGAGTGTTCAGGCATTAGAATGAGCTGCCCAGGGAGCTGGCTGAGTCTCCAACCCTGGCTGTGTTTCAAGGTGGTTTGTGTGTGGTGCTTGAGGCTACGGTTTAGGGTGCACCTTGTAGAGTAGGGATATGGATTGGACTTGGCAAGCCTGAAGGGCTTTTCCAGCCTGTTTCTGTGATTCTGTGATACATAAACAGAAAACATTCATATTAGCTACTCAGTGAACTACAGTAAGTTGAGGATTTGGATTTTTAAGAACATTCTATATGAACTAGCTAAAATAGAAAGCAAAACGTGGCACCAATACTGACATAAAAGCCAAATAAATATGAAATGGAAGCATTTTAATTATAAAGCCTATAGACTTATGCTCACAGTTAAAATCCACATTTTCCCCTAGGAAAGGACTACACAGCTAATTTCAGTTATGAGACACTACACTTAACAACAAAGCAATAAATCATTGCCTTAGAAATGCACCCAGAACAGCATATGTGTCATGAGGAAAAGTTCTACCAAACAACAGTTACTCTCTTGTCAACAACAGCATGGAAGGAAAATAGTTTGATTTCTGTAAACCACATTGTTAAAGTTTACTGAATATTTATCAAATAGTCTGACTTTATCAATACTTTAGCAAGGGAAAGCTACTCTGGAGAAATTAAATTTTATGTGGAGATTTTCATGAAGTGCAGGCTCTGATAATTTCCACCTGTTGCAAGAGCAGATTTGGTTCTTCTGGGTTCAATTCACCAGAGCAGATTTGGTTCTTCTGGGTTCAATTCACCATAGCCTGACAGCCAGCAAAGACCTGTCTCTGCTTGTCATGGAGCATTTCCATGCTGTTGAATGTGGCTGCTGGGAACAGTCAGTGAGAAAGAGAAAAGATCCTGCAGGCAATTACATGTGTCCTCCCAGAAGGGCTTCAAATAGGAGAGAGATCTTGAACTACATCGAAGAGAGAAGACCCTGTGCAGAGTAAAGCAGAGTTGCACAGTGACCCATGTTTCATCTGGAGCATTACAGTCAATGCTGTTTGGGTGCAGCTACATAAATCCATGCAAGAGATCAAGTTTACAGAGTACTGGGATTAAAATTGCAGCTGACATCCAGAAGTACTGTTTGCCCTCAACGGCAGGTTGGCATCACCTCCTGAGCCCCACAGCAGGCACGTTTTCTATTGCAGCTATCTTAAACATTTGCTAAATCAGGAGTGTACATTTTCAAGGCTGTAGGAGCAAGATGACAACCTGAGAGCAGATGATTTAATCTGCTAATAATGTTTTTAGGATGAAAAGAGAGTATTGTAGAAGTTTCCTGCTAAAGCCACCAGACTGACTTTCCTTTGCTCTCAAATACAGTCCTTGCTACCTTGCCTTCATCTTTGGCATCCAGCTACCACCTCTCCTCAGGAACGAGAGCAGAAGGGAGGAAGACTACATCCGTTCCCTGGGTTGACTTTTGAATGCAGTTGCCCAGGCTGACCACTATTGACACAAAGTCAGAGAATCTGCTTTCAGTAACTTGCTGTAAAGTAAACTTTCAACAAGATGGTATCCATACATCTGTATTATTAGAGCTTTCTTTAATTGGATCAACTCTGCCTTTTGTACTTCTCTTTTTTGCCTACCACAATCTTTCTAGCAATCAACATATAGGAATCCACCGTGAACACTGACTCAGCAAACCTGTACCTACACCAGTGTACAAGCTGGCTACAAATTGAGCAATTTGGCTGACAGCAAAGCCCACCTTTGACAGCAAAGCTATGTACCATGAAGCTCTCAGCTATCTGCTGATATGGTCCTGCCAGAAGTGGCCACGAATATCATAGTGAGCACTAACATAGAGTCATAGAATGGTCTGGGTCGGAAGGGACCTCTGAAGGTCATCCAGTCCAACATCCCCTGCAGTCAGCAGGGGAATCCTCAACCAGATCAGGTTGCTCGAATACCTCCTTGAATACCTCCACGGATAAGGCCACAACCACCTCCCTGGGCAACCTGTTCTGGTGTTCCACCACCCTCATAGCACAGAACCTGGTCCTAAGATCCAATCTAAACCTGCTCTTCTCTAGTTTGCTTTTGTGCTACTCATTGGCTCCACAGGTGGGGGAAGACCTAAGCTAAGGTCCTCTGGACGTGGGACCAAGAGTTGGTCAGGTAGAACATGAAGGAGAAACATGATCACACTGTGTTCAGACAGGAAGACTTTGCACCTCAGATCATCCAAGACTAGACAGAACCTAGTCTTGACATAGAGTAAAACACAGAAGGAAAGATGCTAGAAGATGACTTGCAGGACTGGAGTCAATCTGCTCATTTCTCTCTTGTCTTTTTACGGAGAATTTAAATTTACAGCATCCACTTGCTTTGACTATGAGGTCCAAACAAATGTTTCCATGATTAATTGAAAGAAAGATCTGAGGTTTATTTGGAATAATAACAACAAAAAACTCCAAACAAAACCAAACAAAAACCCTGCAGCTATTCACACTATTACAGACAGCTTTCTTCACCTTCCTCTCTTCCTTTCCCCTGCACAGCAGTCTCCACAACTCAAACCTCACTCTCTCACTCCCTGGTGCTGTAATTAAAGCCTTCTGCTCTACTGTGAAGTTTCAAATATCAGACACGGGTCACCTCCTCAGACCCCCAGCCCCAGGGATTGGGGATGTACAACTCTGACCTGTCATGGATGTGGATGCTCTCTAGATTTAACTCCTCAACTTGACTGCCTACATGCATGCTCCCAAAGTCTACACTGATCCTTCAGTCTAAGAGATCATCAGATCTTCACAACTGAAACAAAGAAGGCCTATTAGAGAACACAGCAGGCAAGGAATTGAATCATTTTTTTTAATGGAAAAAAAAAAATCATTCCCATTGCCTTCTCTGACACAAAAAGAAGTTAAATCACCACAGCATTCTTCTAAGCTGCAGGGTCCAACCTATGCTGAAGTCACTGTTTCTGAGTGCAAGGAGGTTGTCAGAACCAATGTTAGCTCACACCCAAGAGGAAAGAGCAAGATCATGGAGAGATGTAGCTCATTTTGCATTAAGTTGGATGGCTGCATACCCTATGGTGCATGCAATGCTGCTCACAGGAGTCCCTGCAGGCTCAGAATGCTCTCTTCTCAGGCAGCCAGCACCAGAACAAGAGGACACAGCCTCAAGCTACGCCAGGGGAAATTTAGGCTTGAGGTGAGGAGAAAGTTCTTCCCTGAGAGAGTCATTGGCTACTGGAATGGGCTGCCCAGGGAGGTGGTGGAGTCGCCGTCCCTGGAGCTGTTCAAGGCAGGATTAGATGTGGCACTTGGTGCCATGGCCTAGCCTTGAGCTCTGTGGTAACGGCTTGGACTTGATGATCTATGAGGTCTCTTCCAACCTTGGTGATACTGTGAGACTGTGACTCAGCCCCTGAGCTGTGAGGCTGGTGCATTACACAGTCAATGGCATTTATAGGCACCAAATTATGTTTTTGTGGTTCCCACTTCCTCCATTTCTGTTTTACACCACTGTATCTATTCAGGTTATCCTCAGCTCTTTCAACTGAGGGTGATGTCTCTGTTAAAGCCCTGCACTAGGCCATCTGTCCCCTTGTCTCCAACCTGCTCGTCCAAGCTGCTGCTGCCTATAGCAGACCAAGGTGCAGAAAAGCTCAACAGCACACCTCCTTCAGTCACAACACTTAAGTTTCCCTGAAATTGAAAACCATGGTAGAACCACACTACTGGCTGCTATCTGCTTGAGGGCAAAGCCTATCATACATTAGATTATTTTGTGGTGGGAGTCCTTTTTTTTTAGGTTTAATTTTGGTGGGTGTCTTTTTTTTTTTCCTAAGAGAGTAGGAAAACCACTCAAAGCCAAAGGTGCAGCTGTAGAATGTGTAGCAACTGGGGAGCTTCCTTGCTGCTGGCAATTACTATCCACTCAGAAGCACTGCAGACTCCAGAGGAGTGCTCATGGCTTTCACGCAAAGCATTGTGCTGCAGAGATAAAAGCGTTTTGTGGAAGCCAAATATTGTGGAGTAACAGCTAAGGTCCAGCAAGCCCATTCTGGGAACAGCAAGTCCAAAATGCAGTGGTCAGCCATTTTGAGTGAAGATTTGTGCCACTGATTAGGACAAAAGCATTGAAGCCGTTGAGGTCTGCAAGGCGATAGGCAAACACCCAGCGTCTGCAACCTGGCTGCTTTCCCCCAGCACTGCTCCCACAGGAAGTCACAGGCATGCCTGGTGAGGTCTGAGCTGCAGAACCTCTGGTGTGATATTTCATCTCTTATAGATGCCCAGCAGTTTTTCACCCTCTACTTAGACAAATGCCTGGCATCTGGATAAAAGCCAGCTGGTGTGGGTCCAGCTCGGATAAACCGGAACTGTTGGCCAACACAGGGATGCGCCGGGATGAATATCCAAATGCAACATCTGTTCCCTATTGCACATCCTCCCAAATCGCCATTGATCTTGAAACACAATTAGGCTTCCCTTTGGGTCAAGATTAACCCAGTGAACAGATGGTGCTAGCAACCTTCCAAGGCAGAAAGGTTTGGTTGTGTGGGATATTGCCCATCTTCTTAAGGAAAAAGGCTGATAACTCAGATGCCCTCCAACTCAGCAGAAGGGAAGCCAACCTTGAAAGAAATAGGTCAGTCAGGATGATAAAACTAAAGCCACAAAAAAGGGAAATGACTAGAGAGAACAGATGAATATTCATTTAGCAGAAAAATCAAGATTTGGGAAATAGATTTACTTGAAATTCCCACAGATGGGAAGATATTGTGTCTGCATCAGAACTAGAAATCTGTATGCTAGGCAAGAGATGCCAGAACAATGAATAGATAGGGAAAAATAAAGGCTGGTGATAATAAAAACAATGGTGTGAGAAGAAAAACATGATTAGGTAATTCAAACTAGTAATTAGAACTTTTGTTGGAAAGGAACTGAGAGTGAGTGGATGATACACTATCTAGAAATGCTGATCCTAATTTATGAGCTGCTGATACTGCACTGATGCTGGCAAAGTGGAAGCAGATGCACAGAATGATGATGCACAGAAACTGCTGGAAGATTTCAAAGGATTCAAGAAAAAAAAAACAAACATCAACTCTGCAGCTAGCAGAATGAAAACCCAACAAAAATATCTGTGCAGTACTTTAGGAAAAAAGAATCACAACTGTCATGAAACTCACCAAGTATAAAACAAAACAACAACAGAAAAAGTGGTGCTTACAAGAATTCTCTTCTTTACTTGAGAAAACACTGAATGACTTAATACACAATGATAATGATAATAGAGTATTTCTAATCTAACAGCTGTTCTTGTGAGACCACACCTGGAGTGCTGTGTTCAGGTCTGGAGTCCCTGTTACAGGAAAGATCTGGGACATACTGGAACAGAGAAGGGCCGCAAGGATGATCAGAGGGCTGGAGCTGCTCTGTTATGAGGACAGGCTGAGACAGTTGGGGTTGTTCGGTCTGGAGAAGAGAAGGTTCCAAGGAGACCTCATTGTGGCCTTCCAGCATCTGAAGAGGGCATACACGAAAGCTGGGGAGGGACATTTTAGGGTGTCAGGTAGTGACAGGACTGGAGGGAATGGATCCAAGCTAAAGGAAGGGAGATTTAGATTAGACTATAGGAAGAAGTTCTTCAGCATGATGGTGGTGAGACACTGGAAGAGGTTGCCCAGGGAGGTGGTGGAAGCTTCATTCCTGCATGTTTTGAGGGCCAGGCTGGATGTGGCTTTGGGCAACCTAGTGGAAAGTGTCCCTGCCCATGGCAGGGGAGTTGGAACTAGATGATCCTTAAGCTCCCTTCCAACCCTGACAATTCTGTGATTCTGTAAACAACATCAGCAAGACTGGCAGGCCAGGATCAGTAGGTCTGATGACTTCAATTCAACAGCTAAGCTGAAAAGCATTTTGGATCATTAATGCTGATTTTCAGTAGTATTTTTGTAATGGCAGTTTTCCATTACTAAACATTTTTGAAATTAAGATCAATATTTATCTATAGGCTGCTCAAATTTAAATAAGATCAGCTCCTTAATTTAGGGAACTTGGAGTCTTGTGTCACAAAATGCATACTACAGGATCAGTGCAGACTTCATTTTAAGTCTTTGCTTGGTATATTGAAGATAACAGCAAACAGCTATAAAAAGCAAGATTAAGTGGAATCAGGAATCTAGTTCCAGGGTTACAAATTGTGTATGACCCATGAAAAGAAATTAAAAGCTACATAGAGGTAACCATCACTCCTGAACAGCAGCACTGTGAAAGCCACCAATGCACAATCAAGCTGTGCAGGAATTGCCTGAGGCCCCAGAACTGATGCTGAATTGCTGCAAAAGTTATCTGAAGGTGAGGTAGGAGCCATGATGCACTGAACAGCAGGCAAGTTGTACCGTGGTGGGCCAGAGAGTGGCAGGGAGGCACTGCCAGCTCTGGCTGAGGGACAGGCTGGCAGCAAGGGAAGATGGTTGGAGGGAGGAGATGCCCCTAGTGATGCTGGCAAAGGTGCAGTGCTTTGGTCAAGCCATCTTCAACAATGAGATTTGGCCAGAAATGTGTTGGGAAGATACCATGTGTTTATCGAACACCTGTGTAAGAGGGATACACCTCAGTTTGTGAAAGCACAGACTTTGTGGTCAGCCAGGAATACCCAAATTAGAGAGAAATTCTTCACTGAAAGGGCTATCAAGCATTGAAACAGGCTGCCCAGGAAAGTGGCTCAGTCATCCATCCCTGGAGGGATTTAAAAGATGTGTAGATGTGGCATTCAGTGATACAGTTTAGTGGTGGCCTTGGCAGCATTAGGCTAATGTGGTGGACTTGATGATCCTAGAGGTCTTTTCCAAAGTAAACAATTCTATTATTATATAAAGACACTAATTTGTAGTAGGTACACAAAGGGTACAGCAATGGGTACAGAAAGGGTACTACAAAGACTCTACAAAGCCACCTCCAAAACCCCTATAAAATGCCAAGCTAATTATCAAACAGAACCATCGGTTTGGATTTAAGGACAGGATTTTTACAACCATAAAAGTCGTTCCTATGCTGTCCTGGAAGGCAGACACGTGATAAAGAAACCAGTGCTGTATTTTGCTATCTATGCCACACTTAACTCTGTGTAAGCAGGCACAGGGCTATGCCAGCCTGCTGGGGGACACCAATGACTGTGTGCCTAATTCTTGTGTGACGCATTAATGAACTGCCAGTGCCATTCCCTATGAACCAGCAAATAAGGGAGGAAGAACTATGGCCACAGGGAGAGACTAAGATCAAAGCAGAGAGAAAGGCTAGAAAAACATTTCACCTCTGGAAACACATGGGAAAGGGGCTGTAAGAAGACATTGCCAGGAACAGGCAGTCTCCCTGAAGAAGAGGGACAAAGCATGGGCTTAGATACTGACAAACACAGATAAACGCTTCCACAGAAACATTCCAGTTGGCAGAGCCCCTCAGGATCACCAAGCCCAAACCATATCCCTACTCTACAAGGTGCACCCTAAATCATATCCCCAGGCACCACAGCCAAACCACCTTTGAACACATCCAGGGAAGTGTGGCCAGCAGATCTAGAGAGGTGATTCTGCTGCTTTACTTTGCTCTGGTGAGACATCCAGTTCCGGAGCCCTCTTTACAGGAAAGACACAGAGCTGATGGAGCAGGTGCAGAGGAGGGCCATGAAAATGATCAGATGGTTTGAGCAGCTCTGATATGAGGACAGGCTGAGGGAGTTGGGGGTGTTCAGTCTGGAGAGAAGGAGACTCTGGGGGGACATAGTAGCAGCCTTCCAGTACCTGAAGGGGGTCTACAGGAAAGATGGAGAGAAGCTGTTTACAAAGGCCTGCAGTGACAGGATGAGAGCCAATGGGTTCAAGCTTGAAAAATGCAGATTTAGATTGGATATTAGCAACAAGTTCTTTACTATGAGGGTGGAAGAGGTTGCCCAGGGAGGTGGTTGAGGCCCCTTCCCTGAAGACATTCAAGGTGAGGCTTGACGGGACCCTGGGTGACTTGGGCTAGTGGGAATGTCCCTGCTGACTGCAGGGCGGCTGGACTAGATGACCTCTAGAGGTTCCTTCCAGCCCAGACCTTTCTATGACTCTATGGTGACTCCACCACCTCCTTGGGCAGCCCATTCCAATGCCTGACCACTCTTTCCATGACAAAATGTTTCCCAATGTCCAGTCTAAACCTACCCATTAGCAGCTTGTGGCCATTCCCTCTTGTTCTATCACTATTTACTTTCTCATCCCCTGGGAAACACAAAGTTTCCAATTTCCCTCAGCCTACTCTCAGCACCGAGGGAGGTGAACATCTCCTGCAGACTCCAGGAAAAAGCAGGGCAAGGCAGAAACTTCTTCTCCCCCAATAGCTGCCAATGACTACCAGTTTATCTGAACAGGGTTGCAGAACATGCTGTTTGCAGGAGCATGGTTATCTTTCACTACAAAACTGAACAACTGCTGCTGCAACTGCTTCAAAGTGCAGCTCTTGAAGAGGCCACAGCACAACAACTCTGTGTATTTCCCCTGGAGCTTCTGAGCTGTTTCAGCTAGCAGAATTAAGTTGTCTGAAGTTGCCCAACTCCAGACCTGCTCAACAAAGATAGATGGAAGAGGTTAAGTACTGAAAAAACAAACAAACAAAAAAAAGACTCAAGCATTAAGACTTGATGCATGACTACTTCTACTGCAGGAAATTTATTTCTGTAGGTGGTAGGAGGTTCCTGGTGCTCATAAGAACACCATGAAACATTTACTACACTTTTGCTTCTCTTAACTGCAAAAAAATAAACACTTCACATCAACTCCCAAGGACGCACTACCTTCTTGCTGTACCTTGAAGTCAGTAATGAAATCCTGGAGTTTGAAACATGGGGTTTTGCATCCTGGAATGTGAGGTGGTAGATGAAAAGTAGAAATGGGTAAGAACATAAATTGTGCTGCCCACAAGGTCACTGCCTGGCCTTCCCCAGATGCATCCAGCTGGCATGCAGTCATTTGGCAGATACCCAATTGATATGTGACAGGACTTTCTTTTTTTCTTTTAGTTGAAGATTTTCATGTGTTCTCAGTTGCAGGATGCTTCACTTGACAAGCACATGCAGGCACAAAAGATTACCTGAGGCAACAGGAAAATATATTTGAAGTGCACCCAGTATTAGCTTCATTAGCTGGTTCACCAGTGTGCCCAGGTGGCCAAGAAAGCCAACAGCATCCTGGCTTGGCATAGAGATGCTGTGTCCAGCAGGAATAGGGAGGTGATTGTCCCCTTGGACTAGTCTCTGGTGAGGCCACACCTCAACTACTGTGTTTGGTTTGGGGCATCTCATTACAAGAAGGCTGTGGAGTTGCTGGAGCCAGTGCAGAGGAGGGCAACAAAGCTGGAGAAGGGACTAGAGAGTAAATTTTATGAAGAGCAAGTGAGCAAGGGAGGAAGCTGGGGATGGTTAAGGTGATACAGAGGGGGCTGAGGGCAGTAACAGCTGTCTACAGCTACCTGAAAGTATGATTCTCTTCTTCCCTGAGACTGCAGAGACCAAGAGACTTCTCTGAACTTCATGACTGCTGCCATCCTAGCTCAGCTGCCTGTGATGCAGCAGGAAGAGGGATTGAATATGCCACCACATAAGGCTGAAAATGAGGACTTCCACGGGGAATGCCGATTCTTGGTTTTCAGCTCCCTCCAGGAAGCTTAGAGGCAGTAATGAATCTTCTCTCTGATCTGACTTTTATGGAACGTGTTTGTGAAGCTGCTAACATAAACCAGCTGCTTGGCAAAGTGTACCATTCCCTTAACATATTCTGATGCAATTGCCTGTTTTATGCAGAGATATTGTACACATTCTGAAACATAAATTGCATGCATCTTGCTGGAAAATTTCAGATGACTTTTCATACAAACTCCAGACTAGAGACAGACTGATGACAGG
This sequence comes from Tricholaema leucomelas, assembly GCA_013400475.1. Classification (NCBI taxonomy): domain Eukaryota; kingdom Metazoa; phylum Chordata; class Aves; order Piciformes; family Lybiidae; genus Tricholaema lacrymosa; species Tricholaema leucomelas. Next base: position 448,479 of record WAAF01007746.1, on the reverse strand, counting down.
TTTGAGCACTCAAAAGTAAACAGAAAGAGTTTAGAAAGGGAGGGGAAGAGTTTGAATTTAAAGAAAATAGATATTGCTGCAAAGTAAAACAACACCACAAATAATAAATTCCCATTTGGGGCAATCTGAAACATCATCTTCAGACCAAAATGAAATGCTTCCCTCTATTTTCAAATTATTAATCCTTGTCTGGATGCAAATCACTTTGTGATTGCATCAAGAACTGAGATATGTCTTAACAAAAGATAAGATCTTATCACCAAGACAGCAGCTGCTGTGGGGGTGGTGGACAGACCCCCTTGGAATATACAACAAAGAATATGCACATCCTGGCCCGATGAGCCCAGGGGGTGTGTGAACAGGTGAAGGGTGAAGCCAGACCCCTGCAAGCACAACTCCTTGGGAGCAGCACGTGGATGACACACAGGCATAATAATGTGAAAGGTCATAGGGAGCTGCAATAACAAAACCTGAATATAAGCCCTGAGCTATACAGCTTATGGGGACAAAAACACTCACATCATCATCATGGACATCTCAGCCTGGAAGCAGGACATCATCATGGACATCTCAGCCCAGGAACACGTCTTTTTCCCCGACCTCCACCACAAGAGAAGAGAACTCCACTGAAGAACATTAAATGCTGGAGGCTGCACAGAGGAAGGAAAACCATCACAGACCTCCTTCCATCTCCCTTGCTCCAGCTGAGGACAGCACAAGCCAGAACAAACCCTGGGCTCTATTCAGCTCTGGCTGAGGACAACACCAGTCGAACCCTGGGACTTTTCTCTCTACCTCCCCTCCTCTGGCTGAAGACAGAAAAACATCTTGGGGGGTGATAATATAGTTCCTTTCATGCTCTCTCCTTCTCCATTTTCACTCCCTCCCTTTCCCTTTTCTCTTCTGTCTCATTTATTTTATCCTTTAATAAACAGCCTTGCTCTTGATATTTAGCTTCATTCATGCCTTAATTTCACACAGAGGAATGTTTTTAAAAGCACCACATCTCTTTCCTAACTTTTGGACTGAGACAATCCTTTAAAATACCTTATTAAAACAAAACAACAACAAAACCCAAAAGCCACCAAAACAAACAAAAAGCAACCCAAATCAAATTCACAGAATGGTTTAGGTTGGAAGAGACCTCATGGATCACCCAGCACCAACCCCCTGCCATAGGCAGGGACACCTCCCACTAGAGCAGGCTGCTCAAGGCCTCATCCAGCCTGGCCTTAAACGCCTCCAGGGAGGAAGCATCCACAACCCCCCTGGGCAACACGTTCCAGTGTCTCACCACCCTCACTGTAAAGAACTTCCTCCTAACATCCAGTCAGAATCTCCCCTCTGCCAGCTTAAACCCATTCCCCCTCGTCCTGACATTACCAGACCTTGTCAATAGTCCCTCCCCAGCTTTCCTGTAGGCTCCCTTCAGNCCACCCAGCCTGGAGCTGTGCCTGGGATTGTGCCAACCCAGGGGTAGGACCTTACACTTGGCCTTGTTAAATGTCATGAGGTTGGCCTGGGCCCACCTCTCCAGCCTGTCCAGGTCCCTCTGGATGGCATCCCTGCCCTCCAGCAAGTCAACTGTGCCACACAGCACAGTTTAACAAAAAAAAACCCAAAAAAAACCCAAAACCCCAAACAACTCCTCTGCCACTCTCAACAACAACAAAACAGAATAAGGCAACTCAACAACAACAAAACAGAATAAGGCAACACTTTTTTAAGGAGGAAAAAGCTCCAAAATGTTTTGAAAGAAGAGCTCTAATGTTGAAAATGCTGAAATGAGACCCTGCAGCATCTGGGGAAATCATCTTTCTTCTTCAGTCAAAACTACTGGCAATAATCATCCTTGAAAATGCAAATATTTCTGATCCCTATCTAACTTTGCTTCTCAGCAAATTTATGACTTGTCAAAAAAGACTTTTCCCAGCTTTATTCATGAAGTTGGAGGTAATTATCACTTTTTCAGCCGATATGACAGCGAATGTGCTGCTAATCAAGCCGGTGGGAATTAGAAGAGATATGAAGCAGTTTGCACAACTCTCACAATTATTCCAGTGAATTGTAAATTATATTAGAGTATCACTTTCAGCAATAACAACATAATCCCTCTCCACATCTAAATGGAGCAAAGAAACCATGCATGACACAAACTATCAGAGAAAAATAAAACAAAATACCTTTTTTTTTTACACCAACTAATGTAAGGGCTGTATCCTGCAGCCCCATCACAAATCTGACAGCTCTGTGCTCAAACCAACGCTACCATGGCTGATGAGATGGAGTGAGTTAGGTTGGGCATGTCTGTTTTCAGTCAATCTGACCTCATCCTTTTACAGATTCACAGAATTGTCAGGGTGGGAAGGGACATCAAGGATTATCTAGTTCCAACCCTCCTGACATGAGCAGGGACACCTCACCCTAGATCAGGTTGCCCAAAGCCACATCCAGCCTGGCCTTAAAACATCCTGCTCTAGTGGGAGGTGTCCCTGCCTATGGCGGGGAGTTGGAGCTGGATGATCCTTGAGGTCTCTTCCAACCTAAACCATTCTATGATTCATTCTATGATTCTACTTAATGCAGATGTCATTCTATGATTCATCCAGGAATGAAGCTTCCACCACCTCTTCAGACAACCTGTTCCAGTGTGTCACCACCCTTGTGCTGAAGAACTTTTTCCTAATGGCTAATTTAAATCTCCCCTCCTCTAGCTTGGATCCATTTCCCCCAGTCCTACCACTACCTGACACCCTAAAAAGTCCCTCCCCAGCTTTCTTCTAGGCCCCCTTCAGATACTGGAAGGCCACAATGAGGTCTCCTTGGAGCCTTCTCTTCTCCAGACTGAATAGCCCCTATTCTCTCAGCCTGTCCTCACAGGAGAGGAGCTCCATCCCTCTGACCATCCTCGTGGCCCTTCTCAACGCGTTCCAGCACATCCAGATCTTTTGGGGCTCCAAAACTGGACACAGTACTCCAGGTGGGGTAAATGCCATAGGTGGCTAAGTTAGCATTTTCCAGCATCAGCAGTTATACCCAGATGGTTAATTTGAAATGACTGCTGCTAATATGTGCATCAGGGATATTGTTTTCAATGAATGCCAAGTATCAGTGATGCCCAATAGAATGAGTCACAAGCACTCAGTGCTGTGTACAAATAGGTCAATACTGTCAGAGATAGGTTACTTTACACCCAACTTGTCACCTCTGAAAAGTGAAAAAAAAAATACTACTGTTCCTTAGAAAACATAATTTCACCTTTTTTTTGTTGATTCATTATTGCTGCACATGGAAACTGATAGCTGAATTTTTTCAACTAAATGAAAATGCAGTGGATTTAATAGATGTATTTGGGAAGCATGCATCTATTTCTTCTTATTTAAATGAAAATGCAGTGGATTTAATAGATCTATTTGGGAAGCATGCATCTATTTCTTCTTATTTAAATGAAAATGCAGTGGATTTCACAGTCTCACAGTATCACCAAGGTTGGAAGAGACCTCATAGATCATCAAGTCCAACCCGCTACATCAGAGCTCAAGGCTAGACCATGGCACCAAGTGCCACGTCCAATCCTGCCTTGAACAGCTCCAGGGACGGCGACTCCACCACCTCCCTGGGCAGCCCATTCCAGTAGCCAATGACTCTCTCAGGGAAGAACTTTCTCCTCACCTCAAGCCTAAATTTCCCCTGGCACAGCTTGAGGCTGTGTCCTCTTGTTCTGGTGCTGGCTGCCTGAGAGAAGAGAGCAACCTCCTCCTGGCTACAACCACCCCTCAGGTAATTGTAGACAACTTTAATAGATCTATTTAGGAAGCATGCATCTATTTCTTCTTATTTAAATGAAAATGCAGTGGATTTAATAGATCTATTTGGGAAGCATACATCTATTTCTTCTTATTTAAATGAAAATGCAGTGGATTTAATAGATCTATTTAGGAAGCATGCACCTATTTCTTATTTTCACTAGGTTTGAACTTGTTACAATATTGTGACACTACTTCTACTGGGCTTTGCAGTCATGCTTGAAAACTTACACATGGTAGATGGCTCTGCATTAATAATGGAAAGCAAGGTGACACACTGACATATGAGATTCTGTGACTCCTGTGTTGACCCACTTAAGGTGGGGAAAAGCATCCTGCTGCTGTTCCAGTAATACTCAGAAGATTGTTCTAAAGGTCTTTAATTATTCAATTTGTATGTGGCTACTAAGAGGTCAAGGAGACAATTTTGCACCCAGGAACACATGTACTGAAAAGTTCTGATTGTTGAGGTAGATCATTTAATATTACTTTCTTCCCAATGCAGTTTGTCCTGTCTTGAAGTTATTGTACATTAATAAAATATATTGCAGCACACCTGGGAAGGAAGAATAAACTGCAGAGTACAGGTTAGGAGGTGATCTGCTAGAAGCAGCCCTGCAGAGAAGGACCCAGGAGTCCTGGTGGATGACAAGCTCTCTGTGGGACAGCGATGTGCCCTTGTGGCCAAGAAGGCCACTGGGATCCTGGGGTACATTAAGAGGAGTGTGGCCAGCAGATCCAGGGATATTCTCCTCCTCTGCTCTGCCCTGGTGAGGCCCCACCTGGAAGACTGCATCAGTTTTGGGCTCCCCAGTTCAAGAGGGACAGGGATATACCAGATGCTGAAGGGACTGGAGCATTGCCTCATGAGGAGAGACTGAGAGACTTGGGGCTGATTAGTCTGGAGAGAAAACTCAGAAGGGAGCTAATAAATAGACAGAAATAGATGAGGGCTGGGGGTCAGGAAGGAAGGGACAGCCTCTGCTCACTTGTGCCCTGGGATAGGAGAAGGGGCAAGGGATGGAAACTACAGCACAGGAAGTTCCAACTCAATATGACCAAGAACTTCTTGTCTGCAACGGTGACAGAGCCCTGGCACAGGCTGCCCAGAGAGGTTGTGGAATTTCCTTCTCTGCAGACTTTCCAGCCCTGTCTGAATGTGTTCCTGTGAGATCTTCCCTAGATTTTCTTGTCCTGCTCTGGCAGGGGGGTTGGACTGAAGATTTCAAGAGGTCCCTTCCACCCCCTAACATCCTGTGATCTGTGAAAATTAAAACTAGCTAACCTTGTTAGAGAGCAATGAGGTTAAAAAAGCTTCTACAAAGCTAAGCTTACTTTACCACTGAAACATCCCAAAATCTGCCAGAACCATCAAAATATAATAACATAGATAACATTTCCAAAGAACTAGTTGAGGAATTTCATAATTCAGCATAGTACTGAAACATTCCAAGCCAGTAAGATATAAGCAAATCTATAAAGTTAAGTTTTGTGTACCTTAAATGCTGTGCTGCATTGGAGGAGGAAGCCTAAACCCACTACACAAATATTAGCTGTAATATATTACAGGAAAACTCTTGTGAAGCATTGCACAGAAACACCTCTATGCTTCATTATGCAAATATATACTCAGAAATGCCTTGCAGGGATTCTTAATCTGGCAAGGATACAACTTCCATTATACCTTATCCTAGGCAGCTGGACGTTGGCAGCTAAATTTCCACACATTTAAGAGGAAGAAAAACAATAACAAACTCCAAACCTTTGAGAACTGCAGTTTGCATCTGCCATGTTCTATAAAGACAAATGCCAATGGAAACCACATTGGTTTTTATTGTACCACAGACTATAAAATACCAGCAATAAGGATCAAAACAGCCTAAGTGACTCGGTGCTGATTTTAGGCACCTACAGAGACACTTGGTAATAGCATTTAGGCCTCCAGAATCCCATAATGTGACCCTAAAAATCCTTGCTCAGCTGCCACCAGCCTCTGAGGGCATTTCCATACAGAGCAACACGTAATTCCATGTCAGGTGATGTCCCATAACACATGAAAGGACAATTGTATGCATCTTGGTATTGACAAGATAATGCATCTGGAAGCATCTAATCTGAAGTAAGAAATGAGGCATCCTTCTGCCTAAGTAAGTCTACCAGATCTTTGGTTTTTTTTCCTGCCTGGAAATTCAATTAAAAGAGACCTTAGAGGATTTTAAGACAAAACATTGGTCATTAACTGGACAAACTGCATACTAGAGAAAACATGACCCACTGTTAGGGTAACGGCTCAGCACACAGGACGTGAATTTGAGTTTACCTGCAATCTTTTTCTTATGGAACAGTGGAATCCTGGAGAGGCCAAGAAGCCAAGTGGAAACAGGAGAATAGAATAGAATAGAATAGAATAGAATAGAATAGAATAGAATAGAATAGAATAGAATAGAATAGAATAGAATAGAATAGAATAGAATAGAATCAACCAGGTTGGAAGAGACCTCCAAGATCATCCAGTCCAACCTAGCACCCAGCCCTATCCAGTCAACCAGACCATGGCACCAAGTGCCTCATCCAGGCTCTTCCTGAACACCCCCAGGGACGGTGACTCCACCACCTCTCTGGGCAGCCCATTCCAATGCCAATCACTCTCTCTGTGAAGAACTTCCTCCTAACATCCAGCCTATACTTCCCCCAGAACAACTTGGGACTGTGTCCCCTTGTCCTGTTACTGTGTCCCCTTGTCCTGTTGAAGGGGGAAGCCAAGAAGCCCCAGCAAGACAAGCTTCTGTAAACTCCAAGAGTATGACTCCCCTTTCTTCCCTCATCTTTGTCAATACTTGGTCAGTATAAATGCCACTGGTGTGTACCACAACAAGACAAAGAGTGGGTACTACTGCAGCCAACCTTGCAATGGTGTGGCTCAGGGACTTTTGTGACGTGCAGGTGGAAGGTAAAGGCTGAAGTTGTCTACAATTAAAGAGTGGAACCTAAGCCCCATGTACTGGCAAAATCATATCATACAGAGGCACACAGATTTTCAAAGAATAGAGTAATTTCTTCCATTCCTATGCAGGGGCTATGGAACTGGAATGGGAAACACCATATTCCTGCAGAAGCAAAACAATCCTACAAGTCACCTTGCCCCTAGAGTTACCTACTGGCTAAATCCAGGTAAATATAAGTGGCACAACAGCAACATGTGAGCTCTTGCTTACTTCTTTGGCCAAGATCTCACCTTGAGATGGTCACTTCACCTTGCACACTGCGTAGGGAACAGAGGCATCAAACACGAGGTCTGTGTCCTAGTTCAGCTTCAAGCATATGAGAGATGCACCTATTTTCTCATCACCGAAGTGCAGACCTAGCCTTACAGAATCACAGTGTGCTGGGGGTTGGAAGGGACTTCAAAAGATCTTCCAGTTCAAGCCTTCTGCCAGAGCAGGATCACTTAGAATAGGTCACAGAGGAACACATCCAGGTGGGTTTGGAATGTCTCCAGAGCTAGTTCAAGCCCTCTGCCAGAGCAAGATCAAAGAATGTCAGGGGCTGGAAAGGACCTCAACAGCTCATGCAGTCCAACCCTCCTGCCAGAGCAAGATCACCTAGAGTAGGTCACCAAGGAACACATCCAGGTGTGTCTGGAACGTCTCCATGTCTTTAATGACAGAAAGAGCATTTTCAAAGGTAATGTGGGCAGGTGTCTCTCTAAATCTCAGTGAAAACCCCCTGCTAGAACTCACCTGCTAGATTTCACATACTTCTTGTTAAAAGAAGCATTCATGGCTTAAGAACATTTCCTTAGCATTTCCCAGATTTGCCTGAGTAGTTCCTTCAGCAACAGACTTTAAAAAAACCTGTTCAGAAATTTTAGCTGCAACATTGCTAACGACAGCAATTACATGTCAAAAACACAGACACACTCTGGATTTCTAGCACTACATTTATGAGTCCAAATATGCAGGGGAAAGATGCTTCAAGTACATACTTAGAGATACAGAATCACAGAATGGTTTATGTTGGAAGGGACCTCAAAGCTCAGCCAGTTCCAAGCCACTGCCATAGGCAGGGACACCTCCCACTAGAACAGGTCCCTCAATGCCTCATCCAACCTGGCCTTCAGCACCTCCGGGGAGGGAGCAACCACAGCCTCCCTGTGCAACCTGTGCCAGTGTCTCACCACCCTCACTGCAAAGAGCTACTTCCTAACATCCAGTTTCAATCTCCCCTCTGACAGTTTAAACCCATTCCTCCTCACCCTCTCATTACTAGACCTTGTCAATAGTGCCTCCTCAGCCTTCTTGTAGCCCCTTTCAGATACTGGAAGGCCACTCCAAGGTCCCCTCGAAGCCTTCTCTTCTCTAAGCTGCAGAGCCCTCAACTCTCTCAGCCTGTCCTTACGGCAGAGCTGCAGCAGCCCTCTGAGCATCTATATGGCCTCCTGTGGACCTGGAACTCTAACAGTTCCAGGTCCTTCTTGTGTTGGGGGCTCCAGAACTGCACACAGTAGTACATACACTTAGTACATCTTACTATACTTAGCATTTTCCAAACTGGTAATTACCTAAAACTTATTAAAATGAATATATTAACTAAAGGTACTGTGGAATACAGGAAAAGCTTAACCACTGCTGTTTTCTTTAGCACTAGAATTTCCAGAGTGCTGCACTAATAAAACCCCACAAAATGAATTAGAGCCATAGCACAGGCTCAAAGGTCTGCAGCTCTCACAAAGAAGCTTCCCTCATGGAAGCTAATCTTTAGAGAAGTCTACAATGACCACAGGACTTGGAAAGTTGCTAGATTCTGAAAGCACAACACTATTAGAAGAGAGGACAGGCCAAGGTGCTTTTCCCCTCGGCACTCAGGCGTGCAGCGTGCTTCCTGACATCTGGCAGAGGAGACACAAACTTGAGCTCTTCTGCTTCCTTGGGACTGATTTTAACAGGTTTCATCTCCCTTAGGATGTTGTTGCAGGTTAAGGGAAGTTAAGAGTTATTGGTATAACCATAAAGTCCTCCAGAGACTTGGAAAGCCTTAGGAAGAGGACACAGGATATCATCAGCGGTTATTCTGTTCCCTGTTCCTCTATCTCCCCATATAAAGCGCAGTCTGTCCAGTCTGCCTCTCCCTCCTCTCTGCTCTGAGCACATGGTTGCTGTCACTGCTCTGCTTTAAATGGCAGTAGGCCTACTCTGGCAAGCCATTCTCTAGCTGTGAAGTGAGGCCTACCAGGCCTGATCTGGAGAGGGAGAAGATTTGGGCCTGTTGAAGCTGGTTGGGGCCTACTGAGGCCAAGTGAAGCCTTTTGTGAGGCTTGGCTGAGAGGGCTGGGCCAGGGCTGATTCCGAATGTACACACACACAACTACCTGAGGGGTGGTTGTGGCCAGGGGGAGGTTGCTCTCTTCTCTCAGGTGGCCAGCACCAGAACAAGAGGACACAGCCTCAAGCTGTGCCAGGGGAAATTTAGGCTTGAGGTGAGGAGAAAGTTCTTCACTGAGAGAGTCATTGGCTACTGGAATGGGCTGCCCAGGGAGGTGGTGGAGTCGCCATCCCTGGAGCTGTTCAAGGCAGGACTGGATGTAGCACTTGGTGCCATGGTCTAGCCTTGAGCTCTGTGGTGAAGGGTTGGACTTGATGATCTGTGAGGTCTCTTCCAACCCTGATGATACTATGATACTATGATATGTGCTTCTACCTTGGTACCTTTTGTAGGTTACTTTCATAAAGCATTTCCATTTCACCTCCAATTCTGTGTGAGATTTGCTCCTTTGAGGTGAATTAGAATAGAATAGCATAGAATCAACCAGGTTGGAAGAGACCTCCAAGATCATCCAGTCCAACCTAGCACCCAGCCCCAGCCAGTCAACCAGACCATGGCACTAAGTGCCTCATCGTGAGCCAGCAGGGTGCCCAGGTGGCCAAGAGAGCCAATGGCATCCTGGCCTGGATCAGGAACAGTGTGGCCAGCAGGACGAGGGAGGTTATTCTGCCCCTGTACTCAACACTGGTCAGGCCACACCTTGAGTGCTGTGTCCAGTTCTGGGCTCCTCAATTCAAGAGAGATGTTGAGGTGCTGGAAGGTGTCCAGAGAAGGGCAACAAAGCTGGTGAAGGGCCTGGAACACAAACCCTATGAGAAGAGGCTGAGGGAGCTGGGGGTGTGCAGCCTGCAGAAGAGGAGGCTCAGGGCAGACCTCATTGCTGTCTGCAGCTACCTGAAGGGAGGCTGTAGTCAGGTGGGGTTGGGCTCTTCTGCCAGGCAACCAGCAACAGAACAAGGGGACACAGTCTCCAGTTGTGCCGAGGGAGGTCTAGGCTGGATGTTAGGAGGAAGTTGTTGGCAGAGAGAGTGATTGACATTGGAATGGGCTGCCCAGGGAGGTGGTGGAGTCACTGTCCCTGGAGGTGTTCAAGATGTGTGGTATTTACATGCACAGCGTAAGTGCGCTGGGGGGTGTGTGTTGGTTGGTGTGTGTTTAGAGCCAGGAGGATGAGTGGAGGACTTGCTCATCTTCCCTACAGAGAGAGACTGAGAGCCCTGGGGCTCTTTAGTCTGGAGAAGAGAAGGCTGAGAGGGGATCTTAGCGATGTCTATCAATAGCTGAGGGATGGGTGCCAAGTGGAGGGGGCGAAGCTGTTTTCAGTGGCGCACAGCAGTAAGACAAGGAGCAACAGCTACAAACTGGAACAGAGAAGTTTTCAGCTCCACATGAGAAGGAACGTCTTTACAATAACGGTGCCAGAGCCCTGGAGCAGGCAGCTCAGAGAGGTTGTGGAGTCTCCTTCTCTGGAGACTTTCCAAACTCACCTGGATGCATTCCTGTGTGGACTACCCTAGGGGATCCTGCTTTGGCAGGGAGGTTGGACTCAATGACCTCTGGAGGTCCCTTCCAGCCTCTAAGGTTCTGTGATTGTGTATGTGTGTACATCCACCCAAATGTCTGGCCTACATGTTCACTGTCTTAATGTCCACATAAACATGGTACACAGGTTTATAACAAAGGCAACAGATGGTCAGAGCAGTGTGTAAGCATAACAGTAGTGTGTAAGCATAATAATCCACCAAAACCACAAAAGCAGACAGCATAATGAAGTGGGTTTTTTTCCCTGCCAGTAATTACATTTGCAAGAGAATGACTCCAACCACTATCATTTATCATTCCTGGCAAAGGAAGGCTGTGGTTGTATGGTTACATATTCTGTGCAATGAAGAATCCTACTGGAATATTAGAAATGTTTGGTTTAGCTTATTACAATATCCATGAGAAGTCTCCAAGCATGTTAAAGCATACAGCTACCTTTATTGCAGTACTTTAGTTTTCCAAGAGCTAAGATTGACAGGCAATAAGGATGAAACTGGCCTAATGACCTGAGTTTCACAGTTGTTAACAGTCATCAGAGCCACACTATCACCATAATTATGACAAAACAAAGTGGGAATGACAGCAAAATGCTTTTTGAAAACAAAGCAGCTGCACCCAAACAGCAACAACAAACAAAATCACCCCCAAACAAAATCACCTCAAAAAAAAACCCAAACCCACCCTCAAAGAACAACTCCCCAAATAAACAATAAACAAACCTATTCCGAACAAAACTACCCCCAAACAACCCTCCAAACAAACCCACCCCCAATGACCCCCCAAACAAACAAAACCATCCCCAAACGACTCCCCAAACAAAACCACCCAAACCAACACCAAACCCACCTCCAAACAACTCCCAAAACAAACAAAACCACTTCCAAAGTACCCCAAACAACAACCCTCCAAACAAACACCACCACTAAGCAACAAACAAACCCCCCCAAACCAAACACCTCCCAAACAACAACCACCCCCCCAAACAAACAACTCCCTCCCTAACAAACAAAACCAAAAGCCCAAACAGAAGAAACCAGGTGAAATTTACCCTTTAATAACAACAAGATTTTCAATGCTCATTTCAACGTGATCCCCCTGCAGTGAGTTCCANCAAAATCACCCCCAAACAAAATCACCTCAAAAAAAAACCCAAACCCACCCTCAAAGAACAACTCCCCAAATAAACAATAAACAAACCTATTCCGAACAAAACTACCCCCAAACAACCCTCCAAACAAACCCACCCCCAATGACCCCCCAAACAAACAAAACCATCCCCAAACGACTCCCCAAACAAAACCACCACCAAACAACGACCTCCTGAACAAAACCACCCCCAAACACCCCCCCAAACAAAGTCATCCCCAAACAACAACCCCCCAAACCATTCCCAAACGACTCCCCAAACAAAACCACCCAAACCAAAAGCCCAAACAGAAGAAACCAGGTGAAATTTACCCTTTAATAACAACAAGATTTTCAATGCTCATTTCAACGTGATCCCCCCGCAGTGAGTTCCACTATTAAGATATAAGCTACAGCAGTATTTTCACCAAGGTGCATTAGGCAGATGCCAGGAGAGTCACAAACACTAAGAGAGTGATTAATGTGCACAAAATACAGCTAAAATTAATAACATCAAAATAACTTTGGAGAGAATGAACACAGGAAAATATACTGGATGGCTCCTGCTCATACACAGAAGAAAGCTAGACCAGCCCTATGAAGTAGAACTCATTAAGAACCAACTATAAATGAGAATGTGATCTTGTTCAAAATCTTTCATCTCAGTCTTTGAAACTTTTCCTCATCCTGAGTAATTTAGGTTCTTTATTAAGGCTGGTAATTGTTTAATCCCCAATGAGAATGTTACCTGAACAAGCTGTACACAGCATCCCTCCATCTGTGGGTGCAGTCAAAAAAACCATCTTGTGTTTAAAACTGCTGGAAAACAAAATGTCCCAATTCTCTATTTTATGTTTAAATAACTTCCTTCAAAATGAATGCAGAATTTACTCTCTGACCAAGCACTACTTGTGCATGTACAGGAAAAGTGAATATTGGTCTTTCTTTTAAGTCCTTGCAAACTAGGGAGTTACAGAAGCAGGAAAAGTCTTCCAATGTCAACTCCTACATCAAGATCCAGGCTGGCAGAAAGACTGATTCACTTCACCTACCCTTGTTTATTCTGTGACTAAAGCTGAGAGGGAGAATAAAACAAGTTTTCCAAGGATCTTTCATGGCTCTTGGGACTCATTTTGTCTTTTAACAAGCTTCATAGCTCTCGGGATGCTCAGAAACACACAACAGTCCCCTTCATAGAAGCCTGTCTCAAACTACACCTGCGCCCACATTAATTTCTCCATTACCCTTGGTACCTACTCCCAGCAATGATGAGAGGCTATGAAAAGCTCTCACAGGAGAGTGCTCTCCGAACAGAACAACTTTGCCAGTCATCTATCAACCAAAATCCACCTATGATTCTCTCTCCACCTCACTACTTGTTTCTAAGGCAGCCAAAGAAAGGTCACTGTAACCCCCAACTAAAACATACAGGCATCCATTAACAAGACATGCTTATGTTTCAGACTTGATAAAACCATGCTTGGATCCAAACTGTGGGTTTGGACTTTCCTTGCCAAATCCTGTTTTTCAACCCCGAGAGGCAAAAAGGGTTCCAGTGAATAACTGGCAATCAGTCACCATCAACTGCCACACCTAATTGAACTTTAATTCTATGATAAGGTTTTGCATGCAATGCAAAGTGAAAACGACACATTTTAACGTGCAGATGAAGAAGGCACAGTGGCACACCCAACATCATCAGGTTTCCCTCCACCAAGAAAGCAGATCTGCAGCCTGTAATATGCTAGATGATTGCTTCTTTTGATGAAGTCATTTACAAAACTACACAAAATAGAGGTGTGCTCATCATTATCTTTCAGTTGCTTTCATTTATTGCTGTTGCTTTGAAATAAGTCCTAGTGCTTTTCCAGTACTACATCTGAGAGGATGCATCCTTAGTAAGAATTCATCTCATGTGTTTCCCTTCCCCTCTGTATATAATGGATCAGACCTCATCAAAAAGCCAAGGTTACATCAAAACTAGGGGGAAAAAATGAGAGAGAGCTTTATACTTGTGAAGAAAAAGGAACCTGCTGCACATTCTCAATATATTAAAAAAAATGGACTAGCTGAGAGAAGCACTACAGCAAAGTGACAGGCACGAAAGGAAGAGAACTGCAGTGTAACACTGCTCTATTGAGCTGATACAGCTGCTCATCTGTCCTGTTTGAAACGGGAAAACTACTAACATGGTGTAAGTTAATACAGTGTATTTTTCCTGTCTCCCTGATTTCCACTTATGTCCCAAAACAGGTTATTGGGGCAATTTGTAGTCACTATATAGGTCTAGGGAGGTTCTTCTTCCCCTCTACTCTGCCCTGCTAAGTCCACACCTGCAATACTGCATTCAATTTTGGGTTCCCCCAGTTCAAGAGAGACAGGGACCTGCTGGAGAGAGTCCAGCGGAGAGCCATGAGGATGTTCAGGAGATTCAAGCATCTCCCCTGTGGAGAGAGACTGAGAGCCCTGAGGCTGTTTAGTCTGGAGAAGAGAAGGCTGAGAGGGGATCTGAGCAATGTCTATCAATAGCTGAAGGGTGGGTGCCAAGTGGAGGGGGCTAAGCTCTCTTCAGTAGTCAGCAGCAAGAAGACATCGAGCAACAGCTACAAACTGGAACAGAGAAGGTTTCAGCTCCACATGAGAAGAAACTTCTTTACAATGAGAGTGACAGAGCCTTGGGACAGGCTGCCAGGAGGTTGTGGATTTTCTTTCTCTGGAAACTTTCCAAACTCACCTGGATGCATTCCTGTGTGGATTATCCTAGGGGATCCTGCTTTGGCAGGGGGATTGGACTGGATGATCTCTGGAGGTCCCTTCCAACCTCTAACAGTTGTTCTGTGATTCTTCCAATTCTTGGCTTAATGCACTATGCAGTCTGTCACGCCTAGGGTATGGTAGGAATCATGCACTGAGCAGAGGGTTAGAAGGCAGCAAATAAATGAAGTACATAAACGCTTGGGATGACACAAGGACAACCACAGGCACCTCCCAGGAATGTAAAGCTATTATCAGTTACTTGATTGCTTAGTAGAACTGTCCACATGTCACAGTTTGACCAAAAGCACTGGAAATCCATACCAGCACTTAATGATGCATTTAGGATAATAATAGTGTATTAACAGAGTGAAATATGACTTTGGGCCATTACTCTCTGCATGGAAAAAATATGTAACTTGAAATACTGCTGTCCTGGATGACATATGCCAACACAGAACTTCAACATTTCTGTATGTAACAGGAATTATTCAACATATGTGTCAAAATGACACTGTTTTACACCACAAGATGTGAGAATATTAAATGGCTGCTCCCACCTGCAGGCAGACTTAAATCTGTGAAACCTCCAATTTGTCTTTGACAAATAAGGTTATCTGGTGAAAAGCAGCAACCTAAAGAGGTCAAATCCAAATACAATAGCAAAGAAGTGTTAGCATAAAGACACAGTTCCTAGGGGTTAGGCCAGAATAAAGAAGTCTGGAGATAACTACATCTTCTCCGTCACTCAGAGTCTCTCTCCTTACAGCTGCTTCTGAGAAGCTCATTTGCTTACTTAAAGAAATGTCAGGACTGAGTGTCAAGGTCAGGAGTTATTTACCTTTCCTTGGCACTCCAAACGTTAAGCAAGAAGTCTGGTTGGTCAACACGAGGCTCTGCTCATCACCCTCACCATGTTTTATTCCTTTGATTGTGTAAATCCAGAACCCCCCCAGGCAGTAGATAGGGATCAAAATGCAGAAGTTTCACATTCAAGTCTTGAGCTGAAATCATGGCACTACCAACAGAGCATGATAACATTTCTACCCTAACCTTTGTAAGGCTCTAAGAAAGAAAAATATATACAAGGACAAGTATCAAATGATTTTTATGTCTTGCCCCAGGCTAGTGTTGCATCCATATCTTTGTCTAATACCTCTAGATAGAGAATGAGAAGAGATGGGAAACTCACACAGAGCTCATGGGAACTGCTGAGAATGAAGTGAGGGCTTGGACAGGTCACAGATGCTAAACGTGCTTTGCTCGTGTTTTGCCCAACATACAAAGCTTCACACCTGGCACATGCAAATAGGAGCCGCTCCTGCTCCCTCAGGCAGTGCTGTTTGAGAAAATGACTATAGAGAAGAAATGAGTATGTGGTGTGTACACAAGCTGACATCTTTTAACTTCTTTAATAAAACCACAGAATGGTCTGGGCAGGAAGAGACCTCCAAAGTTCATCCGGTCCAACCTCCTCTGCAGTGAGCAGGGACATCCTCAACTAGATCAGGTTGCCCACAGCCCTGTCCAGCCTCACCTTCAATATCTCCACCTCCCTGTGAAGCTTGTTGCAGTGTTCCACCACCCTCATGGTGCAGAACCTGTTCCTAACATCCAATCTCAATCTGCTCTGCTCTAGTTTGAAGCCATTGCCCTCATCCTGTCCCTGCAGGCCTTTGCAAACAGTCTCTCTGCAGTCTTCTTGTAGCCCACTTCAGGTACTGGCAGGCTGCTGTGAGGTCTCCTTGGAGCCTCCTCTTCTCCAGGCTGCACACCCCCAGCTCCCTCAGCCTGGCTTTGTAGCAGAGCTGCTCCAAACACCTGAGCATTTTTGCGTGCCTCCTCTGGACCTGCTCCATCAGGTCCACGTCCTTCTTATACTGAGGGCTCCAGAGCTGGATGCAGTACTGCAGGTTGAGGTCCTGTTACAACTGGATAAAAGCTTACAGACTTTCATGCTCACAGCAGAGTAACAATTTTAGTGTCTTTGACATTTTGCACAAACTCTCCTAAGTCTACACTTAACACCCACCCCTGAGATATTGACAGACATTGATCAGATCTCCTTGCAGTCTTCTCCAGACTAAATAGCCCCAGGGCTCTCAGTCTCTCTCCGGAAGGGAGATGCTCAAGTCTCCCACTCATCCTCATGGCTCTCTACTGGACATTCTCCAGCAGGCTGTCCCTGTCTCTCCTGAACTCAGGAGCCCCAAACTGGACACAGTATTGCAGCTGTGGTCTCACCAGGGCACAGTAGAGTGGGAGAAGAACCTCCCTAGTCCTGCTGGCCACACTTTTCTTGATGCACCCCAGGCTGCCATTGACACTCTTGGCCAGAAGGGCACATTGCTGGCCCATGCAGAACTTGCTGCCCACCAGCACTCCAAGGGTTTTCTCCATGGAGCTGCTTTCCAGCAGGGCAGCCCCAACCTGTACTGGTGCCTGCTGTTATTCCTCCCCAGGTGCAGGACCCTGCACTTGTCCTTACTGAACTTCATGAGGTTTGCCTTGGGCCAGCTCTCAGCCTGTCCTGATCTAGCTGGATGGCAGCACAGCCTAACAGGCTGTCAGCCACCCCCCTCCTCAGTTTTGTGTAACAGAAGGATGAAGTCTGTACGTGAATGCATAAAGCAAACCCTGCCAATTCTCAGCGGTGCCCCAAACCAGCGCCTCGTGAAAACACTAACAATCCAAAACACAGCTACCTGGAAGTGCCAGAAGCTGTTCTGAATAAAAATATATGGAACAGTGTAACTGGGAAGGGTTGAGAACTGACAGGTTGAGTTCAGACAGAAAGGCACTTGATCTGTATAGAGTAAAAAAAGTTATACATATATAAAAATATATCTCTCTAAAGATACAGATATAAAAATATGTTCCCAGACAGGCAGCAGCAGTGTGAATAGCTGCATTTTATTTCATGGTGTCTTCCATTACTACAGTGGTATTACGATTTAGAAATGATTGAAGTGAGCCATCACTTGCCACAATACCAACCCAGAAATTAAATTATGGCCAGAGTTTCTCAAGCACTTAACGTTTTAACTAAGCTTCTACAACAGCCAAGTAGGGCAATTAGTTGACAGACACCTGCCACATCCACAAAACAACCTTTTGAAGCATTATAAAGCCATTGTCATAAAGAAACTTTCTGACTCTTGAGCAATGCAACTATGCATTGACAACCTGGCAAAATCACAGGACCGCAGAATGCGCTGGGTGTGAAGGGACCTCCAAAGGCCATTTGGTCCAACCCCTCTGCAGTCAGCAGACACATCCTCAACTAGGTCGGGTTGCCCACATCCCTGTCCAGCCTCACCTGGAATATCTCCAGGGATAAGGCCCCAACCATCTCCTTGGGCACCCTGTGTCAGTGTTTCATCACCCTCATAGGGCAGAATCTGTTCCTAGCATCCAATCTCAACCTGCTTTGCTCTAGTTTAAAGCCACTGCTTTCATCCTGTCATTGCAAGCCTTTGCAAAGTCTCTCTGCAGCCTTCTCATAGTCCCCTTCAGGTCCTGGCTGCTATTAGGTCTATCCACTAATAAATTATTAAGACCTAATACTTTACAGCCAGATACAGCTGTGACCTTTAATGAGGTGACATGCTAAAGAACAGAGAGATGTTAAATAACCAAGGCCTTTTAGTCCTTGGGAGAAGGACCTTAGCACAAAGTGTTTAAGTGAACAAGGACCCCTTAAAGATTTAAGACTACTGAATGCTATACAAAAGTCAAAGCATTTCTCCAGCTAAGTCTAAGTGATGAATCATCTTGTCTACATTAGAGTGATTCTGCAGCATTACAGCTGGAAAGGTCCTAGAGATCATCCAAAGAAAGAGCCATCCAATCAGCACCCTTCCAAACTCCAAGCTATGACTGTTTAACCTATCTCAAACACAGCAGATATGATAGGAATTGCAATTATGTTCTCTCAACACCAACTCCTGGGTACCTGCTTGATCTCAAGTCTATTTGTATTGCAGCTATTTATACAGTTCTCCAATCAACCCCTTAAGGAAACTCAGCTGTGCCCCAGGTGAGAATCACTGACTCAAAATCCCTCCCAAACCTCACTTGGTCTCTATGACCTTCTGCAATGCCACTGCTCTGTCTCCTCTTTCAGTCAGTCCAGACTCACATCAATAGTTCACAGAGTCACAGAAGGTCCTAACCTCAAAAGCTCATCCACAGAATCATAGAATGGTTTATGTTGGAAGGGACCTCAAAGCTCAGCCAGTTCCAGCCCCCTGCCATAGGCAGGGACACCTCCCACTAGTACAGGTCACTCAAGGTCTCATCCAACCTGGCCTTCAACACCTTCAGGGAGGCAGCAACCACAGACTCCCTGGGCAACCTGCGCCAGTGTCTCACCACCCTTACTGCAAAGAACTACTTCCTAACATCCACTTTCAATCTCCCCTCTGCCAGTTCAAACCCATTCCTCCTCATCCTGTCATTACAGACCTTGTCAACAGTCCCCTCCCCAGCCCTCCTGTAGCCCCCTTCAGACACTAGAAGGCCACTCCAAGGTCTCCTGGAAGCCTTCTCTTCTCCAGGCTCCAGAGCCCCAACTCTTGTGGCCTGCCCTCATAGCAGAGCTGCTGCAGCCCTCTGAGCATCTTTGTGCCCCCCCTGGACTTGCTCCAACAGTTCCATATCCTTTTGTTGGGGACTCCAGCCCAACCCCCCTGCAGAGCAGGATCACCTAGAGCAGATCACACAGGAACACATCCAGGCAGCTTTTGAAAATCTCCAGAGAGTTTCTACAAGATCCTGTGATGGAAATGTTTCAAATGCATTTAGCCCATGGATTTCTTCATATTTATGGACCCATAACTTTAGGTCAACTCCCTCAGACATATGTCTCAGGAAAAGTGTTTTGCTTAACCCCCTAACAAATAACAGATTTGGATGTGCTCTCTGGCACAGGCACCACAAAAGGAGCAGCTGAAGAGAAAGATGCCAAGAATAAAACCTTAATGCAGTTCATGATTCGAGGAGGTGGTATTAGGTGAGCAAATGCTCCAGTAATATGCCAGATCCATTAGCAACTTCAAATCAGACAGACAGTCCCTGTGGATTTGTGTCACAAACCCTACATTTACAGGAAGCCTATTCCCCTTTGCAGGAAAGGCTTACCAAGAACAAAAGCCCTTGTAATGAAAACCGGCAGAGAGAAGAAGTTACCATCAATTCTGAAGTGTTTCAGCTGTATGGTTAACCACGTGGGTGTGAGCTTCATGGTCTCCATGCAAGAACATTCTTGAAGAACCTGATGATGCCCTGCATGCCAACAAGGGTCAAGAAAGTTTAATCCAACCACGTTCTCTCACAATCTCTGTTTTCTGTTCTTCCTAACTAAGACAAAGTTGATCTTGAAATAGTAGGTCTGGTTTTAATTGTGACACCTAGTGCAAACCCCCTTTGACAGGGCAGGTAGAATAGAAGAGAATCAACTAGGTTGGAAGAGACCTCCAAGCTCATCCAGTCCAACCTAGCACCCAGCCCTAGCCAGTCAACCAGACCACGGCACTAAGTGCCTCATCCAGTCTTTTCTTCAACACCTCCAGGGACGGTGACTCCACCACCTCCCTGGGCAGCCCATTCCGATGCCAATCCCTCTCTCCGCCAACAACTTCCTCCTAACATCCAGCCTATACTTCCCCCAGCACAACTTGAGACTGTGTCCCCTTGTTCTCCTCGCCCCCTCTGCTTCCAGAAGAGATGAGACTTTAAGACTCCTTACATGACTGAATCTTAGATATCCACCTCATAAAATATGTAGCAAATGTTTTCCAGAATATTCCTTTTGAAGAAAGATTTTTCCAAGTCTTCAAGGTGCTCATGCAGGGAACATAACTTTTTTCATCTTTTGCTGCATGCTTTAAAGGTAGAGAATGATAGAATGTCAGGGGCTGGAAGGGATCTCAAATGCTCACCCAGTCCAACCCCCCCCTGCAGAGTAGAAGCACCTGGAGCAGATCACACAGAAACACATCGAGGTAGCTCTTGAATATCTCCAGAGAGGAAGACTCCACGACACCCTCCGGCAGCCTGTTCCAGGGTTCTGTCTCACTCACAGCAAAAAAAACCTCTTCCTTCTGAAGTACTTGTTTTACCTGTTTTATATTTCTCATCCAACTCAGAAAAAGAGTAGGTTTTAAATCTACTCTCATAACTTCAGCTCTCAAAGAATCACAGAATGTTAGAGATCCACAACCTCCCTGGGCAACCTGTGCCAGTGTCTCACCACCCTCACTGCAAACAACTTCGTTCTAACATCCACTTTCACTCTCCCCCCTGCCAGTTTAAACCCATTACTCTTCATCCTGTCATTACAAGACCTTGTCAATACTCCCTCCCCAGCTTTCCCCTTCAGAAGGTCTTCTTGAAGCCTTCTCCTCTCCAGGCCTCAGAGCCCAAACTCTCAGCCTGTCCTCATAGCAGAGCTGCTGCAGTCCTCTCAGCATCTTTGTGGCCTCCTCTGGACTTGCTCCAACAGTTCCATGTCCTTGTGCTGGGGGCTGCAGCACTGCACACAGTACTCCAGGTGGGGTCTCAGGAGAGCAAAGGGGGAGAATCCTCTCCCTTGCCAGGCAGGCCACACTCCTCTTGCTGCACCCCAGGACAGGTTACCAAAATTCACCTCTTGTGGTAGCATACACAAAAATCTCATTGTGGGACAGAGTAGGAAAATTAAGAGGAAGCACTGTAAACACTACCCAGCTCTGCTCCTTCCAGTGCCATCCCTCAGCTCTTTCCTTTTTTATGGTAACAGGGATAGTGACATTTGCTGTGAAAAGATCAGAGCAATTTTCACTTACTTCATTACTCTATATCTACTTATGATTAAATAGAGAGTTGGGGGGGGGAGTAATTTTTTGTCTCCTGAGGAATTCCTGAGCCACACAAGAGAAGTGTGGGCAGCAGGGCAAGGGGGGGGATTCTCCCCCTTTACTCTGCTCTCCTCAGACCCCACCTGGAGTACTGTGTGCAGTTCTGGAGCCCCCAACACAAGAAGGACATGGAACTGCTGGAGCGGGTCCAGAGGAGAGCCACGAAGANGATGAGGCCTTGAGCAACCTGCTCTAGTGGGAGGTGTCCCTGCTTATGGCAGGGGGTTGGTGCTGGATGATCCTTGAGGTCCCTTCCAACCTAAACCATTCTGTGATTCTATGATTCTCACAGAATGTCAGGGGCCAGAAGGAACCTTGAAAGGTCACCCAGTCCTGCAGAGCAGGAGCACCTAGAGCCAATCACACAGAAACACATCCAGGCAGCTCTTGAATATCTCCAGAAAGGGAGACTTCACAACCCCCCTGGCAGCCTGTTCCACCAAAAGAAACACCAACCAAAAAAAACCCCAAACCACACAGTAGTGTGGAACAACACAGCAGGTCTGAAACATGCTTTGAAAGACAAACTGGCTAGAGCAGTTAGATACCATTTGACCGATGGCTACATTGAAATCTGAAACATGGAAACTAGTTGCAAAGCTTGGTACTGAGTACACCACATCCCAATAATGTACTTTCCTGCATTTGAGCAGCAAACCAAGCCCTAACACTGGATCCCTTTTTCCCTCTGTTCCTTCTCATTCTTTGATAAAGTAGCTATTAGAGAATCACAGAAACTTAGAGGTTGGAAGGAAGCTCCAGAGATCACTGAGTCCAACCCCCCTGCCAAGGCAGGATCCCCTAGGGTGGTCCACACAGAAATGCACCCAGGTGGGGCTGGAAAGTTTCCAGAGAAGGAGACTCCACAATCTATATGGGCAGCCTGTGCCAGGACTCTGCCACCCTCACTGTAAAGAAGCTTTCCCTCATGTGGAGCTGAAACCTTCTCTGTTCCAGTTTGCATCCATTGCTCCTTGTCTTATTACTGCTGACCACCAAAAAGAGCTCTCTTCTCTGGAGACATTGCAAACCCACCTGGATGCATTCCTGTGAGGACTACCTTAGGGGATCCTGCTTTGGCAGGGGAGTTGGACTGGATGATCTCCAGAGGTCCCTTCCAACCTCTAACATTCTGTGATTCCATAATTCTGTGAAACTCCTGCAGGGAATGTAGGTAGGACAAAAGAAATGAGGTTACCTTTTCTCTATTTACTTCCAGCTGTTTAGAGAGGTGCTGTAACCTACACTGACAGAGTTGCCTGCTTGGGGGCTGTGCCTGCAGTGGGACTTTCCAGCAACAGAAACTGTCAGCACTTCTGCAGTGGCAAAGAATGAAAAGCAGATGAGGCACTATTCCCAGGATTCATGCTGAGAGACAGATGAAGCTGCAAGAGCACACAGTTCTGCCTTGAAATGCAGCTACACCCTAATACTTATTCCACAGAGTATCTAAGATTTAGTAGATTCCCAAGCTAAGTATTTATAAAGCACCTGAGGGAGTAAGTTTGTCCTTCCCTATTGCACCTGGGGCACCAGAGCCCATTCCCACCCAAAGAACCACTTTGAAGCACGTTCCTAAAATGTCTAGGTAAGAACCACTAAATAATTGTAGGCTTTAGCTTTATATGACATAAAACATTTCATAAAATGACCACTTTTTAACCCCTGCTGTTTCCCCTCACATTGTCTGTGCCTTTCCAGCAGCAGAGGCTGTGCCCTTGGCGAAAGCTGTGTCTGCTTCAGAGAATCACAGAATTGTCAAGGTTGGAAGGGACCCCAAGGATCATCCAGTTCCAACCCCCCTGCCATGGGCAAGGATGCCTCACACTAGAGCAGGTTGCCCAGAGCCACATCCAGCCTAGCCTTCAAAACTTCCAGGAATGAGGCTTCCACCACCTCCCTGGGTAATCTGTTCCAGTGTCTCACCACCTTCTTCCTAACATCCAATCTGTATCTACCCACTTTTGGTTTTAGTCCATTCCCCCCAGTCCTATCACAACCTGACACCCTGGAAAGTCCCTTCCCAGCTTTCTTGTAGCCCCCTTCACATACTGGAAGGCCACAATAAGGTTTCCTCAGAGCTTTCTCTTCTGCAAACTGAACAGCCCCAACTTTCTCAGTCTGTCTCCATAGCAGAGCAGATGCAGCTCTCTGATCATCCTCGTGGCCCTTCTCTGGACACGTTCCAGTATGTCTAGATCTTTCCTGTAACAGGGGCTCCAGAACTGGACACAGTACTCCAGGTGGGGTCTCACAAGAGTTGAGGGAGAGAATCCCCTTTCTCGCCCTGCTGGCCACACTTCTCTTGATGCAGCTCAGGATCTGGCTGGCTTTCTGGGCTGCAAGTGCACATTGGTGGCTCATATTGAGCTTCTTATCCACCATCATCCTCAAGTCTCTAGAGTTCACCTAAATTTTCTCTCACCTCCCACTCATTTCACTTCTCCCCACTGTCCTCTGCTGTTTGCTCCACAGAGCTCCTGGCAGCACCACATCTAATGCTCATTCCCCGGGCACCCAAGGCACTTTCCAAACCTACGTGGATTCATCCCTGTGTGAAGTACCCTGGGTGATGCTGCTTTGGCAGGTAGATTGGACTGGATGATCTCTGGAGGTCCCTTCCAACCTCTGAAGTTGTGTGATTCTGTGACTGCTAGTGGTGACACTGCAGATAAACTCATGGAAACACTTGCAGCACACTTCTACCCTGCAGCAAAGCTCATACTCAGAGAAATGCTTGTGCAAACTCCATGCAGGAGCCAGCCTGGGGTTTCATTATTTACAGCACAGAAGTCTTGCCTGCATTTGTATTAAAACTGGCACCACTTATTGATAAACTATTTCTTAAATAACTTCCATTAATCTTTTATATTTAGAGAGCCTACCAGCTGCCATATATTGTTATTCTTCCTCCTTTTAGAATGCTTTTCAGAAGAAGGAAGTAGTGCTATCTTCATCACTCAGCTAGGGCCAAGGCATAAAGTCCAAGACACTTTCTGAACTCCTGTGCCAGCACTTCAGTAGTAACTAGCCAAGAGAAAATCCAAAGGTGCTGGGAAAAACACTACCTATGTCTTGCATGTGCAGGCAGGTATCAGAGCTGCCATATCACAGGATGTTAGGGGTTGGAAGGGACCTCTGCAGATCTCCCACTCCAACCCACTGCCACAGCAGCACCAGAGAATCTAGCACAGGTCGCACAGGGACACATCCAGACAGGGCTGGAAAGGCTCCAGAGAAGGAGACTCCACAACCTCTCTGGGCAGCCTGTGCCAGGGCTCCGTCACCCTTACACTCAAGAACTTCTTTCTCATGTTGAGGTGGAACTTCTGTGCTGAAGTTTCCACCCCTTGTCCCTGGTCCTATCCCAGGGCACAAGTGAGGAGAGGCTTTCCCTGTC
This sequence comes from Tricholaema leucomelas, assembly GCA_013400475.1. Taxonomy (NCBI): domain Eukaryota; kingdom Metazoa; phylum Chordata; class Aves; order Piciformes; family Lybiidae; genus Tricholaema lacrymosa; species Tricholaema leucomelas. The sequence continues at coordinate 423,631 of WAAF01007746.1, read as the reverse complement.
CCTTTCTTCCTGACCCCTATCCCTCAGCTATTTGTAGGCATATATTAGATCCCTGTTCCAGTGCTCTGTGACCCCTATATCAGATATCAGCTACTAGTGTCTGACAGATACCAGACAGCTAATGGCCACTTCCCCTATCTTTGTGTGGCATGGCTTTCTGTGCCATGCTTTTCACACCTTATGAGTGCCTGCATGCAGTTACAGAATCTTATCTAAACCAGAGAGAATTTCTCTGAAGACCTCCATACACCCATTCCTCAACCCCATCGGGGCTGCAGCAGTGCTTCCCCTTTTAGTAGTCTGTGCTTGCTTTGGGAAGTATTTTAATGTCTTTCTTTGCTGTCAAAGTTTCACACAGCTTGGTTAGTATGCTGCTGTACTTCAGATCATCCTGAATAATTAATGAAGAGTTTGCCAGCTCCTGAATATATTAGTGGCAAAGAAATATTGCTTGAACTTCTGAACTGGGATCTGCTTGCTGCAGGAGAGAAAATCTTTTCTCCTTCCTTCATTGCCTCTTGCAACAATAGGTTCAAAGAGTTCTTAGGAACAAAAGGACAATATTGCAAACTACTAATACTCACAAAATGAAATAAATCTGCCCCTTTTGTTCTACACATACACAACATTGGGAAGTCTAAGCAGCATATGGAGAAGGAAGATCTTAACAACAATTAATCTGTCTCCCTCTCTTTCAGTGATCATAACACAGGCACTTATCATTCCAAAGCAATTTTAAACCACGCCTGGCTAAAGGCATGTTTAGGTGTAAATAAAGAAGGCAGGATGCATGAAAAAGCTGTAAGGGAAGAGGTCATGCAGTCTTATTTGCTCTCTCATGGTCTTTGCCAACTTCAAGAACTTTTCTGACTCCCTAATGCAGAAACTGGACTAAGGAAGCTGAGGTTGTACCCAAGACTGCCACTGACCAGCTGGGTGACATAAGGCACATCATGGCCACTCTACCTTCATTTTCCTATTTGACAGTCTCTTAATAAAAGATATTTGTTTAGTTTATAACTACAAAACAAACTAAAAAATGTCAAGTCCCAAGGGCCATGAAAATGCTCAAGGGGTTGGAGCAGCTCTGCCACAAAGCCAGGCTGAGGCAGCTTTGTGCCCTTGTCCTACTGGCCGCACTGTTCCTGCTACAGGCCAGGATGCCTGGGCACACTACTGCCTCACCTGGGCACACTGCTGCCTCATGTTCAGCTACTCTCTACCAGCACCCCCAGGTCCCTCTCTGCCTGGCTGCTCTCCAGCCACTCTGTCTCCAGCCTGTAGTGCTGCCTGGGGTTGTTGTGGCCAAAGTGTAGAACCCTGCAGTTGGCCTTGTTAAGTCTCATCCCACTGGCCTCTGGTGAAACACTGGAAAGTTTGCCATGAGATACCGTACAGCCTTGTTGTCAAGTCCTTAACACCATTTTAATGTCATGCTTTAAGAAAGAGGAGTTTGTTGTAGCTGCATCTGCACAAAGCAAAGTATAACCTAAAGCCAGCTACATTCAGAATTCATCCTTCAGTGCTTTAGGCCCCTAACCAATTTCAGATAACTGATCATCTTTAAACTGGAGTGCACCATCCTGCCTTTTAGGCTTGCTTTATCTCCCTGCACTGGAAACATAGCAGAAGCATAAAAATCTGTGTCTGCAGAAGGGATCTGTATGCGTGGCAGGCGATCAATTATCCTGAAGGTGCACTATAAGGCTTTGATGGGAGAAAGGCAGACCACTCAGCTCCTCACACCATGTGCTGTCTAACAGCAGCTGACATCTTTATCAGAGTGCTCTGTTTCCATTAGGATAATATCCAGAATAACTTTGTTCATCTGGGTGTGTTAAAATGTTTTCTCCTCGTTAGAATCAGGAGAGCATTTCAGTAAGCAACTTCATGCAGCAGATACAGCTTCCTGTTCTCGGGGCTAATAAGGGAGCAAAACAAACACGTCCATACATCAATGTACTCCAGAAACTTCTTAGATTGCTACTGTGTGCAGTTGTGGAGCCCCCAACACAAGAAGGACATGGAACTGTTGGATCAAGTCCAGAGGAAGCCATGAAGATGCTCAGAGGACAGGCTACAAGAGTTGGAGCTCTGCAGCCTGGAGAAGAGAAGGCTTTGAAGAGACCTTAGAGTGGCCTTCCAGTGTCTGAAGGGGGCGTACAGGAGGTCTGGGGAGGAACTATTGACAAGGTCTGGTAATGAGAGGATGAAGAGGAGTGGGTTTATACTGGCAGAGGGGAGATTCAAAGTAGATGTTAGAGTGATAGAATCAGTCAGGGTTGGAAGGGACCACAAGGATCATTTAGTTCTAACCTCCCTGCCATGGGCAGAGACACCTCACACTAGATCAGGCTTTCTAATGCCTCATCCAGCCTGGCCTTAAACACCTCTAGGGATGGGGCTTTAACCACCTCCCTGGGCAACCTGTGCCAGAGTCTCACCACCCTCATGATGAAGAACTTCTTCCTAACATCCAGTCTGAATCTACCCATTTCTAGGATAGGAAGATGTCCTTTACAGTGTGGGTGGCGAGACATTGGCACAGGTTGCCCAGGGAGGTTGTGGAGCACAGAAGCACAGAATGGAATCAAAGATCACATTCTGTGCTTCTGTGCTCCACAACCTCCCTGGAGGTGCTCAAGATCGGGTTGGATGAGACCTTGAGCAACCTGTTCTAGTGGGAGGATTGGAACTGGATGGTCTTTGAGGTCCCTTCCAACCTAAACCATTCTACATAAATTAGCCACACCCAAGGCTCTGTAATGCACTACTTGAAAAGCAATTTTTAAACTCTGAAGTGGTTAATTTAGCTGTAAACCTGAGCAGCTGACACATTCCAGTAACTTTTCCCTGTTGTCCTACACAGCTACCCTTACATAATTATTGCAAATTGTGCCATTACAATTTAGCCTCTGCATTCAATGGGAGTGATCACAACAGGCTCTTCAGTATGCACAGCAAGCTGCTCAGCAACCAAGGTCTTGCTGAAATCATTTTTGGAGGGAAAAAAAAAAACCCAAACCAACCCAAATTAGTATTTTTTCCAACAGACACACACAAAATTCTGCAATTATGAGCAGTTGTACAAAGAGCAGATTTGTGGCTGCCCTCAAAACTCCAAATGTGGCACTCCAAATGCAAGTTACCATTCTCTCTGAGCCCAGTACTTCTCCAAGGGAGATCTGAAAAAGTGGCTACACTTCAGATTCTTAATGTAGTTTTTGGCTTGCTCTGCTCTTTTGGGATAGGAAAAGGATAAAAAATTAAAAGAATATATAAACATTAAAAAAACAACCTCTTCTCAGGGCAAATTTTAGTAGCTAATGTACTAAAGGGAGCTTTTTTCTTTTCATAACTTCCTAACCACTTCCAACATTGCTTCCAACGTACACAGGCATGTATCTACAGCTACATATGCATATACCTATAGCTAACCATAACTAGAAGGAGAGCAAGCCAGCAATATTCCAGCTAGAGAGGAAAAGTAGGAGAGATTTATGCATGAAAGAAAACAAATAGCTACAGTACAAACTTATACCCACCATAAACATCTTATCTGCTATTAAAAAAAACAAGAGCTGTAGCTGAAAAATAACATGATAATGACACACTGGTGTAGAAACAACACACTGGGGTAAAAAAAGGATTTTTTTGGTTCTTGTTACTCTTAACCAGCCTAAATCTAAATTCAAATCATGCCTCAGCATGTACAAGACAACAGTCTCACACAATACCCTTCTTGCAAATGACTTCATCAAATAAACCAATACTTTTCTTCCATGGTTGCCTGTTAATGGGCACAAAGGTGGAGCTTCACCTAAGCTTGCTAACATGGCATTTCATCACTGAAAATGTACTAACCTTCAAAACAAGGACTTGCAAACCTGAAGTGTAGTACACATTAAAGGGACTAATCTCACAGCCTTTTAAATTCCCTGCATGAATAATTACTGTGAACATCCTGTTTGCCTCCTATTTTGGCCTCAGAGAAGGTAGAGTGGAAATCCAGAATCACAGAACGTCAGAGGCTGGAAGGGACCTTCAAAGCTCAGCCAGTCCAACCCCCAGGCACCTTGCCAGAGCAGGAGCACCTAGAGCTGATCACACAGCAACACATCCAGGCAGCTCTTGAATATCTCCAGAGAGGGAGACTCCACAACCCCCCTGGGCAGCCTGTGCCAGGCTTCTGTCACCCTCACAGGGAAAAAATTCCTCCTCGTATTACCATGGCACTTCCTATGCCTCAACACCCACTCATTGCCCCTTGGTCTGTCACTGGGCATCACCCAGCAGAGCCTGGCTGCAGCCTCCTGGCACTCACCTTTACATCTTTATAAACATTGATGAGATTGCCCCTCAGGCTCCTCCTCTGCAAGTAGCACAGCCCCAGCTCCCTCAGGCTCTCCTCCTAAGAAAGATGTTCTATTCCTTTCATCATCTTTGTGGCTCTGTGCTGGACTCTCTCAAGCAGTTGTATGTCCCTCTTGAACTGGACATAGTACTCCAGACGTGGCGTCAGCAGGGCAGAGTAGAGGGGCAGGAGAACCTCTCTTGAACTACTACCCACAGCCCTTCTAACACACCCCAGCATGGCACTGGCCCTCCTGGCCACCAGAGCACATTGCTGGCTCACAATCAACCTCCCATCCACTAGGACCCCCAGATCCTTTTCCCCTTTGCTGCCTTCCAACAGGTCAGTCCCCAACCTACGCTGATCCTTGGGGTTGTTCTTTCCCAAGTGCAAGACTCTACACTTGCCCTTGCTGAATTTTATTCAATTTCTCCCTGCCCAAATCTCAGGTCTCACTGAATGCCAGCACAGCCTTCTGGTGTGGCAGCCACTCCACCTGGTTTGGTGCCATCAGCAAACTTGCTGACAGTGCAATCTGTGCCCCCAACCAGGTCTCTGATAAATATGTTGAACAGAACTGGCCCCAGTACTGACCCCTCTGGGATCCCACTAGTTACAGGCCTCCAACTAGACTCCATCCCATTGACCACAGCTCTCTGAATTTTCTTCAACCAGTTCCTAATTCACCTCACTACCTGATCATCCAGACCACACTGCCTCAGTTTAGTCAGAAGGATGCTGTGGGAGACAGTGTCAAATGCTTTACTGAAGAAGAGTTGGTGTGCAGCAGCCTCAGCAGACGCAGTGCTCCTTGTACCAAGACAGACAATAAGACATAGAAGGACTACACAGGCTAGGGGCAGTGGTGAAGAAGGAGCAGGGGGGCAAGAAGGTTATTGGATAGATCTTTGATGTTCCTTTCCAACCCAGTCATTCTATGGTTCTATATCTGTGTCCTATGACTGGCATAAATTTGAAGTTAGAGAGCAGAAAAGAAGGCCAAAGATGACCCTGGAGTTGAGGACAAGAGGTGCAGGTTTTCATGCTGCAGGGTCTTACTTCTGGCTATGGGAAGGAAGAGAAGCAGTGGGTCACTGATAGGGTTTTGGAGAGCGTGTCCACAGCCATATGGTATTTCTACCTTGACATTCACTCAGCACTCTTGAATATTCTTCTGACAGAGACAGTGAAATCACAAACTAAGCATGTGCAGCGATCCAAAGAGACGCAGCTCTGCCTTCTTTTTGTTTTGAAAGGTTAAGATGAAGCACAGGAAGAAGGAAGCATACTTGTTGTAAAAGAAAATATTGCCTGAACATCTCCCTGTTGGGATAAATTGCTTTTGGAGATCCTCCAGCTGCCCAGATGAGGCATTTCCATTTACATCCTTATCTCACAGAACAAGAAATGAAGAGACAAGCTGACTCTGTCAAAACAGGTGTGAAAAAGGGACATATACAAATACAGGAAAACAAATATGCCCACTTTCTGTGGCACAATTAACTGCTGTGCACTAGCAACTAAAAACACAGGAAAATTGTCACACCTATTTGTTCTCACCATGCTAGAGCCTGAAAGGCAGTAAAGAAATTGTTTTTTGGGAACTGCACAAAGGTACAGCGCAGAAGAAAAAGACTCTACCAGAGAAAGGCTGGGGGAAAGCACTAAAGCAAGGGAAATTGCTTTTGGACCAAAGGAATTCCATGAGTGGGGGACCTAAGCATCTCCCCTATGGAGAGAGACTGAGAGCCCTGGGGCTGTTTAGCCTGGAGAAGAGAAGGCTGAGAGGGTATCTGAGCAGTGTGTGCAAATAGCTGAGGAGTAGGTGTCAAGCAGAGCGGACCAAGCTCTTTTGGGTGGTGCACAGCAATAAGCCAAAGAGCAATGGGTACAAACTGGAACAGAGAAGGTTTCAGCTCCACACGAGGAGAAACTTCTTTGCTGTGAGGGTGCCAGAGCCCTGGAACAGGCTACCCAGAGAGGTTGTGGAGTCTCCTTCTCTGGAGACTTTCCAAGGAGGCACCCACACCTGGATGCATTCCTGTGAGGACTACCCATGGGGATCCTCCTTTGGCGAGGCGGTTGGACCCGATGATCTCTGGAGACAATAGACTAGAATAGAATGGTTTAGGCTGGAAGGTACCTGAAAGATCATCTAGTTTCAACCCCCCACCATAGGCAGGGACATCTCCCACTGGAAGAGGTCCCTTCCAACCTCCAATGTCCTGTGATTCTGTGGAAGTGCCAAGCCCCAGGACTAGCCAGCTAGAAGCAAAGAGCTTCTCCCAGCTGATGCAGCAGCAGGAGATTGCCGGCTGGCGGCACAGTCCTCTCCACACTTAACGTGAATGTCACCAACCCACCCCAGTCCTCAGCTAGTGTGACTGTGTTGAGCAGTCCACAACTGGTGCCTGTGATGCAAAAGCCAAGGCCACAGAAGGCAGAAGAGTTAGCTAAAAGAACAAAGGTTTTGCTCAAAATGGTGACAATTCAGGAGCCTATCACTTAGGACAGACATCCCACTCTTGCCTGCATAAGGCATGCAGGAAAATATATGAACATACCTCTGACTGCCTTCTTAATCGACTGTTAATAGTAAGATAAGCATAAGCACACTTATTTAATGCAAAAAAAAATCGATAGTATCATTCCAGTTCCTATCAGGAGGCAGTAGGAAAAGTGAGGAGTCTCAAAGGAAGTTAAGATAATTTCAAAGGAGGGAAAAAAACCCACACTAGCCTGAGTTCTGTTGAACGATGGAAATGTGAACGAATTAAGATGGCTATGATGTATAAGAATATTGATTATTCCCAGGGAAACTGTATTTAAGTGGAGCAACAACTCTCACCAGTGAGAGGCTGAATTAGTGCCCAGATCTGCCTTATAAAGATATCAGCAGACAAAAAGGTTTCTCTGCTCAAACCGGGAGAAGAGAAAATGCTGACTTCGACCTGATAAATGTGTAACAGAGCTACCAAAATAGAAACATTTCACACATGAGAAAAGCAGGCACTACCCAGCATGGATTTGAAAGAGAAGCAAACCTGCAAGAGAGGGCATGATTAATAAATATTTGAGTTCATATGGTTTGAACAACATCTCCCCCCCTCAACAGCAATCTAAAGAAAAGGGAAATGCATTATATAAGTTTGACTGTGATGCCTCCTGCCTCCTCTTTCCCCATTAGCTGATCTCATTGTACCAGCACCTTACTCTTTCATGCTTCCATAAAAACAAAAGACCTTTTTTTTTTTTGATGAGCTACACTGACTGATAATCAAAGATTCCTGCTTTTGTCAAGGTGAGCTGACACCAATAGTTTCATTCATGCATGGCTGTGTTTCCAGCTGCACAGCAATGGCCATTAAATGTTCCACAGTACCCAACCTCAGCCACAGATGCTTCTTATTTGCAGACGCATCATGCTAACAATAATGTTAAAAGTTGCCACGAGAATCTCGAGCCAAAAACCCCCAAGCAAGGCTGTTTTGATTTTTTTTTTACACAGACAAGGACAAATTATCAAATGCAAAGAGATTAAATTAAAAAAAAAAAAAAAAAGAGTTATTTTTAGAAACCAAGAGACAGGGAAGGTGCTTTACACAGGCAGGTTTTCACATAGCTGCTTTAACGACCACACGGGACTCAGAGTAAGGTGCAAGGAGTATTTTAAAGTTCTGAGAGCTAAAAGCAGAGACTGCAAAGATTTACAGTAAGATCAGATGCACACTGCTCTAACGGCCAAATTAACTTCACAAGTGTGATGTGTGAGCGCAGCCCTGAAAAACCAACCCCCACGCTGCTGTCTGTATTTCACCCCATACAGCATCTAAAGCATCGGCAAAAAGATCTTACCAAAGACAACGAACAACAGACACTCATCCCGGATCCAGGTCCTGAATAGCGCTGCCAGTTGTTCCCAGCAAAGCAGAGCATGCACTGACCCAGGAGGGACTCCTCCGAGCCGTCAGTAGAAATACAAACCAATTATACCCCGCGGTAACTTCGGCACTTCACTTAGAAAGAAATCCTCCTTTTAGCCACACAAAAGGAAAGAAAAAAGAAAAGGAGAACCTATCCGTCTTAGCACAGCATGGGACACGCAAGGGACTGAAGGGAGGGAGCCCCTGAACACCTCTCTGCATTCCGAGTTCTTTGTTGCCTGAGAGTGCCTGGGAAGGACGGTCATATTTAAAAGTGCAAACAGCGGGCTGTGACTCTGGCAGGCTGCGGCAGAGCCCCGCAACGAGCGAAAAGGAAAGCACGTTACCTTTAGCAAGCCTCCTCAGGATCTGACAGCGGCATTTAAACGAGACAGCGATCATTCTCGCTGCCTGCCTGCCTGCCTGCCCGCCCGGGCACAGCGCGCTCGGGGGCTCCGCTCGGCTGAATGCAGCAGAAGCCTCTCACTGCCTCCTCCCGCACATACCAGGAGAAAGGTAGCCCCGGCGGGGAGTGACAAAGCTTAATTCCTCTTGGCTGATGCAGAGATCAGCTCCGTGTCACCCGACAAAGCTGTGTCATTCACTACTAACACCATCACCACCACCTGCGTGGTGGAGATGAAGCGCTCCGAAAGCAGTTCTGTCTTTAAAAGCTCGAAAGCAGCCAGCTGCACACCCAGGCGCGGGGATTAGAGGGAGTCGTTCCCCAGCCTCTCGCAGTCCCTGACTATGCAGGGAGCGATGGTTGCTGTGCCAGGCAAAGGGCCCTGTGTTTCAGCAGATATGGTGATTTTTTTTCTTATCCTCTTCTCCTCACATCTTGCCTTTCCCTTATGGTCCCCTCTAGATAAATAGGGCAAACCCATCAGGAATCCTACTTCTGAAGGCAAAAAAAAATATGCTTGTTTCAAATGGAAAATATTCTGATCAAATCTTTAATATGTTTTTGATCTTAGGGATCTGTAGGGAGGGAGGGGAAAAAATGATATGTGTGTGTATATATATAAAACCAGGCTGATTTTATCACCAGAAAAAGCTTTTTTTGACAATTGTAGACAAGTAAATTACAGCTGTTGAAGCACAGACCACAGGGGGAGGCAGAGAGGCAGAGGGAAGTGATGGATTGTTGTGTGTGGGCAGGACCGCCAAGCATTTGATCACACCAAAATAAATACAATGATGCTGCATAGAGAACACACAGTGAATCAGATTTTCTGCCCTCATCGGAGAAGAGAGCAGCTTTTAGTGCACCTGAGACTTTGTTTTGCCAAACATTGGCAACATCTGTAAGATTTTGTAAGATTTCTTCATCCCCCCCAGGAGTTTCACACCCTCGTGTTTCAAAATCTTCCAATTAACTCTTGCCATTTCCTCTGTTTTCAGCCATGGTCAGCAGCTGGCCCAGTTACCTGGCATGTGTTGCCAAGTGCCATACAAGCCATGTGGCTTTCTGACTTTGTGAGTCAGAAGACCTGGATGGGGCACTTAGTACCATGGTCTAGTTGACTGGACAGGACTGGGTGACAGGTTGGACGGGATGAGCTTGGAGATCTCTTCCAACATGGTGCATTCTATGATTCTGCTCAGGGAGCAAATTGACTTGCTTTTATATTTCATTCAGAAAATGATTGAGCAGAGCACAGAACACACTTCTATGGAGCCAAAAAAAATGACTAAAGGACAAGGCTCCACTCCTGTTTCTAAAAATCAAGAAAACAAACCAAAATAAGTCACAGAAGAGTCAGCAAGTCAGATTTACCTACAAAACCCAAGTGTGGAATCCAACAGCTGTTTTCCTTTAAGACAAGAGATAATTATTTATTTCTCCTGGGGTGCATCAAGAAAAGTGTGGCCAGCAGATCCAGGGACGTTCTTCTCCCCCTCTACTCTGCCCTGCTGAGACCACACCTGTAATACTGTGTCAAATGTTGGGCTCCCCAGTTCAAGAGAGACAGGGACCTGCTGGAGAGAGTCCAGTGGAGAGCCAGAAGGATGAGGGGGGGACCTGAGCATCTCCCCTGTGGAGAGAGACTGAGAGCCCTGGGGGCGTTTAGTCTGGAGAAGACAGAGGGGATATGAGCAGTATGTATAAATATCTGCAGGGGTGGGTGCCAAGTGGAGGGGGCCAAGTTCTTTTCAGCTGCGCACAGCAATAAGCCAACGAGCAATAGCTACAAACTGGAACATAGAAGGTTTCAGCTCAACATGAGGAGAAACTTCTTTACAGGGAGGGTGCCAGAGCCCTGGAACAGGCTGCACAGAGAGGTTGTGGAGTCTCCTTCTCTGGAGACTTTCAAGGCCTGTCTGGATGTGTTCCTCAGTGACCTGAGCTAGACTGGATGGTCCATCTCTGGAGACTTTCCAAACCTATCTGGATGCACTCCTGTATGGACTACCCTGGGGGTTGCTGCTTTGGCAGGGGAGTTGGACTGGATGATCCCTGGAGGTCCCTTCCAACCTCTAAGGTTCTGTGATTCTGTGAAGACAGCTTCCTTTAAAGCTACCTTTGTATACTCTGTCCTATTCACTTGCTTTGAATACAAAAGCACTGCGTTGCTTTTCTGCCATCTTTCATCCACTGCTATATTTAATGTTACAGTCCACTGTTAGGGTGCATATCTTCTACCATCAGCCCCAGAAAGCCAGGAGGAGACAGGGACAGCTTTTACACTTGGAGCTGTTTCTCTCTCCCTGCCCGTTCTGCACTGCATCAGCAGCTCCGTGATACTCATGTTCCAACTCTCTGTTACAGTGCTTGTTTTTCTTATTTCATTTTATTGGTTACAGCAACACTCATATTTCCAAGGCCAAGGTGAAACATTCCATCAGCACAACTGCAATTGCCCAGACAGGCCTGGTGAAAATGGATTTCATTTGAGTGTCATTAAAACCAGATAGGGGTAATCGAGTCACCTGCTCGTCAGCCTTGTTACTGCTTCTGGTAGTTGTACCAAACAGCTCTAAAACCCATCCAGTGGAAAAGCACCTGAAGCCGTGGGCTGATCCCTGTCCTCACAGACCTCCACCCAGGGCATGTAAGAAGGGTTGAAACCAGGGGAAGAAGATGGAAGTTCAAGCCAGTGTAATTCAGTGGTCTGGATAGAAAATGGAAAATCTTGGACTGCCACAGAGGGGAAAGGGGAGTTGTGTATTCTTGTTACACCACAAAGACGACACCAAGAGAAGCTGAAGTGTCTCTCTGCCTGCCAGTATGCTTTTTGTAGGAGAAAATGTGCCATTCACTGTTGCCACCTCCTGCTCAGGTAAAAAGACTTCACACCACTAATATCAATCAATACCACTCTCTATCTGATTTCTCTGCTCCAGAGACCACCAGAAGGCTGTGGTCTCAGCACACTGTTGGTGTCTTTTCATTTGCCAGATGCCCAAATTTGATGCTGTAAATCTCATGATGTCCAGGAAGATCCATTTAAATGATTCCCCTAACCAGAAGATGCTGCAAGATGATAATTTAGCTGTCCTAACATTTCACAGAATCACAGAAACACTCAGCTTAGCAAATCCCCTCAGCATCAGCAAGTCCAACCAATATCCCTACTGTACAAGGTACACCCTAAACCATTTCCCCAAGCACCACAGCCAAATGATTTGTCCATTCATTCTTCACAGACAATACAAAGAACACTGCATAGAATGGGGGTCAGCATTATCTTCCCTAGGCAAACAGGACTCCACTCTAACCTCCAACAGGCAGACCTTGGCACCAGACCTTACCAGCTTTAGAGTCAGGTGAACCTGCAGTGCTCCTTCTGCCATTCAAAAGAAGGTGGTTTTGGTGAGCAGCTCTCAACTTAAGGGCCTGCTTTTGTCTTCTCTCCTTCAAGAGTGCAGTCTTGACAGCCTTGAGGACTTCTGCTGCACAGAGATAAGCAAGAGACTGTACTTATATCACGAGAAAGAACTGCTCACTACTTGCCTTGGTGACTTGACTCCACGACTAACCCTGGTTCAGCCACTTTGGTAGAGGAGGCAAAAGAGAGCACAGTGGTGACAACCAAACTCTGAGCACAGGAGAAGAATTCAAGCCTTTGTGTTAGGACATGCTAAATCCTGATGGCATTAATTAAAAATGTGCAGAACTGTAATAACAATAATTGTCTATGCAGCACCAGCTGCAGGCATGGTCAGAAAAGGCTTTAGCAGAGAAGAGATGTAGTCCTCAATCTGAAACACTTACTGCACTGCTTACTGCCTCTCCTAGATTACTGATGCATATGCTAAACAGCCTCTGAAGCACAGCAATAGTCACTTCCAACCAAGTCAGCAGGATTATTTTTTATGCTCCTTCTGACAATTTTTCTCTTCTTTGCCAAAGGGGGTCATGTGCTAATTTGAATGCCTCAAAAAGATTTTGCAAGACAGATTTTGTATTTCAAGTACAGCAGCGAGTGGAACGATACATAGTGTTTAACTATGGTTTCTTTGGGGCTTGGGGTGTTGGCTTTTCCCCCTGAGCTTTAGCAGTTCAAGAAAAGGAACACAGATATTGGACCAAGTATTCACACAATCACAGAAATACTCGGGTTGGAAAAATTAGTCCAATCCGTATCACTACTCTGCAAGGTGCACCCTAAACCATAGCCCCAAGCACCACAGCCAAAACACCTTTAAACACATCCAGGGTTGGGGACTCAGCCAGCTCCCTGGACAACCCATTCCAATGCCTGAACAACTCTTGACAGGAAAAAAACCATGTTTTCCTAATGTCCAATCTAAACCTACCCAGTAGCAGCTTGAGGCCATTCCCTCTTGTCCTAATGACCTGTGAGAAGAGATCAGCACCAACTTCTCCACAACCTCCTTTCAGGTAGCTGCAGACAGCCATGAGGTCTGCCCTCAGTCTCCTCTGTTTCACACTAACCATTCCCAGCTCCCTCAGTCTCTCCTCATCAGATTTATTCTCCAGGCCCTTCCTCTGCACTGGCTCCAGCACCTCCACATTTCTCTTGTATTGAGGTGTCCAAAACTGAACACAGTACTCAAGGTGTGGCCAAGCTGCCCACACGAGCTGTCATGACAGGCTTTGGATGCCTCATGCTCCTATTTTTCTTCACAGGTTAATTTAGTGTCACCACTTTGAAAGGGATGCACTACAGACTTGGTCACACCACTTGGTCACAGTGATGCAGACCTTTAAAGAAAGCCAATCCACAGGGTTCAGTGAAGCCAGTGATATACTCAGACTACAGCCCTAGGAAAACATGAAGGCAAGCAGGCAGATATACAGATATCAAAGGTTTTGTGTCAGGAAGAAACAATGATATCTAGGCAGAACCACCTGCACCAGAAAGTTTAAATGAGGTGTTATGAAGTCTGAATGCATCAGCCTTCACCTCAGACTGGAGGTGAGGAGGACATTCTTCAGCATGAGTGTGGTGAGAGCCTGGAATGGGTTGCCCAGGGAGGTGGTTGAGGCCCCATCCCTGCAGGTGTTTAAGGCGAGGATGGATGAGGCTGTGGGCAGCCTGATCTAGGGTAGGGTGTTCCTTCCCATGGCATGGGGGTTGGAACTAGATGATCCCTGTGGTCCCTTCCAACCCTGACTCATTCTATGATTCATTAAAACCGTAGAACTCCAGGTTCTGTTCCAGCATCTTAGAAGATACCACCAATACCTAACAACAAAGGGACTATTGACAAGGTCTGGTAATGTCAGGACGAGGGGGAATGGGTTTAAACTGAAAGAGGGGAGATTTAGACTGGATGTTAGGAGGAAGTTCTTTACAGTGAGGGTGGTAAGACACTGGCACAGGTTGCCCAGGGAGGTTGTGGATGCTTCCTCCCTGGAGGCATTTAAGGCCAGGCTGGATGAGGTCTTGAGTAACCTGCTCTAGTGGGAGGTGTCCCTGCCTATGGCAGGGGGTTGGAGCTGGATGATCCTTGAGGTCCCTTCCAACCTAAACCATTCTATGATTCTATGAACATTATTCAAATAAAAAGCCAGCTTTTTGAGAGAATTATTTTTAGCTTTGAAAATAACAAATGACTGCATGGATACTTCTGCTTTGAAAACTACAACATCACCACTGTTGTATCTGATAGGTACTTCTATCAATCAAGAACTAGCAACAAACCCAAGAATCTCCATCTTAGCAAAACGAAACCTGAACATTTTTCATCCCAAAGTGCTCTACTCTCATGCAGCAGCAGCAGACACAGTCAATCCAGTAGTTTTTCATTGGATACTGCTTTATTCCCCTTTGCTAGAGAGATGGAATAAAAAGAAGTGCAATAAAACCACCCTGTTATTCTCCAGCACTCAGATTATCAACACAGACAACTTGTCAGCTTTGCATAATTTGGAGGGGCCTGGAAATTTACATTTTTATTAAATCAACCACAGCAGCTATTTTCTTGCTGCATTATCTGCTTTTGCAACACTGGGGGGTATATTTCATACAGACATTGCAGCAAAAGGCTTTACAGGTCGTTAAAAGATGTAAAAGGTGCTCTGGCTTCAGGGGTTCCTTGCTGGGGAACATTTCACACAGAAGGGGCAGCATAGAAGGTACTCTGCCCTGGGGACCCCACCTGGAACACTGTATCCAGTTCTGAACGCCCCAGTTCAAGAGGGACAAGAATCTACTAGAGAGAGGACAATTGAGGGCAACAAGGATGTTGAAGGGACTGGAGCACTGCCTGATGAGGGAAGGCTGAGAGCCCTGAGGCTGCTTAGGCTGCAGAGGAGAAGGCTGAGAGGGGATATGAGCAATGTCTATCAAGAACTGAGGTCAGGAAGGAAGGGACAGGGACAGCCTCTGCTCACTTGTGCCCTGCGATAGGACAAGGGGCAAGGGATGGAAACTGAAGTACAGGAAGTTCCACCTCAACATGAGGAAGAACTTCTTGAGTGTAAGGGTGACAGAGCCCCGGCACAGGCTGCCCAGAGAGGTTGTGGCATCTCCTTCTCTGGAGCCTTTCCATCCCTGCCTGGATGTGTTCCTGTGCGACCTGTGCTGGATTCTGTGGTCCTGCTGTGGCAGAGGGTTGGACTGGAAGATCTGCAGAGATCCCTTCCAACCCTGTGATGTTCTACTTGCGTGTTGAAAGTGATAATACAGAATGAATCTGTTAAAGACCCGAGCTCATGCCAAACCACCATTGCTGAGGCACCATGCAAATATAGTAGCTTAATTGCATAGGAATTGATCAATAAAAAATAATTCAGAGGCTTTCTGAGTAAGGAAAAAAAAATATATATATATATCTTAATTTCTTGGTTCCAGGCAATCTTGGCCTTTCTTGAATTGTCAGGTATGAAACCCCCGGTGGTAAAATCAGTCGATACTGCCACGTTCTGGGATGAGTTTTTGTTAGAGCATTTTATAATGCAGCAATGAATCACTTTTGAATTGAGATGAATTTAAAAAAAAATTAAATCTGATTTAATAATAGATTTCATAAAACTTGTAATAGAGCATGAAAGAAAACATAATGCACACACATTTTCTTCATGAAGCACTCCAGCATTCCCTACCTTATCCTTCACAGCACTCCCACATCAGAGCTTCAAAAAAAAAATCCTGATTTATCTTACCAGTGCACATCAATTACTGGCAAAAAATTAAACTGTCCTTGCCAGAGATACTGCAAATGGGTTTATATAAAATATTACATGTTATATATTAAAAATATAGTGAACATATCTATAAATATACATAGTGTGCACAGAAAACACATTGTGTGTGTGTATATATATCTAAATACATATCACAGAATCACAGAAATATTCAGGTTGAGAAAAGCCCCTCAGGATCACCAAATCCAAGCTGGAATCAACAAGAAGAGATTTAACAAGGCTGAGTGAAGAGTTCTACACTTTGGCCACAACAACCCCAAACAGCACTACAGGCTGGGGACAGAGTTGCTGGAGAGCAGCCAAGCAGAGAGGGACCTGGGGGTGTCGGTAAAGAGTAGCTGAAGATGAGCCAGCAGTGTGCCCAGGTGGGCAGCAGAGCCAATGGCATCCTGGCCTGGATCAGGAGCAGTGTGGCCTGCAGGACAAGGGAGGTTCTNCAGGGAGGTGGTGGAGTCACCGTCCCTGCAGGTGTTGAAGCAAAGCCTGGATGAGGCACTTAGTGCCAGGGTCTGGCTGATTGGACAGGGCTGAGTCGCTAGGTTGGACTGGATGAGCTTGGAGGTTTCTTCCAACCTGTTTCTATGGTTCCATGATTCCAAACCCTACTCTGCAAGATTCACCTCAAGCCATATCTCTAAGCACATAGTGTATACAGAAAAATATACAGTGCATATATCTCTATGTAATATATAGTATATGTATTGACAGTGTATATAGAGTTACTGGGTGATGGGTTAGACTGGATGATCTTGGAGGTCTCTTCCAACCTGGTTGATTCTATGATTCTCTACATATTTTATATAGTATATATACCCTATAAACACACACACACACACACACATATATATGAATGTATTTAAGACCCATATAAATACACTAATATTAAGAAATGTTTCTTACTGGAGAAGCTGCCCTCAACAGATCTCTGTGGTAGTTTAAAACAAACCCACTTATCTTGGTTCTGAATTAGAAACAGGAAACAGCAAAAGTCCAAAGATATTGAGTAGAATAAAACTGAAGTCAAACAGTAAAAAGTAACTAAAATAGGGCATGGGATGCAAAAGAAATTATAGATAAGGCTATATCATTCCCCTGGATTGTTAATTAGCATAAGGTAAGCTGCACAAAGTGTTCTTCCTCCTTTTTCTTCTCCTCACTCTGGCTGCTTTGCTGACCTGGGCTGAGACTCCTTCTCTACAGCTAAGTAGATAGCAGCAGTGGGGCCTGATTTCTCTCTAGGGGGAGAGCAACCCCTTTGTTCCCTCCTCCAGAGAGGTAGGGGAACAATTCAAGGCAGCTTTTGTGTTATTTCTGAACTGTAAATAATTGTATATACATAAAAATATTTTTTTGTACACATTCATTGTGCTTTGTGCTGTCAGATTTTAGCTTTGCTGTAAATAGAGATTCATTTTGCTTCCAAACTTTCTGAGCTAGTCTGGTGATTGCATTTGGAGGGGTTTGTGTGTGCAATTTCAAACCCACCACAATCTCTGAGATATGCAACTCAGCTCTGGTTTTTGATTCCCAACCTTGTTTCCACTTCTCACAAAACAGGCTGTTTAGCTTCACCCAGGCTTTCCCAGCTCCCAATCTTGGTTTAAACACAATTAGGGAGTTAGGAGAACCATAAAATATGAAGATGCTGCATGTACTACAAAGATTATAATCTTTTATTAGCACAAGTGTGCTGCAGTCTCTCAAAGGCAATTTCAAGCACAGGCACCAGTAGATGAAATTTAATTCAGGAAGAAGTCTCTTCACAGAGCCAACAGCCTGTGAACACTGCTCCATTTCTAGCACGTACACCTGGCTGTATCCTCTCTCTGCTTTGGCACAAGATGACAAAGGAGAGTGATTACTTTCTGCAGCATCACTAACATTTGTCCTAGACAAGGGGCAGTGGGTAAGAGGTGAGGCATAGAAGTGTCATGGAAACATGAGGAGGGATTTTTACCCTGTGACAGTGACAGAACTCTGGAACAGACTGCCCAGGGGGCTTGTGGAGCCTCCCCCTCTGGAGATATTCAAAACCTTGCCCTGGTAAGATCACATATGGAATACTGTGTTCAGTTCTGGGCCCCTCAGTTCAAGAAGGACCTCAAGGAACTGCCTGAAAGAGTTCAGCACAGAGTCACAAAGATGCTGAAGGGAGTGGATCTTCCTTAGGAGAGCCTGAAGGAGTTGGGGGCTGTGCTACTTGGAGAGGAAGAGCCTGAGGGAGGACCTCATCAATGTTCATAAGTATGTAAAGGTCAGTGCCAAAAGGATGGAGCCAGGCAGTGCTAGGACAAGAGGCAATGGGTGGGATTTGAGGTATAGGAAGTGGCATGGAAACGTGAGGAAAATATTTCCCCTATGAGGGTGACAGAAGCCTGGCACAGGCTGCCCAGGGCGGGTTGTGGAGTCTCTCTCTCTGGAGATATACAAGAGCTGCCTGGATGTGTTCCTGTGTGATCTGCTCTGGCTATGGGGTTGGACTGGCTGAGCTTTGGAGGTCCCTTCCAGCCCCTGACATTCTGTGATTCTGTGATCTTCTGGGTAAAGCAGCTGTAATTTTTCAATGTATAATGAAACAAACCACAACCAAGGGGAGTCTGTCTGCCCTGCCAACAGATGAACCAGTGAAAGGAGGTACCACAAGCAGCACTGTGCCTTCTTCAGGATGCTTGTAGAGCTCACGGAGAGAAACAACAAGTAACGACTCTGTTCAGTGAACACAATCAGCCCAGCAAGGGCTCCTGCCAGCAAACATGCATATAATTACAGGCTCTGGGATTTAATGTAATCTCAAAACTGAAGGATGAGTCTGCCTTACAAGTAGCTTCCACATGCTGCACTAGATGGTTAAAGACTCCTGTAATTACAATTTCTATAAGGCTCTGTACTTTGGAGAGGCTTTTTCAATTAGTCAAACCCATGACCTTCCTATTGCTGCATCAGACTTGCACTGAAACAAAAGCTGAGCGCTGGCTCACAAGTACCACACTGAAAGGGAGGACAATCTCTGACACTTAGCAGAAAACAGCTGCTTTTACCCTCATTTAGAAACAAAATAAGATTAGGTTTCCACTGAAAGCCTCCAACAAAAGTGGCACAATTCTACCTCTCTCTAGCTACACCACTTTCTTTCCAAGCTCATTTATTTATTTATTTTTAAACCAGCCTATTTAGCAGCTGTGAAATCAGAATATCACACCAGAAAAAAAAAACTACAATGTCTGTTTGAAGGGATGAGTGTAGAATACAACGTTAAGGTCATTGGTGAAGGGCCTGGAACACAAACCCTATGAGGAGAGGCTGAGGGAGCTGGGGGTGTGCAGCCTGCAGAAGAGGAGGCTCAGGGCAGAGCTCATTGCTGTCTACAACTACCTGAAGGGAGGTTGTAGCCAGGTGGGGTTGGTCTCTTCTCCCAGGCAACCAGCAACAGGACAAGGGGACACAGCCTCAAGTTGTGCTGGGGGAGGTATAGGCTGGATGTGAGGAAGTTGTTGGCAGAGAGAGTGATTGGCATTGGAATGGGCTGCCCAGGGAGGTGGTGGAGTCGCCGTCCCTGGGGGTGTTCAAGAAAAGCCTGCATGAGGCACTTAGTGCCATGGTCTAGATGACTGGATAGGGCTGGGTGCTAGGTTGGACTGGATGATCTTGGAGGTCTCTTCCAACCTGGTTAATTCTATTCTATTCTATACAAGAGATTTTTTTTTTTTTTTAGGCATGAGCTCAGTAAGTTTTTCTGTGTGCAGTGGTTTAGGTGTTCAAAAGGAGGCTGGATGAGGTGCTTAGTGCCATAGGTTAGTTAATTAGAAGGTGTGAGGTGATAGGGTGGACTCGATGATCTTGAAGGTCTTTTCCAACCTGATTAATTCTGTGATTCTGTGAAGTCTTTACATTCATGATATGGACAAAAAGGAAGGCAATGGAAAATTACAGCTCTGGAGATTCAGCACAAAGAAAGGACCACAGAATTATAGGATGTCAGGGGCTGGAAGGGACTTCCAAAGCTCAGCCAGTCCAACTCCCCTGCCAGAGCAGGAGCACCTAGGGCAGATCACACAGGAACACATCCAGGTGGGTTTTGAATATCTCCAGAGAGGGGGACTCCACAGTCCCCCTGGGCAGCTTGTTCCAGGGTTCTGGAAGGGTAGCACAATCAGAGTTTCAGCAATAGTGCTAAGCCTCTGTAAGATGAAGGGAAATGTCAGTGGAATTGTACTCCTACCTGCCTGCAAGCTGCAGGAAGATGTGGTAGCAGCTGCTTCTCTAGAGTGGGTTTCTGTAGAGAAATTAGGTCACACACTGGCTGCTTGCCTGCACTATGAGCAGTAGCCAGACAACTGTCACTGACCACTGCACATTCCCAGGCCACATTGACTGTTCCATCCCAGAAGCAGAACTGGTGTGCCAGGAAATAAAAAAAACATGGAAAATCCAGAGAAACACAGAGATACACAGGGCAGGGGAAAATCAGCACAAAGGGAGAGAAAAATATCCCAGTTTGAAGCATGGATACATATTGACTGCCATGGATTAGGAACTTTCCCTCCCTGTTACATGACATTTCCCAGACTGACAGTTGGGGAGTTGAAGCTGTATTTACAGCATGGCAAAACACACAAGCATATGAACACAACATATGTAAGTATTCACAACCACTTACAGCTACAGGCAAGTTAGAAATGATCCAGAAATCCAAACTCCCTCCCAGACAAAGAAAACTGCCAAGAAGCACTCACCTACCGGGACCTGAGGAAGGCATTTGGCTCTGTCCCACATGACACCCTGGCCACCAAACTGGAAAAACACAGACTGGATGTGTGGAGCACTGCTGGGCAGGGAATTGGCTGGATGGTGGCACACAGAGAGTGGTGATCAAGGGCACAATGTTCACCTGCAGACCAGAGCCAAGTGGCATCCCTCAGGGGTCAGTGCTGGCACCAGTGCTGTTTAACATCTTTGTCAGTGCCATGGACAGAGGAATTGAGTGCAGCCTCAGCAAGTCTGCAGATGGCACCAAGCTGTGTGGCAGTCGACTTGCTAGAGTGCAGGGATCCATCCAGAGAGACCTGGACAGGCTGCAGAAGTGTGCCCAGGCCAACCTCATGACATTAAACAAGACCAAGTGTCAGGTCCTGCAGCTGGGTCAGTGCAATCCCAAGCACAACTGCAGGATGGGTGGAGAATGGCTGAGAGCAGCCCTCAGGAAAAGGCCCTGAGGGTCTGGGGTGATGAAAAGCTCAACATGAGCTGGCAGTGTGCACATGCAGCCCAGACATCAAGAGCAGTGTGGCCAGCAGGGCAAGGGAGGGGATTCTGCCCCTTAGCTCTGCTCTCCTCAGACCCCACCTGCAGTTCTGGAGCCCCCAGCACAAGAAGGACATGGAACTGTTGGAGCCAGTCCATAAGAGGCCACCAAGATGCTGAGAGGGCTGCAGCAGCTCTGCTATGAGGACAGGCTGAGGGAGTTGGGGCTCTGCAGCCTGGAGAAGAGAAGGCTTCCAGGAGACCTTGGAGTGGCCTTCCAGTATCTGAAGGGGGCTACAGGAGGGCTAGGCAGGGACTATTGACAAGGTCTGGTAATGACAGGATGAGGAGGAATGGGTTTGAACTGGCAGAGGGGAGACTCAAAGTGGATGTTAGGAAGAAGTTGTTTGCAGTGAGGGTGGTGAGACACTGGCACAGGTTGCCCAGGGAGGTTGTGGCTGCTCCCTCCCTGGAGGTGTTGAAGGCCAGACTGGATGAGGCCTTGAGTGACCTGTTCTAGTGGGAGGTGTCCCTGCCTATGGCAGGGGGCTGGAACTGGCTGAGCTTTGAGGACCTTTCCAACCTAAACCATTCTATGATGCTATGATTATTTTCTTTTCACAGCCAATGATCTAATTTCTCTCATTGAAACACTCCCATTGGCCTCAGAGCAGCACAGTGCTGTACTTCTCAGGCAGAGCTGTTAACTTGCCAGCAGGTTCACATTTTACCAGTGCTGACACAGGCTGTGGAATCGAACCTTGCAGTTTCCAGTCTGCTGATCTCTGCAGGAGGCGATGACTACCTTTCGAGTCACTTGTCTGGAACACACTTGTACATTAGGGTCTGTGCCTGCAGACCTTGCAGAGGTTTGGAGGGCACACTGCAGAACACTGCACCTCAAGGCTTGCCCTGTCTGCCTTCCAGGAGGCTTTCATTTGGCCACACAAAATCTGACTCAACTGGAAATGTTGGCATCTGCAGAGGACCAAGAATCAACCACCATCAGCAAGGATGAAAAGCACAGTGGTCTGTTACTGTACTCTGGTTTAGCACACAGGGAGCAAGAAAAACAGCAGAGTAGGGGTGAGGAATGAAATCTTCCTGCCAACTGAGAAAGTCCTTCTGTGCCTCCTTGGATCTCTCTGCAGCATGAACTAGCTCTGCTCTCCTGCTGTCACCTGGGAGTGCTACTGTGCCTCAGCAGTGTTGTTACAGCTGTGACTGATGACATTTTCAAGGCTGGTGCCGCATTATTTTGTGGCCTTCTGAGACCATCAATGTCACAGGATCACAAGATATTAGAGGGTGGAAGGATCTCTGGAGGTCTTCCAGTCCAACCCCCCTTCCACAGCAGCACCTCAGTGTGCAGGTCACACAGGAACACATCCAGACAGGGCTGGAAAAGCTCCAGAGAAAGAGACTCCACAACCTCTCTGGGCAGCCTGTGCCAGGGCTTTGGGACCCTTACAGTAAAGAAGCCCCTCCTGGGAGACCTGTTCTAGAACTCACTATTCAGCTCCAGTACCTGTGCTGGGCTCTGTTTGGTGTGGATGGGTTTGTTTGTTGCCAAGAGGCTGAAAAAGTAGATAGAATTCAGAGAAAAGTATGAAGAGTGATTTGAGCAATAAAAATGCCTCATGCAGTAAAAGACTCTGCAAGCATAATATCACAATGGAGGAGTCTGCACAGTGACCTGACTACCCAGTGCTAAGAGCTGTCATAGGCAGGACGTGAGGAGTGCTCAAGAGCTTCTCCAACACTTGATGGAACAGGGAGGCAATGAAAAGCTGCATGGGACAAAAAAAAATGGTTGGGCCTCAAAGGCAATAAAATCCAAACTAATCACCACCTTCTGATGGGAAGATCTACTGAGGGATAAAACTATCAGAATGGTTCTCTGAAGAGCCACTGCCTACCTGCCTTTCCAGAACATGCATTTTAGCAAAGCATCAATCATTGGACTTGCTGTAACAGTAACAGGCTGGATTCTGCATCCTGCTTACACGAGGGGGTATACAAACACTTACATGCCTTTTCTTGCCTCTGAAAGTACAGGAAGCAAAAGGTAAGATTGTGATGGCCTCCTGCTGCCTATATCTACTTTGAACTACTGCTCTGAATAAAAGACATAGACACCACTGAAAAAAATGGACTGGAAGAATCTTCAGGCTATTTTCATCCTTTAAATACTAACCAGGTTTGCCCAACGGTGAAATCACTAGAGATAAAATGTTATTACAAGATAGAATTAGCCACAGAATGTGTTTTACTCAGTGAGTATAATTAATACTTACATAAAAATCATTTTATAATCTGAATTTCTAACATATTATGTTCCAAAACTGCTCCATATTCTCAAAGTCCAAAGAGCAAAGAAACCTTCTCCTGCACCATCTTCACTGCCCCACATCCCTTCCATATTACTGTAAAAGAATGAGCAAGATCCACAGCAACAGGCAGCAAAAACACATGTGCAAAGCAGCTGAATGTGAGCCAGCAGTGTGCCCAGGTGGCCAAGAAAGCCAATGGCATCCTGGCTGGGGTTAGAAATGCTGTGGCCAGCAAGAGTAGGGAGGTGACTGTGTCCTTGTGAGGCTACACATCAAATACTGTGTTCAGTTTGGGGCACCTCAATACAAGAGAGATGTGGAGGTGCTGGAGCCAGTGCAGAGGAGGGCAAGGAAGCTGGGGAAGGGCCCAGAGGATAAATCTGATGAGGAGAGACTGAGGGAGCTGGGGATGGTTACCGTGAAATGGAGGAGGCTGAGGGCAGACCTCATGGCTGTCTGCAGCTACCTGAAAGGAGGTTGTGCAGAGGTTGGTGCTGGTCTTCTCTCACACATCATTAGTGATAGCACAAGAGGGAATGGCCTCAAGCTGCTACTGGGTAGGTTTAGATTGGACATTAGGAAGATGTTTTTTCCTGCCAAAGAGTCATCAGACATTGGAATGGGTTGTCCAGGGAGCTGGCTGAGTCCCCAAGCCTGGATGTGTTTAAAGGTGTTTTGGCTGTGGTGCCTGGGGCTATGGTTTAGGGTGCACCTTGTAGAGGAGGGATATGGTTTGGCTTTGGCGATCCTGAGGGGCTTTTCCAGCCTGAACCTTTCTGTGATTCTATATTCTGATTCTGTGGTTTCTGTAGCACACACACATGGCACTTACCTCAGGAAAAAAGAGCATCTCGAAGATGTATGACTCAAAGGAAATCATTACCATGCTTTTTCTCAGGGAACAGTTAACAAAACAAATGAAGGAAACGTTCCTAGGCAAGAGGTTGAATTATTTGTAACATGAAGTCTCAAAAGTGAAAGGTTGATAACCTCAAGCTTATTTTAGTGTCATTCCTCCATGGATCATTAGTGCCTTAGTGGTATCCCACTGCTATTCATCACATTTTTAATAGCTCCTTCTAAAACTCTCTTCAAAAAAGTTGTAGGTGTTAATGTTATCTGGCCAAGCTTCAAAGTCTATATATATATTTATCAGGGCTTTGAGTTTGTTTGAGATTTTTGGCTTTGTTTTGGTCTGGGTTTTTTACATCAGATCTCATAAGGTAAAAGTGATCTCATACACAACAACAACAACCAATAACAAACTAGGAGCAGCTAAAGACAGAGGGAAAAATAATGCATTCAAAAGCAGCCCATCAGAAAGCTAAAATACAAGTCAGGGAAACAAATGTTACTCTTAGAAAATCACACAATTATCTTGATTGAAAAAGACCTCTAAGACCATTGAGTAATTATTAGCCTAACACTGATTGGAAAAGACCTCTAAGACCATCAAGTCAAATTATTAGCCTAATGCTGATCAGAAAAGACCTCTAAGACCATCAAGTTGAATCATTAGCCTAATGCTGATTGGAAAAGACCTCTAAGATCATCAAGTTGAATCATTAGCCTAACACTGATCAGAAAAGACCTCTAAGATCATCAAGTTGAGTCATTAGCCTAACATTGACAAGTCCTCGACTAAACCACATCCCCAAGCACTACCATCTGCATGACTCTTAAATACATTCAGGGTAGGGCACTCAATAAAAAACAATCAATTAAAAGGAGAACTGAAAAAAACCCAGAGCACCAGATATCAGAGAATGATAGAATGGGCTGGGCTGCAAGGGACCTCCAAAGGTCATCTAGTCCAAACCCTGCAGTCAGCAGGGCCATCCTCAACTACAGCAGGTTGCTCAGGTGATATCTTTCTATAAAGACCAAATTCTTCCTTATTCTAAATTTATCACTTGCAAATTATCAATTAACAGCAACAAATCAATGTGTTACTTATTTGTCTAATACTCCATCATTCTTACACAAAAACTCTCTCCTACATTCCATTTGCACTCTCAGGTATGAATTAATAGCTTACCAACAGCAGTGTGCTCTGGTGGCCAAGAGAGACAGTGCCATTCTGGGGTGCAACCTCCCTGGAGTTGTTCAAGGCCAGGTTGGACGAGACCTTGAGTGACCTGTTCTAGTGGGAGGTGTCCCTGCCTATGGCAGGGGCTTGGAACTGGTTGATCTTTGAGGTCCCTTCCAACCTAAACCATTCTGTGATTCTCTGATCAGTGTGCTCAGAGCCAGACATTTGGCACTCCTGCACGCCTGAATTTCTTTGTGTTGGCTGACACACGACAGGCTTTGTGCAGAGTGGCTCCTACAGCAATCCCTGTGAAGCTCTTCCTTGCCCCTTCCCCAACAGACATTTAGCTTTGCTGCACCCCAGCTGCTGCGCTTCAGCGAGGAGAGGAAACTTGGGTAGCACAAAGAGAAGGCTGTGTACAGATTCTCTCCATGAAATTACATGGAAAGGAACTACATAAACCTAATTGATCAAAAGGGAGTCACAAAAGGATGAAATATTTTGCAGAGGCATATGCTAATGGTGCTGCAGCAACCTCCAAGACCTACTGCCTTACTGGAAGGGTCCATAAAACTGTTGAGGTGATAGAAATGCTCCTGCACTGCCACTTGGAATACAGAAATGGGGTCTGTGATGGTGCCTTTTATTTATTTATTTAGTTGGTTAGTTTGAAAATACAGCAAGGAGGAAGGGGGCCTGGGAGCTTTAACAGGAAATGAGAAAGCTGGCTGCTATAAATTCACCACCTCTCAAAGCTTTAACAGCCCCAGATCCCCTTCCCCCCAGCTCCCTATTCCCGATCTCTCAGCTGCATCCAAACGCTCACAGTGCTGCTAATGGATAAAAATGGAAACAAATGCATGCAACAAATCACATCAGGCTCCTGTGCCAGCTTCCCCCCTTCTGATTCATCATACTGCTGCTATATATTAAAATCAATGTTCTGCCTCTTCATTATTGTCATTATTTCTCTTTCACTTCAGAAGTTTCCTTTCCTTCAGACTGCTGCCTGACCAGCTTGTCAGGCCATATTTAAATCAATACTTGGTGCATACATGCGTGTGTGTGCTGTGCATCTGGATACCACCTCATTACCATCTGAATTCCTATCATTCCTTCCAGGGCACAAGGGTAAAAATCATGTCAAGTGACAGAAGATTACAGCCATCTATCTCCATCACTTAAAAATATGAAGTAAGTGCAGATTTTGCCATCAGCTCGTTTCATACCTGATAAGAAAACCTAAATAAAGATTGAATGCAGCACTTTCCACGATGCATGAAGATGTAATGCAGCTCAAAGCAGAGGGCATTAAAGATTCAGCCTCTATTTGGCCAGAGGTGAGGCTTCAAGACACTGCTGTCAACACCACCTACTGCACTTGGGGCTCACTTTCCAGGTCAAGAAGGTAAATCTCTAATGGAGCAGGCTGTTAACAGGGAATTCAGACATTCAGAGTGGGGTGAGTGGTGAAGTTACTCTTTGGGAGGGGGAAGCTCTGCCAAGAGCAAATCCAACCAAGACAGCCCACGCTACTGCTGGTTGAGCACCAGGTCAGGGAAGCTCTGCTGGCCCTGCAGTACTGCTAAAGTCACACTGAAGGAAACAGGTAAGGGTGCAGGAAGTTAAGATGCACAATCTTATACACAATGTGCTCTTGCAGCCCAGAACGCCAACCACAGCCTGGGCCGCAGCAAGAGAAGTGTGGGCAGCAGGCGCAGGGAAGTGATCCTCCCACTCTGCTCTGCCTTGGTGAGACCCCACCTCAAGTACTGCACCCAGTTCTGAAGCCACTGTTACAAGAGGGATGTGGATGTGCTGGAAGATGTCCAGAGAAGGGCCACGAGGGTGATCAGAGGGCTGGAGCTCCTCTGATATGAGACTGAGGGAGTCTGGAGAGGAGAAGGCTCCAAAGTGACCTTATTGTGACCTTTCAGTATCTTAAGGGGGCCTTCAAGAAAGCTGGGGAGAGAGTTTTTAGGCTGTCAGAGAGTGATAGGACTGGGAGGAATGGAACAGAGCTGAAAATGGGGAGATTCATACTGGATTCAGCGTGAGGATGGTGACACCCTGGAATGAGTTGCCCAGGGAGGTGGTGGAAGCCTCATCTCTGGAGATGTTTAAGGCCAGGCTGGATGAGGCTTTGGACAGCCTGATTTAGTGTGAGGTGTCCCTGCTCACAGCAGTGGGGCTGGAACTAGATGATCCTTGCGGTCCTTTCCAACCCTGCCTGATTCTATGATTCTAATCCTAGGATAGTATAAAGACTCAGAGTGTACAAAATAGAGAAATAGCAAATACCTGCTGGCTTCCATTTGGAGAAGAAAAGCCTTCAAAAAAGGAAGCATCTTCCTTAAGCTAGTCATAATGCAGGTATCCAGAGAACTCCCTTCCCAAACATGCCTGTGCCTTGTTTTATTTCTTTTAATTAGAAGCTGAGCATTCTCCTGAAAGAGGTGTTTCAGTGATGCCAATTCACGTCTCACTGACATGCAGATGAACCTACAGCCACTAATGTCATTTTCACATGAAGCTTCAGTGAGGATGCTAAGTTTTCTCCACAATAACTGTCAAATCCACCACTCCTAAAAATAATAACCCACATTTCCACACAGAGGTAGTACACTTTCCACTGACAAACTCATTTTGGGCTCTGTATTTTAAGTGTGTTAAATGTATGAAAATGAGATGACCAAGGACTGTTCACCTGAGGAGCCTCAGTGGTGCATATGTAACAGCCTTCTGCTGTGTGCACGGAGCTGCACTTCCCACTGGGCTCTTCCCAGGCATTTTAAATTGACAGCTTTGGGATGTGCAGACAAATCTTTTCCCTGTCTTTTGCACGAAGATGCACAGACATTAGGCCTGCTTTAAATCCTGGAAATGTTGCACTTACTACATCAAGATCCCATTGCCAAAGGCAGAGAGAAAAATAAGCAGTTTGTTTACCCTTACTTTGTCTGTTCTTTCCTTGTCCATTTTCACTTTCTCTGACAAAGACACATAAAACTCAATGGAAAAACACAAACCCCTTTAAGTGAAATATCTGGGTCTCCTATCAACACTGAACAGTCATCATGATTATATCAACTGAAGCCTGAAAACAAACCCTCTATTGATAGTATCATTTTAAGTGCTAAGTAGAAGTAAATTCAACTTCCTCTCTCTACTTGCTTTCATACAACTGCTGGCCCTCAACTCAGATGTAACACCTGGAAGCCTGCAAGAACAAAGGACTGAGTTTATGAACTAAAGCTGTTATTCAACAGGCTCTAGTGCTAAGATGATCACAGGATGTTAGGATTTAGAAGGGACCTCTGGAGAACTCCCAGTCCCATCTCCCTGCCACAGTAGCACCACAGAATCTAGCACAGGTCACACAGGAACACATCCAGACAGCGCTGGAAAGGCTCCAGAGAAGGAGACTCCACAACCTCTCTGGGCAGCCTGTGCCAGGGCTCTGTCACCCTTACACTCAAGAAGTTCTTCCTCATGTTCAGATGGAAATTCCTGTGCTGCAGTTCATACCCCTTGCCCTACCACAGGGCGTAACTGAGAAGGGTTTGTCGCCTCCCTCTTGACCTTCAGCTATTTCTAAACATTGATTAAATCCCCTCTAAGTCTCCCCTGCAGCAGACCAAAAAGCCCCAGGTTCCTCAGCCTCTCCTCATAGGGCAGTGTCCAGCCCCTTCATCATCTTCATTGGACTCTCTCCAGTATATCCCTGTCCTTCGTGAACTTGGGAGCCCAAAACTGAATGCAATATTCCAGATGAGGACTCATCAGGGCAGAGCAGAGGGGGAGGAAAACCTCCCTTGATCTGCTGGCCAGACTGTTCTTAATGCTCCCCAGGATCCCATTGGCCTTCTTGGCCACAAGGGCACATTGCTGTCCCATGGAGAGCTTGCTGGCTACCAGGACTCCCAGGTCCTTTTCCACAGGGCACTACAGATGTCTCATCTAAAATTTGTAGTTCTGGACCCAGTCCCTGGCAGGACCCAGAGCCCAAAGGCCTTTATTCTATGTTTTAGCTCTTCAAGACAAAGAGGAGTAGGAAGAGGAGTAGGATCACATTAAAATGCCTACATAGAACCTGGAATTCAACCCTCAAGTGAGCCTCAAGCCAGGAGAAAACTACAGACTTACTCTGAGGAGAAACAAAGGCAGAAGAAAAAACGGCAGACAGGACTACAGAGCTTTGTTTTCTTATCAGAGTCATTAATATTCAGTTTATTCCACATGAAACATTTGTTTCAAGGGACTGAATAGCTCAGAAGATTGACTTTGATTTTGGAAGGCTTTCATTCGTGAGCTGTCAGCTTGGATCCAGCTGAGGGAGGTACTGACGGATGGCTTCTACTAGCGAAGAGTTGCTCAGTGGCGTATGACAAATGACAAAGCAGCTGCAGAGTGAGTTATATAGTGAGTCAGCAGTCCTCTCCCAGAAGGTTCAATACTAATTAAGAGGCAACTCAACACCCTTTGTGGAAGGCTGCTTGGAAACTTATGCCCAGACACCAGAAACAAATCGCAACTGAACTAAATACCTTAAGCCTCAGCGTGGTAATAAATAACAGCCCTGCAGTTAGATCACAGAGCATCCTTCAGGGCCCCTCATGTTTTTGTTGGAATGGTGCATTTAGTGTAGTTACATGATGCCTGACACACAAAAAGCCACTTTCTGGTCACTCAAACATAGTATCACAGAATCACAGAGTTGTTGGGGCTGAAAGGGACCTCAAGGACCATCCAGTTCCAACCCTTCTGCCGTGGGCAGGGACACCTCACACTAGATCAGGCTGGCCAGAGCCTCATCCAGCCTGGCCTTCAGAACTTCCAGGGATGAGGCTTCCACCACCTCCCTGGGCAATCTGTTCCAGTTTCTCACCAAGCTCATGGTGAAGAACCTCTTTCTAACATCCAATCAGAATCTTCCTACTTCTAGTTTTCCTCCATTCCCTCCAGTCCTATCACTACCTGACACCCTAAAAAGTCTCCCCATAGACTTCTTGTAGCCCCCTGCAGATACTAGAAGGCTACAATAATATCTCTTCAGAGCCTTCTCGTCTCCAGGCTCAGTAACAGGCTCACAGGATGTCAGGGGTCAGAAGGGACCCAAGGAGATCATCGAGTCCAAGTCTCACGCCAGAGCAGGACCATACAATCTAGCTCAGGTCACCCAGACAGGCCTTGAAAGTCTCCAGAGAAGGAGACTCCACAACCTCTCTGGGGAGCCTGTGCCAGTGCTCTTGGACCCTTACAGTCAAGAAGTTCCTCCTGGTGTTGAGGTAGAACTTCCTGTGCTGCAGCTTACCTCCATTGCTCCTTGTCCTATCACAGGGAGCAACCCCAACTCTCTCTGCCTGCCCTCACAGTAAAGCAGCTCCAGCCCTCTGATCATCCTGTCAGTGTTCAAATGCTCACATTTTCTTTACAAGAGTGCTTTAGTGGGCAGGCTCCTTCTGAAATCCATCATCCAGATACAACATACACAGTCATATGCCAAGCAGGACTAAGGGTGAGGTGCTGCAGGAAGCCATTGAGCTATGGCTAGTGGCACAGCTCACCTCCTCATGGCTGTCCCAGACTGTTTAGGCTGGGAGCAAAGACTCATTTTGGATCTGGAAGAAAGCTCTACCATTAGCAATAGATTTTAAAGACAGTTTATATCACATCCATTTTTCTCCTTTTGATGTTATGCAGAGACCAACAGGTTCATTTCACTCATGCTCAGCAAACAGATGGAGGCTACCAAAACCCTATGAGGAAAGGCTGAGCCCTGGGTCTGGTTAGTCTGGAGAGGAGAAGACTGAGAAAGGATCTGATCAATAAATCTAAATAGCTGAAAGCTTCCTGGGGGTCAGGAAGGAAGGGGCAGCTTCTGCTCACTTGTGCCCTGGGATAGGACAAGGGGCAAGGGATGGAAACTGCAGCACAGGAAGTTGCACCTCAACATGAGGAAGAACTTCTTGAGTGTAAGGGTGACAGAGCCCTGGCACAGGCTGCCCAGAGAGGTTGTGGAGTCTCCTTCTCTGGAGCCTTTCCAGCCTTGTCTGGATGTGTTCCTGTGTGACCTGTGCTGGATTCTGTGGCAGGAGGGTTGCACTGGAAGACCTCCAGAGGTCTCTTCCCACCCTTAACATGCTGTGATCATGTGAAAGCCAAAAAAGAGTGGATTTTTTCCCTTTTTCTTTCCAAGTTGCACTGGTCACCTGGTCAGTGACGAGCAGGAATGACAGACACAGACAAGTGCAGAGTGGGTTGGACTAGAGGACCGTCAGAGGTCCCTTCTAATGCAGACCATCCTATGATTCTAACTCACCTTCAGTCCTTCACAGAGAATCTCCTCCTCTTTTTCATGCCAGCTCTGCCCTAACTGCCATTCATTTGGCTGCACAAGCACTGCTAAAATCCTGTCTTGGGGGCATCAGTTCCCCAATCCTTATTTTTTTTAATGGGATGCAAAAGTCCTCCGAAAGGACTGATGGAAAACTTGTGCTGTGCATTCACCAGCACAAAGAAAATTGCATTTCAGGGATGAAGCACAGTTAATTGCAAGGAAATGAGTTACAGCAAAACGGCAGTAAGAACTGCTGCAAGAGAAGACAGCCTCAATTAAAAGTTACAATAACAATGCAAGGAAAGATGCAATATGATGCATGTTAATAGCCTGCTCCAAGGCTCAGCACAGAGCAGCCCTAGACGCAGGAAGTCATCTTCTGAAGAAGCTAATGAATCATTTAGTTAACAAGAAAAGGTCATTCCTCTGATCAATAGGATCTAAGGATTATAATGAAGCAGAAGATCCTTACCATACATATTTCACAAAAGGCTATTGTGTTAAGACAAAGTTGCTGTAGTTTGGGGATTTGTTTGCTTTTGTTTTTTCTTTAAATGTGATGATGCTAAATACTGTTAGGAACAAGTTCTTTACCAGGAGGGTGGTAGAACTCTGGAACAGGTTGTCCAGGGAGGTGGTTGGGCCCCATCCCTGGAGATATTGAAGGTGAGGCTGGACAGGGCTGTGGGCAACCTGATCTAGTTGAGGATGTCCTTGCTGACTGCAAGAGGGCTTGGACTAGATGAGCTTTGGAGGTCCCTTCCTGCCCTGACCATTCTATGGTTCTATGATATAATTACAATTATTATTAATTTAATAGAAAGACTAAAAGCAATGTAGAGGATCCTTGTACCCTTCCAACCTGCTATTCTACAAATCTCTGAATCAGAAGATCAATGCCCAAACTTCTCTTGCTGGCAGACCTGTTTGCAGCTCTCCCCTGAGGACTTTCTCCTATCATGATGCATCTGCTAATAGGTGCTGTTGAGGAAGGGCTGCAATGCTGGAGGTGGCCTTGAAGTTCAGATTGGAAAAGCCCCTTAGGATCACCAAGTCCCACCTATAACCCTGCTCTACAAGGTGCACCCTGAACCACAGCCCCAAGCACCACACACAAACCACCTTGAAACACATCCAGGCTTGGGGACTCCACCACCTCCCTGGGCAGCCAATTCCAATGCCTGAACACTCTAGCCAAGAAAAAATGTTTCCTAATGTCCACTCTAAACCTACCCAGGGGCAACTTGAGGCCATTCCCTCTTGTTCTATCACTAATGACCTGTGAGAAGAGACCAGCATCAAACTCTCCACAACCTCCTTTCAGGTAGCTGTAGACAGGTCTGCCCTCAGCCTCCTCTGTTTCACACTATTCTCCCCAGCTCCTTCAGTCACTCTTCATCCTATGGCGTTACATGAGTGGGGAGAATATCTGAGTTAAGTCAGTAGTGAACCAGCTTAAAATAAAAAGACCACAACCCCCTAAACCAGACAGCCACAAACCAGTAAGAATCTCAATAATATCTAATCCTAAGACTGAACAAACCAGATGTGTAAATGTAGTTCCTGTAAATATTACTCTACCAAAATAAGTCTTCCACTACTTTTTAAACAGGGCCACAAGGAAAGTTTCTTCTGAAATTGAAAATATACTCCTTTTTTTTTAGTCTTTTACACTGTGTCTCCTTGGGAGAGCTGTAAGAGTTCACATATCAGGAGAAAAAAGCAATTTGGAGGATTGTTAAATTTGTCACCATATAAATCCTCTCCACAGCATTTCTTCTAGGTTGATTTTTCAAGGTGAAGAGCTGTTTCCCACACTCCTCTGCTGCATTAGATTATTAAGCAGGTGTCATAAAAGGAGGCTTTGATTTTGTAAGAGATTAAAATTTCCCTTCGTACCTTTAGCTATCGATATGCTACAGTTTCCATTCTCAGCATCAGCGCACTTGGTGAGCCTGCTGCAAACAGAAATCCCTGACGATGCAGGAGCTTCCTTCACCCTCTGCAGGGTGCAAGAAACAAGCCCTCGGGGGGGGCAGCTGTATTTCATTTTGTGCATCACAAAACCAGCATAGAATCGTAGAATGGTCTGGGTTGGAAGGGACCTCCAAAGGTCATCCAGTCCAACCACCTCTGCAGTCAGCAGGGGCATCCTCAATTAGATCAGGGTGCCCAGAGCCCTGTCCAGACTCACCTTCAATATCTTGAAGCCATTGCCCTCGTCCTGTCCCTGCAGGCCTTTGCAAACAGCCTCTCTGCAGCCTTTTTGTAGCCCACTTCAGGTACTGGCAGGCTGCTGTGAGTCTCCCCAGAGCCTCCTCTTCTCCAGGCCGAACCCTCCAGCTCCCTCAGGCTGTCTTTGTAGCAGAGCTGCTCCAACCCCCTGAGAATTTCTACGTCCCTCCTCTAGACCTCCTCCATCAGCTCCATGTCCCTCCTGCATTGAGGGCTCCAGATCTGGATGCCGCACTGCAGGTGAGGCCTCAGCAGAGCAGAGCAGAGCAAAGTGGCAGAATCCCCTCTCTGGATCTGCTGCCAGCACTGCTTTGGATGCTTACCTTCTGTGCTGCAAGCTCACACTGCCTGCTCATGTCCAGCTTCTGATCCATCAGCACCCCCAAGTCCTTTTCCATAGGGCTGCTCTCTGTCACCTCCTCCTCCGGTGTACCGATAGTGAGGATTGTTCTGGCCCGGGTGCAGAACCCTGCACTTGGTCTTGTTGAACCTCATGAGATTCACCTGGGCACATCTCTCCAGCTTGCCCTGTCCCTCTACCAGGGAGCATCTATTCATTTTACATTTAACCACATTTTTACAGCACTCTTTTATCAGCATCTTTTGGATGCTGTTGGAATGAAGCTTTCCTTCTCCATGGTCAAATTTTCCTCCTTGTTTTCAGTTTACTGCCTATGGCAGGGGGTTGGAACTAGATGATCTTTGAGGTCCCTTCCAACCTAAACCATTCTGTGATTTATTCTATACTGAAGAAATGACAGAGGAAGATACACCTGGACATTTCTGCATTGAGTGTTGGGAGGTCAAGATTCTGACCACAAGATAACTCCATGTTTGGAAAAGGAAAAAGCTGGAAGTACTGCAAATCCTCTTGAACCATGACCCTGCTTTCAAAGCTGCCTTGGAGGTGGCTCTGTCACTACCAACATACTGCTTCTCTCCTGACAGGGGACAGATTCCTTACACTGGCTTGAAAGTCTGTGCCAAGGTCATGTTTTACCTTCCTCAAGCCTAGGGTGATGTGGTGCCATGTAAGAGCACCACCAGATTTAAAGCAACACATGCCATCAGGTGCCAGAGCAGTGCCTGGCAGACTAACCAAGTGACCAAAACACAAACCACCACTAGTTTGAATCACATAACCAGGAATAGTTTCCAGGAAAACATCATGAAGGCTGTTTAACTTATACCAAAGCAGCACCTAGGGGTTCATATTGAAACAAGAAGGTCTCTGTTCAAGAGAGAAGTTGAGGTGCTGGAACGTGTCCAGAGAAGGGCAACAAAGCTGGTGAGGGGCCTGGAACACAAACCTTATGAGGAGAGGCTGAGGGAGCTGGGGGTGTGCAGCCTGGAGAACAGGAGACTCAGGGCAGACCTCATTGCTGTCTACAATTACCTGAAGGGTGGTTGTAGCCAGGTGGGGTTGGGCTCTTCTCCCAGGCAACCAACAGCAGGACAAGGGGACACAGTCTCAAGTTGTGCCAGGGGAAGTATAGGCTGGATGTTAGGAGGAAGTTTTTCACAGAGAGAGTGATTGGCATTGGAATGGGCTGCCCAGGGAGGTGGTGGAGTCACCGTCCCTGGAGGTGTTCAGGAAAAGCCTGGATGAGGCACTTAGTGCCATGGTCTGGTTGACTGGATAGGGCTGGGTGCTAGGTTGGACTGGATGATCTTGGAGGTCTCTTCCAACCCGATTGATTGATTCTATTCTACTCTATTGTTTCCAAAAGCCTCGGAAAGAAACACCCCAAGAGGGAAAAAAACCACCAAGCAAACCCCCCAAAATCAAAAGATAAATTCACAACTGTGCAACAGCTGCAGCCTCTCAGGCCATGAGGAGACCAAGCTCCTCTCTCAGTCAGAAGGATGGAGCAGAGGCTGTGGCATGCATGGTTCAAAGTCAGATCCGCCCAGCATACAACAGTCTCTCATCGCTGTTCAAGGTGAGAAAGATCTTCCACTTTCAAGGCACAGGAGATGCTCTATCTAGGTGTTAGGAACGAGTAACATGGGACAGAAGCACCCAAGTCCCAGGATTTAGTCTTCTGCTTCAGCCAACACACCTCCTAATGCACTGAGAAACCTCTCTTTTAGATCTGCTCGTTCCTCCAGCACTGTGTGCAGCTCAGGGCACTCACTGCAAGAGAGATCTTGAAAGGATGAAGCAGGGCCAGAGGACAGCAACGAGAGTGGGAAAGGGACTGGAGGGGAAGGCTGCTGAGGAGAGGCTGAGGGGGCTGGGCTGGGTTAGCCTGGAGAAGAGGACCTCAGCACACTTTACAGCTACCTGAAGGGAAGGTGCAGTCAGGTGGAGGTCAGGCTCTGCAACTTGTGCGAGGATGAGAGGGCATGGCCTGAAGCCATGTGCCAGGGGAGGTTTAACTTGGATGTCAGGAAGCACTTCCTGATGGAAAAGGGAGATAGAGACTAGAGTGGGCTGCCTAGGGAGGTGGTGGAGTTGCTGTACCTGGAGGTGTTTAAGGCAAGCTTGGCTGTGGCACTTAGTGCCATGGTGTGGTTGATGTGGTGGTGCTGGGTCCTAGGCTGGACTGGATGATCTCAGAGCTCTATTCCAGCCTCAATAATTCTGTGAGTCTGTGTTCTGGCCTGATGTGTCTGCAATAAAGTGATAACCATTCAAAGCCTCCCCCTTCTGTTACTTAGAAGTGAAACGAGGTAACACTGATGCATTTATTCACCTTTTCTTGATCTGTAAGCACAAATCCCTATGGGACTCGCTCTCGACAGAAACCACAGCTATGTAGTACACGGAGAAGAGGAGCATGCCTGCACACACGGAGAAGCACACACAGCGCTGCAGACACTACTCAGACACCAGCACTCCCCGCACCGGCATGAGAAGTCCCAGATCAGTGTCCATCGGCTCCCTCTGCTGGCAAGAGCTGCCTCCTTCCTCGGCCCAAAAGGGAGATCTTTGCTGCCTTGGCACACTTCCGAGCAGCACACAAAACGACAGCCTGAGCAAAGCAGGCGTGGGGGAAGATGTAAAGGTAACGAATCACTCCAGAAGGCAATCTAGAACGGGTAGACAGGAGTACACTGAGCCAAATCTGACCCAGTGCTTGTGACCAGCTGCTCCGCAGTGCATGTTTGCGACCAAGGCAGCTTAGACTCTAAGCAGTTTCCCAGCAAATTCCAGGTAAGCCTAGAATAAATATTCAGTATTCACTGAAATTGTACTTTGCACAGCAGCCTTCGTGGAAATGAGCCACATAAAGCTCAATAAGGACAAGTGCAGGGTCACAGTATGCAGGAGAGAGGAGCCCTGGTTGCTGAGGTGTCTTGCCAGGGTCTCCAGAGACTGCCTCGTCTCACTGTGAGAACAGCACTACTGAGAAAGTGGTAGAAAGCAGCAGCCGGAAAGCAGAAAGGATGGGGATGCAGGAACACATCCAGGCAGTTCTTCAGTATCTCCAGAGAGGGAGACTCCACAGCCACCCTGGGCAGCCTGGGCCAAGGTTCTGTCACTCTCACAGGGAAAAAAATTTCCTCATGTTTCAATGGAGCTTCCTATGCCTCAACTCCCACCCATTGCCCCTTGGCCTGGCACTGGGCATCACCCAGCACAGCCTGGCTCCAGCCTCCCGGCACTCCCCTTTACATGTTCATCAACATTCCCGAGGTCTCCCTCAGGCTTCTCCTCTCCCAGCAGCACAGCCCCAGCTCCCTCAGGCTCTTTTCCTAAGGAAGATGTTCCACTCCCTTCAGCATCTTTGTGGCTCTGTGCTGGACTCTCTCAAGCAGTTCCCTGAGGTCCTTCTTGAACTG
The DNA here is from genome assembly GCA_013400475.1 of Tricholaema leucomelas. NCBI lineage: Eukaryota > Metazoa > Chordata > Aves > Piciformes > Lybiidae > Tricholaema lacrymosa > Tricholaema leucomelas. The sequence goes on along the minus strand of WAAF01007746.1, from coordinate 385,763 downwards.
AGGGGCCCAGAACTGGACACAGTACTCCAGATGCAGCCTCACCAGGGCACAGTAGAGGTGGAAAAGAGCCTCTCTTGACCTACTACCCACAGCCCTTCTAACACACCCCAGCATGGCACTGGCCCTCCTGGCCACCAGAGCACATTGCTGGCTCACGATCAACCTCTCATCCACTAGGACCCCCAGATCCTTTTCCCCTTTGCTGCCTTCCAACAGGTCAGTCCCCAACCTATGCTGATCCTTGGGGTTGTTCTTTCCCAGGTGCAAGACTCTACACTTGCCCTTGCTGAATTTTATTCAATTTCTCCCTGCCCAAATCTCAGGTCTCACTGAATGCCAGCACAGCCTTCTGGTGTGGCAGCCACTCCACCTGGTTTGGTGCCACCAGCAAACTTGCTGACAGTGCAATCTGTGCCCCCAACCAGGTCTCTGATAAATATGTTGAACAGAACTGGCCCCAGTACTGACCCCTCTGGGATCCCACTAGTTACAGGCCTCCAACTAGACTCCATCCCATTGACCATAGCTCATGGTCATCCTTCCATCCCCTATGACCCTCAGGTCCTTTTCCCCTTCATTGTCCTCTAAACCTGTACCAATCCATATCATCTTAAAAGGAGAGGCTTTAAAACATGCTGTAAAGAAACTTTTCCTATTGGGAGTTGCTAAGGTACACAGGTTAGAGTGAAAAACCACTTCTGGAATTCTGTAGGCAGAGGGCAGCATGCCCCAGCCATCAGCACTGCCTCGGTGCTGCCTGCCACTCTAATTAACATCTCACTCTCACCAAGAGAGAGCATCAGCTGCATCTGACGGTGACTCTGAAACCTGGGGATACTTAGTCATTTTTAAGTGACTGCAGACACGTTTATCATTTCAACCCCCTGCTTTTGATTACAGCTGTAGCATTAATACATATATAATTAAAACATTAGGTTGTGATTCTAGTAAATGTTAATATTCCCCAGTCAATAAAAAACTCAGCTCCAAAATGTCACTGCAGCTTTGTGGAAAGGAACACATAGGGCTGATGTGTTCCCAAAAGTGTAAGGAAAGGAGACCAAGCCTTGTAAGTGACAACTTGTCTCATCAAGCTCAACCATCTTCTAAGCCCAAGAAATGATTCATGTTTGTGGAACTGAAAAAGTCTGAAGGATTTAATCTCAGGCAGATCATCTTTATAAGGCTGGCTGCAAGAGTCTGACATTTGCATAAAATGATAATGCACATTAGGCAGTAATTACCACGGAGTTTTCTTTAATTATAACAGATAAGGCAAATAAATCCTATGTTCCTAATTGAAGAATGTAATTAAGTCTGAGTGGTTGGAGGGAAAAGACAAGAGACACAAACTTTGATTTCAAACTCAGAAGAACAGCAGCACACTAGACCAAAATCTCCTGGGGGCCTGGAACACAAACCCTATGAGGAGAGGCTGAGGGAGCTGGGGGTGTGCAGCTTGCAGAAGAGGAGGCTCAGGGCAGACCTCATTGCTGTCTACAACTACCTGAAGGGAGGCTGTAGCCAGGTGGGGTTGGTCTCTTCTCCCAGGCAACCAGCAATAGAACAAGGGGGCACAGCCTCAAGTTGTGCCAGGGGAAGTATAGGCTGGATGTTAGGAGGAAGTTCTTCACAGAGAGAGTGATTGGCATTGGAATGGGCTGCCCAGGGAGGTGGTGGAGTCACTGTCCCTGGAGGTGTTCAGGAAAAGACTGGATGAGGCACTTAGTACTATGGTCTGGTTGACTGGATAGGGCTGGGTACTAGGTTGGACTGGATGATCTTGGAGGTTTCTTCCAACCTGGTTGATTCTATTCTATTCTCCTGCCTCTCTTCACTCATGTTAAATAGCATAAGAAATGTATCCTCTCTAATGAAAATGAAACCATTAACCCTGCTTTGCTGACTAACAATGCACCATGGTTTCCTACAATGCTTTATGCAGGATCTGACAATCCACTGGCTCATAAAGCAAGGGAATCATAGTTCTTTGGACCTATCAGCACTATGAAACACTTGAGGACTCTGGGAGAATCCTCTACCTGAATAGAAGGGGTAGTCAAGTGGGGGTCAGGCTCTGCTCCCAGGCAACGTTTGACAGGACAAGAGGGCACGGCCTGAAGCTGCGCCAGGGGAGGTCTAGGTTGGAAGTTAGGAAGCACTTTCTCATGAATAGGATGATTAGGCACTGGAATGGACTACCCAGGGAGGTGGTGGAGTCACCATCCCTGGAGGTGTTTGAGTTATTGTGGCCTTCCAGTATCTGAAGGAGGTCTACAAAAAAGCTGGGGAGGGACTTTTTATGCTCTCAGGGAGTGACAGGACTGGGGGGAATGGAGCAAAGCTGGAGGTGGGGAGATTCAGACTGGACATGAGGAGGAAATTCTTCAGCATGAGGGTGGTGAGGCCCTGGCATGGGTTGCCCAGGGAGGTGGTAGAAGTCACATCCCTGGAGGTGTTTAAGTTCAGGCTGGATGAGGCTTTGACCAGCCTGATCTAGGGTAGGGTATCCCTGCCCATGGCAGGGAGGTTGGAACTAGATGATCCTTGTGGTCCTTTACAACTCTGACTAATCAGTGATTCTGTAATTGGATGTGGCACTTGGTGGCATGGTTTTGCTCATGTGGTGGTGTTAGGTTATAGGCTGAACTTGATGTTCTCAGAGGTCTTTTCCAGCCTCAGTGGTTCTGTGGTTCTGTGAATCTCCAAGCAAACTTGGCATTATTCACGGAGAAGGGAAACCTGGAGACTGGGAATAGAGAAGAGGGAGACTGAATCACAGAACGTTAAGGGCCGGAAGGGACCTCAAAAGATCATCCAAAGTGATGATCAACCCCCCCTGCCAGAGCTCAATCACCTAGAGGAGGTCACACAGGAACACAGCCAGGTGAGCTTTGAGTATCTCTAGAGAGGAAGACTCCACAAGCCCCCTGGGCAGCCTGTTCCAGTGTTCCATCACCTCACAGTGAAAAAATTCTTCCCTATGCCTGAAGGTGGAGGTGAGATCATCTGACATCCAAGAAATATCCCAAATCCAAGTTTAGTTCAGGGAGGGAATTTAATAAGCAAAAACCATCCTAGGTTATAAAATTAAATGTCAGTAACTTTAAAAAACCACTGGGTGAAAGCTGTTACCTTTCACATGCACACAGGACTAGCCCAGAAAGCACCACCAGCAGACTATAACCAAGAGTCAAAGTCCAAGAGTAGATTTAAGACATGCTGATGTGAAATGTTGGATGAATTGACAACTCACCCCACAACCACTTCAAGACAATCCCTAGGATATGGTCAACTTAGCTGTAAGAACTGGAAAGAAGTTCAGTTATCTTTTCAAATAGTCCATTACATGCAGCAAGAAACTGGCATTGAAAAAGCAGTTGTGCAAAAGCAGCATGGAGTGAACTTTCAGCATTTCAGGCCATGCCATTTCCCCTGGGACTGACTAAAGCTGACAGTCCATCAGCTTGACCTTCCCTGCACAAGCACTGCCTAGGAACTGGAGTTTGAAAGTTCAAGCTTTACATCTCAGATCAGTCAGTACTGGAACAGCCCCAGCATGAAAAGTTCAGCGTCTCTGCCGAGACTCCGCTCAGCGGGGCTGGTGGCCATGGTCTGTCCAAGGGCATGCTGCTGGCCGAGATGCTCCTGCATCCCAAGGAGTTACCTCAGTGTTTGTAACCCCTAAGGAATGTAGGGATCAGGCAGGGGGATTTGTGACCTTTAAATATCTTAAGGGGGCTACAAGAAAGCTGGGAAGGGACTTTTTAGGCTGTCAGGTAGCGATAGGACTGGGGAGATGGAACAAAGACGGAAATGGGGAGATTCAGACTGGATGTTAGGAAGAAGTTCTTCAGCATGAGGGTGCTGAGATCCTGGAAGGGGTTGCTCAGGGAGGTGGTGGAAGCCTCATCCCTGGAGGTGTTTAAGGCCAGGCTGGATGAGGCTGTGGACAGCTTGCCCTAGTGTGAAGTGTCCCTGCCCATGGCAGGGGGGTTGGATCTGGATGATCCTTGTGGTCCCTTCCAACCCTGACTGATTCTATTCTATTCTATGTGGAGAAAGCCAAAGGTGATCGCACCAGAGTCACTCATCTCCAAAGCATATGAATACATCCTCTTGAGAAGCAGCAAACAGCAGACTGGCAGAAGACAGAAAGAGATTTCTAAGGGAAGAATTTCCATAGAAATCTCACCTTTGAGTCACAGAAACATCCAGGTTGGAAAAGCCTCTCAGGATCACCAAGCCCAACCTATAACTCTGCTCTACCAGATTCACCTTAAACCATTATCCCTAAGCATCACATCCAAATGACCCTTAAACACATCCAGGGTGGGTGACTCCAGCACCTCCCTGGGCAGCTTATTCCAGTCCCTGACGACTCTCTTTGTGAAAAACTTTCTCCTAATGTCCAATCTAAACCTACCCAGGGGCAGCCTGAGGCCATTCCCCCTTGTTCTGTCTCCAACTACCTGAGACTAAACGACGGAACTCCTATACGAGCACAACCTTCTGCAGGACCTCTGCCTACCTCAGCTGCTCCTGCATCAAAGAAACATGAGAAATCCTGTAAGAGAAAGCATTCACTCTGGACGGCAGACAGCTCTCATCCACACCACCTTTGATTCAGTTCTGCCCAAAGCTGAGGGACAATTCCTCCTATGTTAAATACCTGAGATACCAGCTCAGAGTCAGGCAATTAGTCCATATGAACACCATATGATGCTCAGAGGGCTGTAGCAGCTCTGCTATGAGGACAGGCTGAGAGAGTTGGGGCTCTTCAGCCTGGAGAAGAGAAGGCTTCCAGGAGATCTTGGAGTGGCCTTCCAGTACCTTAAGGGGGTTACAGGAGGGCTGGGGAGGGACTATTGACAAAGTCTTGTAATGACAGGAGGAGGAGGAATGGGTTTGAACTGGCAGAGGGGGAATTGAAACTGGATGTTAGGAAAAAGTTGTTTGCAGTGAAGGTGGTGAGACACTGGCACAGGTTGCCCAGGGAGGTTGTGGAGCACAGAAGCACTGAATGTGATCACATTCGGTGCTTCTGTGCTCCACATCCTCCCTGGAGGTGTTCCAGTGCCAGGTTGGATGAGGCCTTGAGCGACCTGTTCTAGTGGGAAGGGTCCCTGCCTATGGCAGGGAGTTGGAACTGGCTGAGCTTTGAGGTCACTTCCAACCTAAACCATTCTATGCCTCCATGACCAGAGCCTTGCAGACGACAGAGCTGAAGGAATCTGATCTGTGTGTGAAAAAGAAAGATCTGTGTGAGGCTGCAGGTTTCTTTAGAGGATCACCTGCATTATCACTTGTTATAACAAACTGCATTGGTAAGCAGTCAGCATCTCAAGGGCAGCTGAAGCAGAGAATGCATTTGTCAAATGATATTTAACACAAGCTTGTATTCTGAAACGGGCTGTGAAATGACACCACAGGGAATATCTGTTTGTTGTTTTCCCCCTTTTTTTTCCTGGTCCCAAGTACAATAATTTTCCTTTGTTTTCTAGATGCAGAGACCAGGTGAATTCCCTTCCCTCCTGTCCTGGGCAGTTCATAGCAAGACTGCAGGGCACATGAAATGGTGCTTAACCCCTCTGCAGCTGAAGGGCTTGCACAGCTCTCCCTGCCTAAGATGGGGGTGCACAATGCTGGAAAGTATTGGTCCATGTTATACTGGTTTAGTTGTGTTTGCAGAAAGCCCACTTCAAAAGAAAGCAGTACCTTGGAGAAGAGAAGGCTCTGAGAAGACCTTATTGTGGCACTAAAAAAAAAAACAAAACCTAAGCTGTGAGCTATTACAGAAAAGGAGATGCTTAGAGCAAATAAAAAAAGCCACCCTCATGTTTTTTCAGCCCTTCTGGCATACTCTGCAGACAGTATAATGCTTCCAACTCTCCCAGCAGCAGATCATAGAACAGAAACATAGAATGGTCTGGGTTGGAATGGACCTCCCAAGGTCATCAAGTCCAGCCCCCTCCCCACTGCCCCCATAGTCAGCAGGGACATCCTCAACTAGATCAGGTTGCCCACAGCCCTGTCCAGCCTCATCTTCAATATCTTCAGAGATGGGGCACAACCACCTCCCTGGGCAACCTGTTGCAGTGTTCCACTACTCTCATGGTGCAGAACCTGTTCCTAACATCCAATTTAAATCTGCTCTGCTTTAGTTTGAAGCCATTGCCCCATAACCTTTGTAAACAGCCTGCTCCAGCCCTCCTGTAAGCTCCTTCAGGTACTGCTCAAGCTCTTACTTGCTACATACATTTACAGCTTTTTTTTCCCTCCCTGTACCATATTCATTTTATTAATAACTACTGCAATGCATTATATGCTCATAAAGAGGTTTCAACACTTCACAGAATCACAGAACCTTAGAGGTTGGAAGGAGCCTCCAAAGATCATCAAGCCCAAGCCCCCTACCAAGACAGGATCCCCTACGGTATGCATCCAGGTGAGTTTGGAAAGTCTCTAGAGAAGGAGACTCTACAACCTCTCTGGGTAGCCTGTTCCAGGGCTCTGTCACCCTCATGGCAAAGAAGTTTCTCCTCATTTTGAGTTGAAACCTTCTCTGTTTCAACTCAAAGCGATGGCTCCTTGTATTATTGCTGCTGACCACCCAAAAGAGCTTGGCCCCCTTCACTTGACACTCACCCCTCAGATATTTGTACACATTAACCAGATCTCCTCTCAATTTTCTCTTCTCCAAACTAAACAGCCTCAAGGCTCTCAGTCTCTCCTCACAGGGGAGATGCCCAAAGCTCCTAACCGTCCGCAACCATTGTTGCAGTCTCAGAAGGAAAGATCTTCTGAGACACCAGACTCGATAGAACTGAAAGGAAGCTGCATAATCCATAGCCAATTAATATCATCAAAGGCTCAGTAATCATCAGATGACAGTTTTCCACACATCTCATAGCAGATCTAAGGTGTGCAAGTTGCTGTACCTGCCATGCTGCTCTGCAATGCAGGGACTTGCACACAGGATGGAAAGCACACACCAGCTGGACACTTTCCACCGGGCACCATCAATCCCTGCACCAACAGAAACCATCTGACAGGCTGACCAGCAATGAAACCGGCACACTGCTGACCTTACAGTCACAGCTGTGCCCCAGAGCGCTGGCAGATGGTGCCCAAGTCTTGCAGAGCAAACCAGAGTCTGGAAAGAAGCAGCACTGTTGTCCAAGGAAGCGCTCCAGGAGGCAACCTAAGAGCATCCCCGGTGAAAAAACTGCTAACCAACTGTTTGTTTTTTTTTTTCCAAGAACACCAAAATGGTGTCAGCTTTGAGGGATCTGAGTCATTAGGTTTCCTATGTGGAACAGGAAAAACACCGAAACAGGAGATGGAAAGAAGTAGGTGCCTGAAGGGAGTATAACCAAGGCAAAAGCTAGGACCAGATCCTCTCAAAGATGAGAAAAAAAGGCAGCAGGGCATCACCTTGTGGGACAGTCTGGAAGGGAAATCCCTGCTGATATCCTGATTAGGGGTGGTTTAAATTGTAAAGTTATGTGCAGTGCTATTAACTCCAGTGAGGCAGAAACAGTAGGACTAGAAGGACTGAATCAAGAATTTCAAATCTGTTGCTAAACAGTCAAACCTCAAAGCTCTCCTACGTTTTCCATTAATTGTAGACCTCTTTGCAGTATCTCTCTTTTTGCTCAGTTTCATAGTCAGTATGATGCTAATTCTGCTTCTTTTTGGGTCTAGTCCCACCAATCTGGAAATGCTGTGTAATGGTTTGAGCAGTGGAATGTTTGGTGAGCTGAGGACTTCAAATAATGAGAGAATTCCTAAATTCAAGTGAAAAAAAATAACTTTTTCAGCCCTGTGTCTCAAAACATTTTCTAAAACAATCCTCTCTCCTTGTAGTCAGTCAGGAACTTTCCCCTCCTACTATTTGAAATTTGCCAGAGCAGCTCAGACGGCTCAGAAGTTAAGGTAAAGCTCTATTTACAGCAAAGCTAAGTTTACAAGCAGACACATACAAGAGATTTATAAGTATGTAAAATTATATACACATTAGAAATAATACAGATATCCAAACTCTCTCCTGGACAAAGGAAACTGCCCAGAAGGGGCTCAAGGCTACCTTCTTTCTCCCTCTACTTTCCCAGACAGACAAAACAATGAGCAAAGCTTCTGTTGTTATGGGTTAGCAGAGGCTAGAGGAGAGGTATTACAGCAGAATGAAGAGGAAGTGAATAGATCACAGAATACAAGGGGCTGGAGGGGACCTTCAAAGCTCAGCCAGTCCAACCCCCCTGCCAGAGCAGGAACACCTAGAGCAGAGCATGCAGGAACACATCCAGGCAGCTCTGGAATATCTTCAGAGAGGGAGACTCCACAACCCCCCTGGGCAGCCTGTGCCAGTGTTCTGCCACCCTCACAGGGAAAAAAATTCCATCTCATGTTTCCATGGAACTTTCTATGCCTCAACTCCCATCCATTGCCACTTGTCCCAGCATTGGGCATCACCCAGCAGAGCCTGGCTCCAGCCTCTTGGCACTCACTCATTACACATTCATAAACATTCACGAGGTCACCTCTCAAACTTAGGCATAGTTTTTGAATTCTTGATTGCTTGGTAGAAATAAAAGGAGGAGAATTTTATATATGCCAGTGTGGTCTCAGGAAAGTCACTGTCACAGATGATAGTTATCAGCACAAAAAGGCATTACATGAAGTAAAGAGTCCTCTTAATTAAATGTGTTTTGAATTTGAGTGTAACATTGGCTGGAGGCACTATGGCAAAGGGCTCCTCTTCTCCAAGCAGCACAGCCCCAGCTCCCTCAGGCTCTCCTCCTAAGAGAGATGTTCCATTCCCTTCATCATCTTTGTGGCTCTGTGATAGACTCTCTCAAGCAGCTCTGTGTCCCAGAACTAGATCTAGTATCCCACACCAGACTGGGACGTTTTGACTTTTTATCCCTCTCAGCAAACCAAAGAATGATACAGAGTTCATCACTATTTTCCTTTCATAACCTATGATCTAATTTGTCTCATTAAACTCTTCCAATTAAGCTCAAACCTGAGCACTCCTGCATTTGTATTAAGCTTGCCTGCTTCTTCCCTAGTGTGGTACCCAAACACCACAGACAGCATCCACAACAGCTTTACAGAGGGCACAGGGGTCTTCATAAAACTCAGCAGGGCTCATGCTTTTTGCAGTGGCATCACACCACTAAGCTGCTCAATTTGTCACCCACTAAAAATGAACACTGATTCTGCTCTGCAGCACAGCTGCTTAGCTTATTATTTCCTCTTTCACATTTGATATTTCCTTCCCAGCTGCAGCTCCCACTGAATGCTATCTTAAGTCATTTTAGACCCTCATCCTAATTTACCCAGAATATTTTAAAGCCTGATCCTGCCCTGTCTTCAAAATGTTCATAACCTTTTGCAGTTCAGTGCCATTGACAATTTTTGTGAGCATTTGCAAATTCCTTAAGCAAACCATGAAAGAGATTTTGAAGAAGACAGGGCACACGACAGAGCTCTTCAGAAAACTGGCTCCCACCACTATGAAGTCATTCAGAGCCAAACTTTTGCTGCAGCCTTTCAACTACTGCAGAAGTCACTTTAGAGAGACCTCATTTAAACCACTTCCCTGGTTTCTATAGTAAAATGTCAAGTTCAATAGCATCAAAAGCCTCAGTGAAGTCAGAAAGAATCATGTCCAATATTTCCTTCTTAGCCTTTCTGCAACGAACTCCATCCACTCTGGAAACCTGGACTGCTGGTGTATTCTTCACAGATCCATCTGGGTATTCCCTCATTACTTGTGAAGTACTTGCACACCATTTCATTTTTTTAATGCTCTTTTTAAAACTCTTGGTCTGTAATTATCTTCTCCTCTACCCCTGTTAGAGACCACATCCATCTCTGCCATCCTGTGTTCCCCACGAGTCCTAAAGAAATACAGCACTAACAATTAATTGCTTTAGCTAATTCCTTAAGTACTCTGAAGTAAATTCCAACATGTGCTCCTGACTTGAAACCACTACACCTTTAGCCTCTTCTTCATTCTTGTTCACACTTTCTTTTTCCTTCTTAGAAAGTGTGCTAATTTGAGCCTAGCTGGGATATTTTAGTGAGAGGAATTAGATGCTAGGCTGTAAAAAGGAGACAATGGTGACGGCTACTGCACTCATAGGCTTGCTGAGATGGGTAAGAACAAGAACACAGAGATAACAGACTTTGCTCTCTGGCTTTGGGCTGCACTTCTCTCTCTCCAACTTGCTGCCTTATCTGTCTACTTCCTAACCCCCTGACCAATCTTCCAAACTCACCTTGAATGTAAGGCGAAGTCTGGGATAAGGTAGAGGGGTGCAAAGGAGGTGGAAGGGTGGTTGGGAGCCCCTCCTGGGAACTCTGGTTTCTGGGAGGGCTGCTGTGTTTCTGTATTACCTTTTTAACTTGTGTATTTCTGTCTATAGCTGTATAGATTGTAAATACCTGCTTGTATATTGTGCTAAGCTGTAAATATAAAGCTTCATTCTTTAATTTCCAGTGGCTGAGTCTAGTCTGGGTGACTTTCTTAAGTGTGGGGGGGGCAGGGAACACCCAAACCATCACAAAAAGCTCTAAGCACTGACTACAATCACCTCTCTTCCACTTCTCTCCTTTCAACCTCGGTATCCTTTTTCCTCAAGTAAAAAGCTTTTCCATGCTGAGAGATTGTGTCTTATCATAAACTCTGGCACTGCTTTTAAAAACAACCCAACACTACAGCTGGCTATGGTTGCTGAGGCACTCTGCTCAATTATGAAGATGTTTTCAGACAATCACAGAATGGTTTAGGTTGGAAGGGACCTCAAAGCTCAGCCAGTTCCAACCTCCTGCCATAGGCAGAGACACCTCCCACTAGAACAGGTCACTCAAGGCCTCATCCAACCTGGCCTGGAACACCTCCAGGGAGGTTGTGTAGGACAGAATCACCCCATGTGTTTGGGTGCCTGGGAGAAGAGATCAGCCCCACCTGGCTACAACCTCCCTTCAGGTAGTTGTAGACAGCAATGAGGTCTGCCCTAAGCTTTCTCTCCTCCAGGCTGAGCACCCCCAGCTCCCTCAGCCTCTCCTCACAGGGCTGTGCTCCAGGCCTTCACCAGCCTTGCTGCCCTTCTCTGGACACATTCCAGTACTTCAACCTCTTTCTTAGATTGAAGGACTCAGAACTGGACGCAGCACTCAAGGTGTGGCCTGACCAGTGCTGAGTACAGGGCAAGAATAACATCCCTCGTCCTGCTGGCCACACTGTTGCTGATGCAGGCCAGGATGCCACTGGCTCTCTTGGACACCTGAGCACACTGCTGGCTCATCTTCAGCTACTATTTACCAGCACCCCCACGTCCCTTTCTGCCTGGCTGCTCTCCAGCCACTCTGTCTCCAGCCTTGTACACACAGCTTCTTTCTTCACCACAGCTGGCAATGCAACCTCATCCTGAGTCCCATCTAAGTAGCTGGAAAGCAAATGGCAGCCTCAGATTGCTACCCAGTGATTCTCATAGCAGCAACCTATCATAGGAAATTTTCTATTGTTTGAGTTCATACATCCAGGAGCACAGGATGCATAAACGATGAGGCTGCTGAATGAGGGAGAGGAGATGAAGCTTCCTCTCAAGTGAAAGAGAAGGAGGTTTAAATAAAAGAAAAAAAATGATATTCAATTATACATGCCCTGATTCAGCTGAGCTCTAGTGCCCAACAAAGCTCTTTTTCATTTGGGATAATGATTTTAATTCTTCAGCAGCCGCAGAAAGCTGCTTCACCAAGGTGCATTTCTGAGGAGCACAGAGGGGCGGCTGGTTATTGCCTATACTTGGATTTATGAGGCAGAAGCAGAGCTAAACACAGAGAAATCTTTGCTTACATAAAAAATTCCTCCAAGAAGACCACTTGCTATTAATGCCTGGCAAAGAGCAAAAAGCCATGCTGCAGGTGCAGGAAGATGACACTGATTTGCAATGAACCTTCAAGGGGCGCTGGAAAGCCAGAGAGGAGCAATGTGTTTTTTACCAGCTCTGTGGACAGAAGACAAAGTGAGCAATGAGGTGATGACCTACATGACAGCTCAAGAGCAATCAGCTTGGGAACTGCAGCACTTTCACCATTATAGTGAAGTGCATTGGAGGATGCTCAAAATAGAAGCCTGCAGTGCTGGTTCAGTTCTTTCAGGCTGGGGAAGAAGAGGATGAGGAGGGAAGAACAGAACTGACATAAATGGGTAATTGTTACTCGTCACGCAAGCATGCTAAGCTAAGATGCTTAGATGTAGTGTGATAAAACCTCTCATTTCATCTTGAAGCATATTCTCATTACTACACTCCAGGCTGTATCAGCATTCTCATCTCTTTGCAGATTATAACCCAACCCTAAAAACGTGGTTCTGGTGAAAACTGGCACAGGAGTCTCAGTCTGAAAGAAACTTCTCATTTCTGCCAAATAATTACATTCATTTGTCTGAGCTAAACAGTGGTAATAAACAAAGTATAAAATTTAGAACTCTTAACCTGTAGTTGCTCTCTTCAAGGACTTACAACAGAAAGGTTCAGGTCAGAAAAGCTTTTCAGGATCATCAAGTCCAACCAATAACCCCTACTCTGCAAGGTTCACCCCAAACCATATCTCCAAGCACTGCAGCCAAACGGCTTTAAAACTTACAAGAGAAAGGTTCAGGTCGTTTAGTCTGCAGAAGGCTAAGGGGAGATCTTATTGCTCTCTTCAACTACCTGAAAGGAGGCTGCAGGAAGGCTGATGTTGGTCTCTTCTCCTGAGTAATCAGCCAGAGGGCAAGAGGAAATGGGTTTATGTAGTGCCAGTTAAGGTTCAGATTGGACATTAGGAAAAAACTTCTTTACTGAGAGTGGTGAGGTACTGGAACAGGCTGCCTAGGGAGGTGGTGAAGTACCCACTCCTGGAGGTGTTCAAGAAGTGTGTAGATGTGGTGCTTCAGGATATGGTTTAGTGTCCATGGTAGCTGGGTTGCAGTTGGACTAGATGATCTTAAGGGTCTTTTCCAGCCTTAGTGATTCTATGATTCAGCAGAGTCCTTAAGCTGCAGACATCTCCCACCCACTCATGGCCATTGGAATGGGCTGCCCAGGGAGGTGGTGGAGTCACTGTCCCTGGAGGTGTTGAAGCAAAGCCTGGATGAGGCACTTAGTGCCATGGTCTGGTTGACTGGATAGGGCTGGGTGCTAGGTTGGACTGGATGATCTTGGAGGTCTCTTCCAACCTGTTTGATTCTATTCTATTCTAAGATACTAGAATCATAAAAAGGTTTAGGTTGGAAGGGACCTCAAAGATCATCTACTTTCACTCCCCTGCCATAGGCAGGGACACCTCCCACTAGGAATTGTTTGGTATTTTATAACTTTCTAAAGAAAAGTCAGACTTATTAGCTTAGAACTTTTCTTTGGGGATTCTCACTTGGAAAACTTGGCAGTGCTAGGATCTGGGATGTGTAAATGGAAATGCAACTCATACAACATCCTCACCAGAATGATGCAAGAGGTCAGCCAGATGTTAAAGAAAAAAAAAAAAAAAAACTAGTGATTGATTACAGAAACAAATCTTCTAATTAAAAAGGTCCAGAAGGAAACAGCTCCTAGGAGTAATGTCCTAGAACAGCTCAGCTGTCATACTGCTGAGAGTGGGGACACGCAGGCTATTTACTTGCTTGCAAGCTTGGTAGATACACACTGAGAGCCACCCTAGCATCATGTAGTTCAAACTATTCCCACACATCATCAACAAAATCTTATCATACTGTAAGGCTTTGGGGAAAAAAAAAACCACACTATTTCACTTACAGGTATGCATCTGCTGAAATATGCAGAGTGTGGATGTATTTTTACTTCTGAGGTGGCCTGTATTTATTGTTGTTGTTCCCCTCCAAATCTGGTGCTTCCAGGCAGCTCTGGGGATGGTACAGTGCTACCAGAAGTGAAGGAGTCTCACTCACAGCACACACAAAACATGTGCTCATTCTTCATTTACAACCATTTTGTTAGGAAGATCATCTTCACCATGAGGGTGGTGAGAGCCTGGAAGGGGTTGCCCAGGGAGGTGGTAGAAGCCTCATCCCTGGAGGTGTTTAAGGCCAGGCTTGATGAGGCTCTGGACAGCCTGACCTAGTGTGAGGGGTCCCTTCCCATGGCAGGGGGCCTGGAACTGGATGATCCTTGAGGTCCCTTCCAAACCTGACTGATTCTATGATTTTACTGATGCATTGCTCTCCATGCAAAAGATACTGAGCTTCTGAGCTGCAATTCAAATGCTTCAGCCATTATAGTCTCTTCACTCTGCCACTTTGTGCCCATCCTGCCTCCACAATGCTTGCCTCATCATCATCTCTCACTTATGCATCCCTGACAAACTCTCTGAATTTCTTATCTCTCTCAAGACATCCTGTTCCTATACCAACCAGTCTAATTTGTTCCATCCTCCTCTCTCTAGTTCCTGAGGTTTGCTTTAATTATTTCTGTTTTCTTACTTCTGTGTGTGAAAGGCAAATGAGTAAGATTCACCAACAGATACCGAGCTGAGCTGCAAATTTCATGATGTCCTCACCAAGCAGCGAGGGCAGGTTCTGGTGGCAGACACCCAGCCTGACTCATATAATCCAGGGTACCTTGAGCACTGCCAAATCACTTCCCAGAAAAGAAAGCTGGGATCCATATGACAGTCAGTTCTGGGAAGCCACACCTAAAGGCTGAGTAGTCCTGATTGAACTATACTCCTATGACCATTTAAAGCCATTGGTGATTACTTACCATAATAGCTAAGAAGCCAAATTACGTTTCAAAAACTATTCTGCTAAGAAAAGAGTAAGTGTAGCTTTGGTAGTTTGAGCCAGGTCCCCTTGAGAAAACCAGAGAGTTCTCCAGGAGGACCAGAGAGGTCCAGGAAGCAGACCCCAGAAATCCAAGTTTTGTTATTCAATCCCCTAGTCCTGCTCTTGCTTCCTAAGTGGGCAGCAAAGCCAAATCATTCTCTTTTTCCTTCCTCCCTTTGGCTCTCTGGAGGAATTCTTATCTGGGTAACTATGGAAGGGTAACCTGCATGCAGCCTCCAAGGCCACAGTGCATTCCCTGCTGCACAATCATGGCTTGTTTGGGCTTAACAGGAGACAGAATCACAGAAACATGCAGGTTGGCAAAGGCCCTCTGGATCACGAAGTCCAACCTAGAACCCTACTCCACAAGATTCACCTGAAACCATATCTCTAAGCACCACATTCAAACACATCCAGGCTTGGTGACTCCATCACCTCCCTGGCAGCTCATTCCAGTGCCTGACCACTCTCTTCATGAAACACCTTTTTCCCAATGTCCAATCTAAACCTACCCAGTGGCAGAGTGAGGCCATTTCCCCTTGCTCTGTCTCCAATTACCTGAGAGAAGAGACCAGCATACCTAGAATACTGCATTCAGTTCTGGGCTCCCCAGTTCAAAAGGGACAGAGAGTCCAAGGGAGAGCTACACGGATGCTGAAGGGACTGGAGCACTACCTGATGAGGAAAGGCTGAGAGCCTTGGGGCTGCTTAGTCTGCAGAGAAGGTTGAGAGGGGATCTGAGCAATGGATAGTAATAGCTGAGGGCTGGGGGTCAGGAAGGAAGGGACAGGGACAGCCTCAGCTCACTTGTGCCCTGCCATAGGACAAGGGGCAGTGGATGTAAAGCAGACAAAAGGGAAGTTCCAGCGCAACATGAGGAAGAACTTCTTGAGTGTAAGGTTCACAGAGCCCTGGCACAGGTTGCCCAGAAAGGTTGTAGAGTCTCCTTCTCTGGAGCCTTTCCAGCACTGTCTGTATGTGTTGCTGTGCAACCTGTGCTGGATTCTCTGCTCCTGCTGTGGCAGGAGGGTTGGACTGGAAGATCTCCAAAGGTCCCTTCCAATCCCTGACATCCTGTGAACTATCTCATTCCATGGTGAAATACAACAGAGAGATACATTTAATCTCCAGCAGTGTTTGCTATTATAACTTTAATTTTTCAAGTGATGAAAACCACCATAGTATGTCTAGTTAGTTTTCCTGACCCTACAGCTAAATCAAACCAGTTATGTACTAATATTTTTTGAGCTGTCAGGATATTTAAAGAAAAAAATATCAATGTAATAATTTCCTCAAGGTGACAAAGATATGTGAAAACCAGGAGGAGTTTTAAATAAGCCAAGTACACTACAAGAATCTGAGAGAGGAGAGGGAAAGAGCAACTTATGTAAAGAGTAAGCAAAAAGGATTTTTTGGGGGTTTTGACAACTGTGAAAAAGGATCAAAAAATCAAACCTGTGAATATTTATTAACACAAATCTAAATAAAGTTGCACTGTGTAGGAGTTCAGTAAGTGTAACTGGGAGTATTTGGGAACTATTCATAGCAACTGCAGGTCTCAAAATAACAAAACAACAGAAGCTTGAATAAAAAGGCTTTTAAAGGTTCAGAGACACAAACTTTAAAAGAGTGAGTTAAGAGGGGAAGGGAGCAGGGGAAGGGAGCAGGGGAAGGGAGCAGGGGAAGGGAGCAGGGGAAGGGAGCAGGGGAAGGGAGCAGAGCTGGAGAGGAGATGGGTAGGTTCAGACTGGATGCGAGGGTGAAGTTCTTCACCATGAGAGTGGTGAAAGGATGGAATGAGTTGCCCAGGGAGGTGGTTGAGGCCCCATCCCTGCAGGTGTTTAAGGCCAGGCTGGATGAGGCTCTGGGCAGCCTGCTCTAGGGTAGGGTGTCCATGCCCATGGCCAGGGGATTGGAACTGGATAATCCTTGTGGTCCCTTCCAACCCTGACTGATTCTATGATTCTAAGGAAGCACCAAACAAACCCCCTAAAATGGAAAGAGAAGAAAAAAGATTAAAACTTGGGTGAATCAGCATGGAGAAAGGATTCAGCAGCTACAGAGATAAAGCAGACACCATAAAGCACATGCCAACTTTGAGCCTGGTAATAAAGATTACATGCTGTGAATGAAAACAGCACAACGGAGTCTTTTAATTAGTGAGCACAAGCAATGCTAAAGGAAGGATCTGGAAAAAGCTTCTGTTGATTGTAGAACCAAAGAAAAAGGCCACAATAAAGTCTTAGAGCTTTCTTGTAGCCCCCTTCAGATAATGAAAGGTCACAGTAAGGTCTCTTGGGAACCTTCTCTTCTCCAGACTGAACAGCCCCAGCTCTCTCAGCCTGTCCTCACAGGACAGCAGCTCCAGCCCTCTGATCATCCTCATGGCCCCTCTCTGAACACATTCCACAATGTCCAGATCTTTCCTGTAACAGTGACTCCAGAACTGGATGCAGTACTCCAGGTGGGGTCTCAGCAGAACAGAGTAGAGGGGCAGAAGCCCCTTCCTCACCCTTCTGCCCACACTTCTCTTGATGCAGCCTAGGCTCTGGTTGTGTCTCTGGGCTGCAAGTGCACACTGGTGCCTCATGTTGAGCATCTCATCCACCAGCACCCTCAAAGTCCTTTTCTTCAGGGCTGCTCTCAAGCCGGCCCCTGTCCAGAGTAGATCAGTGCCTGGGATTGCCCCAACCCAGGTGCAGGACTTTATATTCCTTTGCACTGAAGAAAGTAGTAACACTGTAGGGAGAGTTAGGAGGCACTGAAACTCAAAATCAAATTAACTGTGGTATTTCTATCATACCACGTATGGAAAACAACAGAAAACAGGGACAGCAAGGCATAATTCACATCTGAATTACCACTCCAGTAAAGGAAGAGACACAAAACAACACACAGATGGGAAAAAAATCTGCCAACTGATTCAATAATATCTAATTTTTATTGTATTTTTGAAGCTTCAGTGAGACCTTCAGCACAAAACCCTATAAAGCAAAAATCCCAACTTAACATCAACTTCCTAAGCTCCATTTCTGTTGTGTCCCTCTGAAAGCTTCTCTTTTGTAATATCCATAATTGTTATGGAAAGTTATTGTTCAGTACAATGAGCCTTTAAATACTTTGTCTCGACATGTTGCTAAGCCTAAAATGATTTTCAGTTGGTTAGATTAAATGACTTTCTACTCTTCTGAAAAACATCAAATACAGGGGGAGGGAAAAAAAAAGCTTCATCACTGTGGGGTTTTTTTTACAACAGTTCCTGGAAAATAAGCTTTGTGCTAAAGTCATGTTTAACTTTGCTTTATGCACAGCAGACCTCTACAATGGCACTGCTTTGCCAGACTAAATAAGCTTTGTGCTAAAGTCACGTTTAACTTTGCTTTATGCACAGCAGACCTCTACAATGGCACTGCTTTGCCAAACTGGTTAGCCAAAAGAGTATTTCTTTCCCCATCAATATCATCTTTCCTTTTCATTGCTGCTTCCTCTATCAGCTTTACAGACTCAGAGAATTACTGAGGCTGGAATAGAGCTCTGAGATCATCCAGTCCAGCCTAGGACCTAACTGGATGAGGCACTTAGAGCCATGGTCTAGTTGATTGGACAGGGCTGGGTGATAGGTTGGACTAAATAAACTTGGAGATCTCTTTCAACCTGGTTGATTCTATGACTTTAATATCATCACACTGACCAGACCATGGCACTAAGTGACACAGCCAAGCTTGCCTTAAACACCTCCAGGTACAGCAACTCCACCACCTCCCTGGGCAGCCCATTCCAGTCTCTAATTCCCCTTTCCATCAGGAAGTGCTTCCTAACATCCAACCTATCTCTCCCCTGGCACAGCTTCAGGCCATGCCCTCTCATCCTGGCACAAGTTGCCTGGCAGCAGAGCCTGACCCCCACCTTACTACCACTTCCCTTCAAGTAGCTGTAGAGTGTGCTAAGGTCCCCCCTGAGTCTCCTTCAGGCTAGCCCAGCCTCTAGGAACATCCAACCACCAGTGAACTTGGTTCTAAAAATTAATTGCACAGGAGAATTTTTGTGCATCACAAAAACCTACCAAACCTTGCAGATAGCATTACATTGAAATGACACAAATCCCATTTTTTTACAGGGCCATAAAGGAAGCTGTAGAGGATGATCAGAGGGCTGGAGCTGCTCTGCTATGGAGACAGGCTGAGAGAGTTGGGGTTGTCCAGTCTGGAGATGAGAAGGCTTCCATGAGACTTTACTATGGCCTTCCAGTATCTGAAGGGGGCATACAGGTAAGTTGGGGAGGGACTTTTTAGGGTGTCAGGTAGTGATAGGACTAGGGGGATGGATGCAATCTAGAGGAGAGGAGATTGAAGACTGGATGTTAGGAACAAGTTCTTCAGCATGAGGGTGGTGAAAAGCCAGAACAGGTTGCCCGGGGAGGTGGTGGAAGCCTCATCTCTGGATGTGGCTTTGAGCAACCTGTTCTAGTGCAAAGTGTCCCCGTCCATGACCTTTGGGATCTCTTCCAACCCTGACAATTCTATGATTCTGTGAATTGTCTTTAATTCATTTGGGTTTTATTGGTTGGTTGGTTTTTTTTTTTGTTCTGTTCTATCTGCAGCCAGACCAACATGTTCAGATGCCTTCCTAACTGAAAGTAATGGGAGATCTTCAAGTGGAAAGTTCTGTGTAGTACAGACCATTGTTAACAAACACAGTACAGAAATGGTTGGCTGCACAGAGCCAGCCTACATTCACTATAGTTTATTTCTTAGGTCTGGATCAGTGATGGATCAAAGCCAGCTGCTGAGAAGGGGGTCAGCCTCTTCTAACCTTCTAGAGAGATCTCAACAGAGATTAAAAGGCAGGTTTGAACTTTGTATAAACCCTTTGCCACCTACTCCAAAGCAGTCAGTCCTCTATCCCAAGAATAAAAGCAACAGGAGGGAATGCCACCGGGAGGCTGCTCATCACCTAGTGGGCAGCAGACCCGGGAAGCTCATTAGCAAAGGATGCTGTAGGGGCTTAAAGCTTTTCAACAGGAAAAGCGATGAGACCATGAAACAGGTATGTTGACAGTTATTAAGCACAAAGCCACTTCTTTAAAGGTCCTAAACCAGAAAAAAACTGAAGCTGGGAAAGCAGAGTATTGCCTCTGCTTGCACACGCTGCTCCGGCTACCCCAGAGGCAACTGGTTACAGGTGCTGACAGGACAGTAAAACAGCTGGTCTTAGGCAGGTGATCGTCCCCTTGGACTCAGCTCTGATGAGGCCACACCTTGAGTACTGTGCTCAGTTTTGGGCACCTCAATGCAAGAGAGATGAGGAGGTGCTGGAGCCAGTGCAGAGGAGGGCAAGGAAGCTGGGGAAGGGCCTGGGGAATAAATCTGATGAGGAGAGACTGAAGGAGCTGGGGGTGGTTAGTGTGAAACAGAGGAGGCTGAGGGCAGACCTCATGGCTGTCTGCAAATACCTGAAAGGAGGTTGTGGAGAGGTTGGTGCTGGTCTCTTCTCACAGGTCATTAGTGACAGAACAAGAGAGAATGGCCTCAAGCTGCCCCTGAGTAGGTTTAGATTGGATATTGGGAAACATTTTTTTCCTGGAGAGTGTTCAGGCATTGGAATGAGCTGCCCAGGGAGGTGGTGGAGTCGCCAGGCGTGGGTGTGTTTCAAGGTGGTTTGTGTGTGGTGCTTGGGGCTATGGTTTAAGGATGAGCTTTGTAGAGTAAGGATACTGGTTGGACTTGGTGACCTTGGATGCCTTTCCCAACTAGAATGTTTCTGTGATTCTGTGACACTATGACCATTCTTATGGTCACAACCTTCAGCCTTCCTAATTTTTCTGGAGGACATAGAGTCTCCTCTGCCTTGCATGTTGTCTTCCTGGGCAATGCTACAGTGCCTTTAGTGCCTCCTAACACAGGAGGTGTTTTTCTCAGCCAGACTGCTGAAGAACGATGGTGATCCTCTAGTCCAAACCAGACTCAGAGCGTGCCAGCCGCACGTCCCCAAGTGCTGCCATGGCAGTTAGAGCACAGCGCAAACTGCTGCTCAAGTGGCATTGCCCTCACCCTGGTCTGTACCTCCTCACCTGGGCATGGAGTCTTAGCAAGGTAACTGCCATGAGACAAACCTTCAAAGCTCTTCAGATCTTTCAAACCCAATGAAGGTCAGACTGAGCTTTCTGACCAGGGCCCAGATCATCCCTCTCAAAGGAGTTTCCCTGTCAGCCTCAGTCTTATCCCACCTTCTCCTTTCCCACTCAAACTGTATCCCAAAACAGAGAACCCACCCAGAAGACTGGGCAATGCTAGAAGTTTTATGAACTTGCTGGATCACCCCCCCAGGTCACAGCTCACACCAATAGGTGACTGTGCTTTGCTTGGATACCTTCTCTCACCCTGGCTTCATATTGCCTCACAAATCATATTCACAGCCCAACTTTGGCCACCTATGGATTACACAGATGAAGATGGGTGCGTACAAAGAAATCCCTGGCCACAAGAAAAGTTTGTCTTATCAAGAACAACTCCTTTGTTCTCTTTCAAGAGACAGCTGGGGGAACTGTGCCCTTCAGCAGATGTAATCCATAAAGAGGCACAGAAAAAGCCAACAGCTTAGTCAGCAAGGGCAGCAAGGGAGAGGCAACTCATTTGTTTAAAAAGACCAGAGGAATAGAGCACAGGGGAATACTGTGCCAAGGAGAGGCTTTGCTTTATTACCAATTCACATTAAAATATTCTTATTATTCAAAAGACATAAAATGAGGGTAGAGGTTTGGGTAACCAAATATTATCCATGTTTTAAGCTCTGGGTGACTAAAATCACAGACTCATAGAATTATCGAGGCTGGAATAATGCTCTGAGAGCAACCAGTCCAGCCTAGGACCTAACACCACCACAGCAACCAGACCATGGCACTAAGTGCCACAGCCAAGCTTGCCTTAAACACCTCCAGGGACAGCAACTCCACCACCTCCCTGGGCAGTCCATTCTAGTCTCTAATTCCCCTTTCCATCAGGAGGTGCTTCCTAACATCCAACTTAAACCTCCCCTGGCACATGGCTTCAGGCCATGCCCTCTCATCCTCGCACAAGTTGCAGAGCCTGACCTCCACCTGACTGCACCTTCCCTTCAGGTAGCTGTAGAGTGTGCTAAGGTCCCCCCTGAGTCTCCTCTTCTCCAGGCTAACCCAGCCCAGCTCCCTCAGCCTCTCCTCAGCAGCCTTCCCCTCCAGTCCCTTCCCCACTCTCATCGCTCTCCTCTGGCCCAGCTCCAGCCCCTCAATATCTCTTGCAGTGAGGGCCCAGAGCTGCACACAGTGCTGGAGGTGAGGCTCACCCAGTGCCAGTGCAGGGCAGAATGACCTCCCTGGTGCTGCTGGCCACACTGCTCCTGATACAGGCCAAGATGCCCTTGGCCTTCTGTGCCAGCTGGGCACACTGTTGGCTCACGCCTAGCCAGCTGCCACCCAGCACTGCCAGGTCCCTCTCTGCCAGGCTGCTCTCCAGCCACTTATCCCCCAGTCTATAGAGCTGCATGAGGTTATTGTGGCCAAAAGTGGAGTATTAAATCTAGTTCCTGAAGCTCAAGCAGCCAGAAGACAGAGAATCTTCAGTTAACAATGCTTTGCATAACATTATGTCAGGCTGGGCACCAGATTTTACAGCAACGAGAGATGTGCTCCTCTGCGACCTGTGCTAGATTCTCTGGTCCTGGTCTGGCAGGGGGGTTGGACTGGATGATTTATGGAGATCCCTTCCTACTCCTAACATCCTCTGCTCCTGTGAAACTGCTAGATTTAAAAAAAAACAGGACTTATTTCCTTTTACCTGTATGAGGAGTTAGTTCATAAATTGCATCAGTCTTCTGCCTCCCATCAAATCTCTTAGTTACGGAAATCTCAGGCTGCCTGAGTGGCTTTACCTGAATTTGCTCCACAGTCTTCCTTTTAAAAAACTGAAAGATTTTATCAAGATTGATAGTTGGTACAATCATAACTCCTGATAGTTAACTTCACTGGCAGCCTTCAAGAGATCTGTAACGAGATACGCAATGTGCCCTGGTGGAAGCACGCGGTGAGAGTTGGAAATTCACCTCTCACCATAAAATCAGTCATCCATGAATCATACCAGAAGAACAGCTGAAAGCTTTAGATTGCACAGCTCCACCAGAACAGTAGTTCTTTGTCATACTCTTTGTCTTTTTACCCCTCTGTACTACAGCCTATATTAAGCATCTCTTTAGGGCAAGGACTGTTAATTACATACACAGGGCTTGACACTGCTGGGCCCCTGCCTTCTGGCAACCTACATTCTTCTCTAGTACATACTAGAAACAGTGTCTGCATTTCTGACCAGGCTCTCTCACACAAGTGCATGTATAGCAGCATTTACTTTGCAATGCCTCCTACCTTCTTCTTCCTGACAGACTTTGTGACTTTATTTGCTATCCACAATGCCTGTCCTATACATTACCTGACTTGCATTCACATCACACTGTACTGAGAGACATTTTACTTTCAGCAGGAAAACCTCTCAGTATAATCTCTTCACTTCCAACAATGTTTTCAGTATCTAAATGCTTGTACACAGTGAGAATGGTGCCAAATAAATACTATCTGCTGTGATCTGCTGTGATCTTGAGCAACAGCAGCATTTTTCCTACCAAAAGATAGGGGAGGGGAATACAGATGAATGATCCTGTTAGCTATTTCAGCACACTGTGTGAAAACACAAAACCCAAACAAACATGTGGAATGATTGTTAAGGCAATTGCCAAAACCAGGTTTCTAAATAGACAATATCAAAAGCTATGTCATTAGAGGACATTAAAACTGACCTTTTAGGTCATAACATGCAATTCTCCATACAGCAGAGTCTTGCAGCACTTGTTTGCAGCTGGTTGTCACAGGTTTTTTCCAGAAGAAGGTTTTGATGGATCCATTCTGTACTATGGCAGTGGTATATTCTCTCATATACTCAACAAAGCTATTAAGAAGGTTTATTAGAAACCATTGTTATTCCACTAAACATGAACTGCTTATGTCTCCAAGAAATCCATCTATTCTTCCACTAAAGCAAAATGTTAATGATAAAAGGTAAGTAAAAGTAGTAGTACTGTGCCCAGCTCTGGAGCTCTCCACACAGGAAGGACATGGAGCTGACAGAGCAGGTCCAGAGGAGGGACACAAAAATGATCAGAGGGTTGGAGCAGCTCTGCTACAAAGGCAGGCTGAAGGAGCTGGGGGTGTTCAGTCTGGAGAAGAGGAGACTCTGGGGATACCTCAAAGCAGCCTGCCAGTGCCTGAAGGGGGCTACAAGAAGGATGCAGAGAGACTGTTTGCAAAGGCCTGCAGGGACAGGATGAGGCCAATGGCTTCAAACTAGAGCAGAGCAGATTGAGACTGGATGTTAGGAACAGGTTCTGCACTATGAAGGTAATGGAATATTGCAACAGGTTGCCCAGGGAAGTGGTTGAGGGCCCCATCCCTGGAGATACTGAAGGCGATGCTGGACAGGGCTGTGGGCAACCTGATCTAGTTGAGGACGTCCTTGCTGACTGCAGAGGGGGTTGGACTCGATGAGCTTTGGAGGTCCCTTCCTGCCCTGGCCACTCTATGGTTCTGTGAAAAGCAGAAGGCAGCCATAAAACAAGTCCCTGTGGTTGGAAATTAGAGAAAAGGAAGATTCAGATTGGATGTTAGGAATAAGTTCTGCACCATGAGGTCCCTTCCAACCCAAACCATTCTATGATTCTACTGACTGTAATAAATATTCAAGCCAAGACAGCAGCAATTGAAGTTCTGCAGTAGCATAAGGAGGCACCACCACTGCTGTGACAACCCTGAAATCAACAGGGTGTTGCTGTAATGACTACAGCCCCAGTGCCTGTACTCCTAAGCAGCCACAGCATAAAGAGGTTGTTTATCACCATTTAAAAACAGCCATGTAAATTCAGAGCTCCAGCCACATTAAAGAATGCTGCACAGGTCAACACATGGATGAACAAGTAATTAGACTTATTTGTTTGTGGATTAAATGCTTGCAAAAAGAAAAGGCTTTTGTTCAGCCTAGGAAATGAAAATGGGAAGAGAAAAAAAAAAAAGGCTAAAAAAAAAAATCTTCTCACATTTGCATTCTACACTGCAAAAAAAAAAAAATAAAGAAAAATGAGATTATGCTTTGGTTTTCAGTACAGCCATGCCCAGAGGATTTTGGGAACCTTACTGGAGAACAACAAAAAGCACAGATTAAAAAGCATACTGAATTGTATCTTCAGGAGTCACTTAAGCTCTGAGAAAACTCATAAACACCATCTAAAATGTCAGTTTCTTCAGGGAAAAGGAGAATATAGCACATTCTAGTAGCAACATCTCCTTGCCAAGTTATGAGGAAGTCCAAGAGATACCTGATTCTGTGCCTTCCTGTCATAAAGGAGGAGAATAATAATACCTGAGAGCATTGTATCAGTTAGAATCATAGAATCATTATGAGTTGGAAGGAACCATAAGGATCATCCAGGTCCAAACCCCCTGCCATGGGCAGAGACACCTCACACTAGATCAGACTGTCCACAGCCACATCCAGCCTGGCCTTACACACCTCCAGGGACGATGTTTCCACCACCTCCCTGGGTAACCTGTTCCAGGGTCTCACCACCTTCATGGTGAAGAATTTCTTCCTAACATCATAGAATCAACCAGGTTGGAAGAGACCTCCAAGATCATCCAGTCCAACATATTACCCAGTCCTATCCAATCAACTAGACCATGGCAATCTGAATCTATCCATTCCTAGCTTGGATCCATTCCCCCCCAGTCCTACCATTACCTGACATCTTAAAAAGTCCCTCCTCAGATTTCTTGCAGGCCCCCTTAAGATACTAAAGGCCCTCTCAAGATACTGAGTTAAATCCTCTCACCCTGCTTTGCCCCTACCCACAGACTTCCAGCTACCAGGACAGGTTGAAAACATTCAACTCTCAATGACAGTTCAGAGTCATGGCCTGTAAGGGCTCAAATTCCAGTAAGCAATGGGTCTGACATTTCCAGAATCATCCCAAAGAAAGGGAAATGATCTTTATTTTTCTCACAAACTAAGTATCCATGAATAACACCCAGTAAAGATGGAGGGGAATAAATTTCAAGTACTATATTAGAGGCAAAAAGGGAAAGGAGAGGATACCAAGTAGACTAGAAATAATGACAACCTGCCTAATTTGAGTCCTGAAGCTTTTAATATTGAAGCATTTTTTTTCCTCTATCTACTGTGCACATATTGCAATATCTTCCTCCAATACAGTATTGACTCAAAACAAGAAGAGGATTAAATAAAATACAAGTAGATGAGTAGAAATATTCAAGTGAAACCTCCATCCTCCATTTACATTTCACCTGATGGGTTTTGTTATCAGGAAATCACAGAAACACTTAGGTTGGCAAAGCCCCTCAGGAGCACCAAGCCCAATCCATACCCCTACTCTACAAGCTGCACCCTAAACCATAGCCCCAAGCACCACCGCCAAACCACCTTGAAACACATCCAAGCTCGGTGACTCCACCACCTCCCTGGGCAGCTCATTCCAATGTCTGACCACTCTTGCCAGGAACAAAATGTTTCCTAATGGCCAGTCTAAACCTACCCAGTGACAGCTTGAGGCCATTCACAAAACCAGTCAAGGTTGGGAGGGACCACAAGGATCATCTAGTTCCAACCTCCCTGCCATGGGCAGGGACATCCTACCCTAGGATCAGGCTGGCCAGACCCTCATCCAGCCTGGCTTTAAACACCTCTTGTTCTGTCACTAATGACCTGTGAGAATAGACCAGCAGAATCTCTCCACAACCTCTTTTCAGGCAGCTATAGACAGCCATAAGGTCTGCCTTCAGCCTCCTCTGATTCCAAACTATATTAATGTTATGATTAGATGTGTAAGTTTGAATATAATTTGTTCACATAAATCCCCCAAATGGCTTCTGATTAGAGACAGAGGAAGTAGATAATGTGCAGAAGTACACAGTCTATAATGGGTAGGAAAAAAGAACATCAAAGTAAAATAACAGAAGAAAACAGTGCACGTGCACCACTGTGCTAGGCAAGATGTGTCACACAGCCCAGAGGACCTGAAGTTTCCTTAGCAGCCTGACAAGACCAATTAGCATCTTGCAACAGTGCAAAGAGTATCACAAGACTCCCCCCCCTCAAAAATAAAACAACCACCCAAGACATCATCATTTGGATGATTTCAAATGAGTGAGTCATTTATCAGCTCACATTTTGAAAGTAACAAGGCTATTTTAGTCCACCTAAAAGGGAATGGATCTTTAACTGCCCTCAACAAGTCTTTTGTGTTTCTAGAATAATCTGCAAAGAAGGATTGAAATGTTCTCATCAGAAGCATAAAGCTTCTGTTGTTTATCCTTCCTGGAGAGATGTAAGGAACCCTTAGGTAGTGATAGCGCTGGGGGGAATGGAGCAAGACTGGAAGTGGGTAGATCTACAGTGGATGTTAGGAAGAAGTTCTTCAGCATAAGGTGGTAAGAGCCAGGAACAGGTTGCCCAGGGAGGTGGTGGAAGCCTCATCTCTGGAGGTTTTTAAGGCCAAGCTGGATGTGGTTCTGGGCAACCTGCTCTAGTGTGAGGTCTCCCTGCCTACAGCAGGGGAGTTAGAACTGGCTGACCCTTGAAGTCTCTTCCGGCCCTGACAAATCTGTGAGTCTACATTCTATGATTCTTCAGTTTCTCCACTTGAGGAAGAAGGAGTTTTGCCTACCCCCAGTAAGGAAAGCACACCACAGCTTAGCAAGGGGGAGGCAGGAAAGAGGAGTGGAGGAGCTGCCTCACCCCATGCTAACTGCTACTCTGTTCCCACTGAATCCCCACGCTCTACTTTCCCTTTGTGCAAGGAGGACAACTTCAGGAAGCACGACAGCATAATAAAGCTGGGGGAAGACAACCCCATCATTAACAGTGCAGAAACTAAACCACAGATTAATGTCACTAATGCACGTGTCAAAAGAGATAATAATGATGTGTACCAATGAAGCTTCTCATCGGGAGCAGGGAACATAAGCACCACCTAGAAGTGAATAATAATTACACACAAATCAGAAATGACACTTCCAGCTGCTAAGCACACATTATTCCCTCTGCTTACTAAAGGTTTGTTTTCCATTTTGTGGCCTAAAACTTGCTAAGTCTCCCTTTTCGATGCAAGTGACAGAAGCTACAAAGTAACAGAGCAGGCTCTTGCATCCCCTAAGAGGACAAATGCTGGCACCGCTGGGAGCCTGCTGGCAAAACCTCTGACTAACTACCCATTGTGCCACGGTGAAGGTGCAGATCTGCAGGGGAGGCTGCTAACAAAAACAGCCTTTTCTGAGTCAAAAGACAGAAACTTCTTAGAAGTCTGATAAATCACAGAACGTCAGAGGCTGGAAGAGACCTCCAGAGCTCATCCCTGCCAGAGCAGGAGCACCTAGAGCAGATCACACAGGAACACATCCAGGCAGCTCTTGAATATCTCCAGAGAAGGAGACTCCACAACTCCCCTGGGCAGCCTGTGCCAGGCTTCTGTCACTCTCACAGGGAAAAAAAAAAAATCCTCCTCGTGTTCACATGAAACTTCCTGTGCCTCAGCTCCCACCCATTGCCCCTTGGCCTAGCACTGGGCATCACCCAGCAGAGCCTGGCTCCAGCCTCTTGGCACTCACCTTTACATCTTTATAACCATTCCTGAGGTCCCCCTCAGGCTCTTCCTCTCCCAGCAGCACAGCCCCAGCTCCTTCAGGCTCTCCTCTTAAGGAAGATATTCCACTGCCTTCAACATTTTTGTGGCTCTGCACTAGACTCTCTGAAGCATTTACTGAGGTCCTTCTTGGACTGAGGAGCCCAGAGTTGGACAGAGTACTCCAGATGTGGCCTCACCAGGGCACAGTAGAGGTGGAAGAGAACCTCTTTCAACCTACTACCCACAGCCCTTCTAATCCAGGCCAGCCTGGCACTGGTTTTCTTAGCCACTAGAGCACATTGCTGCTCCTGTTCAACCTTCTGTCCACCTTTCTGTGGATTTTGCCTTTGTCTTCTGAGACATTCACTAACAGTGTGCCACAGATTTTTCAAGTGTTGCTCTTTTCTTTGTCACTCTTCTTCAGATTTACACTTAGGCATGTTCTAACCACTGATGTTCTGGTAAGATTCAAACACAGGGCAGTCACATCCAATAAATACACACGAGTCACACCCTCCCACCTTCAGCCAAGAGATCTCTGGGCAGCCTGATCTAGTTGAGGATGTTCCTGCTGACTGCAGAGGGTGTTGGACGAGATGAGCTTTAGAGGTCCCTTCCAACCCAAACCATCCTATGAGTGTATCAAATCCTGCTTTGGTTGTATTTTTGGATTATGTTACTTGTCATTTTCATAATCACTATTTCATCTGTCTTCTGAAGACAGAATAGAAGATCAAATACCACAACCACACAATCTTTGAACTCATAACTTCTTTCACTCTGATCCTTTTCACTCTAGCTCATACCCTGGAGATCTAACTGAAGACAAGCATCAGACAGCTTCTATGAAAGCTATTTACCACAGGAAGATAATTCAGAATAGTAGGGGCTGGAAGGGACCTCAGAAGATGATGTAGTCCAAACCCCTGACAGAGCAGCATCACCTACAGCAGTTCACATTGATTCTATGATTCTACCAGGTTGGAAGAGACCTACAGCATCATGTGGTGACTCCACTACCTCTCTGGGCAGCCCATTCCAGTGCCAATCACTCTGTCTGGGAAGATCCTCCTCCTAACACCCAGCCTATACCTCCCAGGCACAACTTGAGACTTTGTCCCCTTGTTCTGTTGGTGGTTGCCTGGGATAAGAGACGAACCTCACCTGGCCCCAGAATGGGCTGGAAGATTTCTCTAAAGGTCATCCAGTCCAAAACCCTCTGCAGTCAGCAGGAACAACATCAACTAGGTCTGGTTGCCCACAGCCCTCTCCAGCCTCACCTTCAATATCTTCAGGGATGTGGGCCCTCAAGCACCTCCCTGGGCAACCTGTTCCAGTGTTCTACCACCCTCATAGTGCAGAACCTGTTCCTCACATCCAATCACAATCTGCTCTGCTCTGGTTTGAAGCCATTGCCCTTGTCCTGTCCCTGCAGGCCTTTGCAGACGGTCTCTCTGCAGCCTTCTTGTAGCCGCCTTCAGGTACCGGCAGGCTGCTATTAGCTGTCCCCAGAGTCTCCTCTTCTGGCTGAACACCCCCAGCCCCCTCAGCCTGCCTTTGTAGCAGAGCTGATCCAACCCCCTGAGCATTTTTGTGGTCCTTCTCTAGATCCAGACAGGTCTTCCACAGTGTCTCTGGGCAGCCTGTTCCAGTGCTGTCACCCTCACAATGAAGATGTTTTCCCTTATGTGTCCATGGAAGGCAAAACTAAAAAAATACATTAATAAAGCATCAAGAAAAGTTAACTTTTCCTCTTACACTTCATACAGGAGTTTATCACAGAATCACAGAATGTCAGGGGCTGGAAGGTATCTCCAGAGCTCATCCAGTCCAACCACCCTGCCAGAGCACCTAGAGAAGATCACACAGGAACACATCCAGGCAGCTCTTGAATATCTCCAGACAGGGAGACTCCACAACCCCCCTGGGCAGCCTGTGCCAGGCTTCTGTCACCCTGACAGCAAAAAAATTCCTCCTCAGTCACCTGCACCCAATCTGTCACCTGGACAAGGCAAGATTTTATTACTGAATGGACATAATATGAGTTTGCAAGAAGCAGTTAAGGGACTAGAAAAAGCCCAAGTGGCGTATGACCCAGACTAGAAATCTGCTCTCTGCAGTACATAGGATTATAGAATCAACCAGTCTGGAAGAGACCTCCAAGCTCATCCAGTCCAACCTAGCACCCAGTCCTAGCCAGTCAACTAGACCATAGCACTGAGTGCCTCATCCACTCGTTTACTGAGCACCCCCAGGGACGGTGACTCCCCCACCTCCCTGGGCAGCCCATTCTTTGTTTAGAAACCACGACAACTACTTTCATCATGGAGCAAAGCTGGAGATGGTTAGGTTCAGACTGGAGGTGAGGACGAAGTTCTTCAGCATGAGGGTGGCGAGAGCCTGGAATGAGTTGCCCAGGGAGGTGGTTGAAGTCCCATCCCTGGAGGTGTTTAAGGCCAGGCTGGATGAGGCTGTGGCCAGCCTGATCTAGGGTAGGCTGCCCTTGCCCATGGCAGGGGAGTTGGAACTAGATGATCCCTGTGGTCCCTTCCAACCCTGACTGATTCTATGATCCTCTGTAGGTATGAAGACACATCACTCTTTCTCCTTTACATTTTATTTGCTGTGTCCCATAA
The DNA here is from genome assembly GCA_013400475.1 of Tricholaema leucomelas. NCBI lineage: Eukaryota > Metazoa > Chordata > Aves > Piciformes > Lybiidae > Tricholaema lacrymosa > Tricholaema leucomelas. The sequence goes on along the minus strand of WAAF01007746.1, from coordinate 354,581 downwards.
AGATTACAACCTTCCTATCTGTATGATGACACACTCATAATTTTCAAGCACATCTATGCGCCTTAATAGAAAGGGGCATATGTTCAGCAAGAATAAATAACCACCACACATAAAAGCTAAATAATAATTAGAGTAGTGAGAAGGGGAAATTTATTCGACAGGCCAACTGTAAATAAGATTTTTGCCTGGATGTTTCTATGCCTTTGATGATAGCAACACACACAGCTACAAGATACTTTCATTCACCTCGCTCCTAAGCCTGCTGAATTTTATATTCTTCCAGACAGTACTCTGGATGCAATCATTTCTTTTTTGACACACACTGCTAAAAATCCTGACAGACTTCTTAGCAGAAATTGGCACAATGGCAAAATGAAAAAGAATCAACTCATTTTCTGCTGAACATTTGTTTTGGGTAGGTCTGTAAAAACAAGATCAATTTGCTACTTACAATGATTAATATCTTCCTTGTCCTTGACAAGGTACTCCATAAATTGTTACAGGCACAGCGCAGACAGCAATATTGTTAAGGTGTCTCCTTATTGTGTATTTGTTAATATTTTATTGTGGCAATCTCTCACTTCATACTTCTGAGACATTTTTTCTCATTTCTTTGAAGTGAATTACTCATATTTGTCCCCATTGCCCTTTGTCCTGACACCTGGCACCACTGAGAAGAGCCACCTTCTTAGATGGAGTCTCATCACACACAGTGGTAGTATAGAATCATAAAATAGATATTCCCTGAATCCTACAATTAATATTGTAATTAATATCCTCCCCTTGGAGGTTTCTCCAGCCTCAAAACTCTCAGCTCTCTGCCCCTCCACATGTCATAGAATCATAAAATCATAGAATCAGCCAGGTTGGAAGACACATCCAAGATCATCCAGTCCAACCTAGCACCCAGCCCTATCCAGTCAGCCAGACCATGGCACTAAGTGCCCCACCGGTCTTTGCTTGAACACCGCCAGGGACAGCGACTCCACCACCTCCCTGGGCAGCCCATTCCAGTGGCAAATCACTCTCTGTTAGAATCTTGGACTGGTTTAGGTTGGAAAGGGACCTCAAAGCTCAGCCAGTTCCAACCCCCTGCCATAGGCAGGAACACCTCCAATTAGAATAGGTCGCTCAAGGCCTCATCCAGACTGGCCTTGAACACCTCCAGGGAGAGAGCAGCCACAGCCTCCCTGGGCAACCTGTGCCAGTGTCTCACCACCCTCACTGCAACTTCTTCCTAACATCCACCTTCAATCTCCCCTCCGCCAGTTCAAACCCATTCCTCTTCATCCTGTCATTACAAGACCTTGTCAATAGTCACTCCCCAGCCCTCCTGTAGCCCCCTTCAGATACTGGAAGGCCACCCCAAGGTCTCCTCGAAGCCTTCCCTTCTCCAGGCTGCAGAGACCCAGCTCTTGTAGCCTGTTCTCATAGCAGAGCTGCTGCAGCCTTCTGAGCATCTTTGTGTCCTCCTCTGAACTGGCTCTAACAGTTCCATGTCCTCCTTGTGCTGGGGACTCCAGAACTGCACCCAGGACTCCAGGTGGGGTCTGAGGAGAGCAGAGGAAAGGGGCAGAAGACCCTCCCTTGCCCTGATAGGGACATTCACTGCTCTAACTGTAGAGAGATGTAAAGTTTGGTCAGGGATAATTTACCCTTCTAAAATCCCTGCAAACTGTTCCCAATCATCATCTTGTCCATCGGATCTTTGGAAATGTTTCCCAAGAATACTTGCTCTGCCAGCTTCCCATGCAGTGAGCTGAGGCTAAGCCATCTGTGATTCCCAGACTCTCCTCACAAGCTCCTTGAAGGCACAAAATCACCTTGCCTTAGTTTCCTGCATATCAGGATGGACCATGCTTGAGTCTGGAGGATAAAAACCACCAGGTCCTGTCAGCTGCTTGGAGAAGGCACAATGTAATGATTTTCCTGATAAAGCAGTCTGTAGCTGACTCTCATAACGATGTCCTACACTGGTCTGTGCACTACTCTTGCCCCACAGGGCTTCAGATGACTGATGCCTTGCTGAAGGCAGAGATCCCTGCATCCCTGCTGCCCTTTCACAGGAAAAGCAGCAGCCTCTCCTCACCTTCCCAGTCTATACTCACTTGTAACTGCGTAAGCAATTTCTTCAGTGATAAATTAATCTCCACTGTGTTTCATCTGGAGTGCTTAGTGAATGAGCAATTTTAAAGGACCCTTGTGATGCTGGTAGATGCTTCAGTATTCAACATCAAATAATAGCTAATACATGTGATTGGCTGCAGTAGTGCTTCAGCATCAAGTGACAACTGGCTAAGGTTAAGCAAAACCAGGTGTAGCTTTCCCTGCCTTCTCAGAAGAAAAAGGCAGCAGCAAGTGCTAACTGGACATAGCAGTCTGGGGAATTGGCAAGCAGTTCTGGCACCTGTGCCAAGAGGAGTTCCAACTACTTACGGCTTCTCCTTCAACCCAAAGAACACATTTTAGAGTTCAATCACAGAATCACAGTATTTATGCCCTACCACAGCCAGCAGGGACCACAGAATGGGCTGGGCTGGAAGGGTCCTCCAAAGGTCATCCAGTCCAACCCCCTCTCCACTCAGCAGGGACATCCTCAACTAGATCAGCTTGCCCAGAGCCCTGTCCAGCTTCACCTTCAATATCCTCAGGGATGGGCACCAACCATCATCCTGCACATTCTCATGGTGCAGAACTGGTTCCTAGCATCCACTCTCAATCTGCTCTGCTCTAGTTTGAAGCCACTGTCCTCATCCTCACTGTCCCTTCAGGCCTTTGCAGTCTCTCTGCAGCTTTCTTGTAGCCCCCTTCAGGTACTAGAAGGCTGCTATGAGGTCTCCTTGGAGGCTCCTCTTCTCCAGGCTGAACACCCCCAGCTCCCTCAGCCTGGCTTTGTAGCAGAGCTGCTCCAAAGCCCTGAGCATTTTCATGGCTCACCTCTGGACCTGCTCCATCGGATCCATGTCCTTCCTACATTGAGGGCTCCAGAGATGGATGCAGTACTGCAGGTGAGGTCCTGTTACAACTGGATAAAAGCTTACAGACTTTCCTACTCACAGCCAGAGCAATAATTTCATAGTGTCTCTGACACTTTGCACAAACTCTCTCCTGAATTTACATATAACCTCACCTTTCTCTGTTGCTTGAATTTAGCTAAGAGTTCTACTGGGGATACCTTGAGTAATTTTTCTTCACTGAGCTGACAAAAAAGCTGAAATCTCACTGTGGTGCAACAGCTTTTGTCTTGAAGTTTAATGTGCATGGACAGCAAACCTGCAGGAGTTTATTCCAACAGCAGCAGGCTTATTACTTGCACTGCTTTTTTAAGCCTCCAACAAGAATATGCCTGGGAAAGCACAGGCTCACACACTGCATCCTAGAGCATACAGCAGCCATTAGACTCTCATTTGGGGATCAACCATTTACACATCTCCCAGTCTCAAGTACACACTGGTCCATCACTTACCTAACCAAATGCTTCATGGTACAAAAGCAGCTTGAGTTCTGCATATACCTAGAGTGGACCCCACCTGGAGTACTGTGTGCAGTTCTGGAGCTCCCAACACAAGAAGGACATGGAACTGTTAGAGCCAGTCCAGAGGACGACACAAAGATGCTCAGAAGGCTGCAGCAGCTCTGCTATGAGAACAGGCTACAAGAGCTGGGTCTCTGCAGCCTGGAGAAGAGAGGGCTTCGAGGAGAACCTTGGAGTGGCCTTCCAGTATCTGAAGGGGGCTACAGGAGGGCTGGGGAGGGACTATTGATGAAGTCTTGTAATGACAGGAGGAGGAGGAATGGGTTTGAACTGGCAGAGGGGAGACTCAAAGTGGATGTTAGGAAGAAGTTGTTTGCAGTGAGGGTGGTGAGACACTGGCACAGGTTGCCCAGGGACGTTGTGGCTGCTCTCTCCCTGGAGGTGTTCAAGGCCAGGCCGGAGAAGGCCTTGAGTGACCTGTTCTAATTGGAGGTGTCCCTGCCTATGGCAGGGGGTTGGAACTGGCTGAGCTTTGAGGTCCTTTCCAACCTAACCCATTCTGTGATTCTATTTCAAGAGGCTGGCTGAGTGTTCTGTTTAAGAAGCTTGCTTATGATAATGAACCAGTCAGATTTTACCCCAGCACAGGATTCAGCCCTGTTTGCAGACCAAGGAACACAGCAGGAGGCACATGCATGGTAAGTTTCCTTCCAAAATGGATCTGGGAAATCCTTTGACATTCACATCTCGTTCACAACACTGTTTGTGTTTGGATCCTTGGTGTCAAGTCAAAATGTCAAAATTCCTTTTGATTTGGCCTCCAGAGCTATTGATTTTTTTCCCTCACAGCATCTTGCTGAAGCACTAAGCTTGCAATCCTTCCCCACAATAAAAGTTACAAAGACCTCAGCTGATAGGTTCCTCATCTATCCCCTTACAAACAGCTTCTATCATCTTCAGTATTAGCAGGACTGAGTGTGCAGCTTATAGGCAGTTCCTCTCTCTGAAGATACCTACAGCAACCTTTACAGCCACTGCTGTTAAAATCAACTTGTATAGAAAATCACCACTGGTCACTAGCAACAGACTAACTTTTTCATACAACAAAGACTACTGAGATGTACTTCCTGGGCTCCCCAGTTCAAGAGGGACAGGGAACTACTTGAGGGAGTCCAATGAAAGGCTACAAGGACAATTAAGGGACTGGTGCACTGCCTGATGAAAAAAGCTGTGAGACCTGGGGCTGCTTAGTCTGCAGAGAAGGCTGAGAGGGGATCTGAGCAATGTATGTAGATAGCTGAGGGCTGGGAGTCAGGAATGAAGGGACAGCCTCTGCTCACTTGTGCCCTGCCATAGGACAAGGGGCAGTGGATGTAAAGTAGAGCACAGGAAGTTGCACCTGAACATGAAGAAGAACTTCTTGAGTGTAAGGGTTACAGAGCCCTGGCACAGGCTGCCCAGAGAGGTTGTGGAGTCTCCTTCTCTGGAGCTTTTCCAGCCCTGTCTGGATGTGTTCATGTGTGACCTGTGCCGTGGCAGAGGGGTTGGTGTGGAAGATCTGCAGAGGTCCCTTCCAACTCCTAACATCCTGTGATCCTGCGAGACGCAGCTATGCACTGTCTTGAAATCAGATGGTAAGGGTCATTCAGCTGTTCCTCACAGGATGGCAAGTTAGACAGCATGTTTGTTACTGCCGGGGAAAACACTAAGAAGAAGATCAAGTACAAGAACAGGTCATCAGAGGGCAACAAAGACAGTCACAAGAGGGAATTCGAACTTCCAGGCATGCCCAACCTGGGGATTTAGCGACTGTGGCATCCAAGGACTACATTGTGGGCAAAGTAAGCAACCCCCAACAAGTAATCTTCCCTGTACTCACAGAGGAACCCATCTGTGGTAGTCTCTACTGCCTGGGTCTACATTTTACAAGGAATCACACCACTTCACAAATTCAGTTAATAGAAGCATGTGCAGTTTAACAAGAATTGGTTCTCCAAAGCAGACTGATCTCTATAAACTAGAAAACAGCTCATGGATCCATGTGAGCCCAGTGCTATGCTTGCTCTGGTGAAATCTTGAGAGCAAAAGCAAAGTAACACAATCAGAGAGCACGATTTTAATTGTCCAGAGAACTGGAAATTAGTACCTTATTAAGATACCTACATGATACATGCAGACCTGTGTGTACATTCATCTCTGTCCACACCACTGACTTTGGGGGTGACAGGAAATGATTCCTCCATCCATTAAAGCTGTTTGGAGTAGCAACAGTTACACCTCTAGAAGCACACAGCAGCATCTTTCCCACTTGGACCATTTCTAAAGTGACTGCTGATCAGGGCTGGAATGAAATGAGGTAAACCTTAAGCAGGATCTTCAAGGAGACGTGAAGAAAAAGGATGGCTGCCAATTTCTTACACTCACTAGAAAGGGACAGCAGAATGGGAATTTACTTTGGTTTGCAGGTTTACTGCACAGTCTCACCTGGCAAACAGAAAGCATGAACGTGTAGAGCTGAGGCGTCTTCCATGTACTGTGGGGAGGAAGCTTTTACTAGACCACAAGTTAATACTATGCTCTCCTCTAGCTTAATCAGCTCTGGCAATTCATCTCCCCTCTCAGACCTGAAACTTGGGAAGCAGAGATGAAGGCGACCCAAAGAAAGAAAGCTTTGAGGAAACTAAATTAGTCCCAGTGGATTTCTTGACAGAAGAGTCTTTCAAGGCACTCTGACATGTTCTTGGGGCAAAATCACTGTCATGCCTGGCAGTCCAGCCTCAAGTGATGGCTTGGCATTGCTTCACGCTTCAGTGGAACACATCACTGTGCTTCTTAGGGCCTGGGCACACAGCTGGAGCTGCTCTGGTGCTGTCTGCTCCCTCTCCTCACAGAGAGAAAAGGGACATGCTACCTTTTAACATATTTATCCTTTTAATACAGTTTAGATACACGTGTAGTGGTAATGTCTAGATGCATAAAGTGTGTACAGTTGCAGATGCAGAGAAAGAAAGCAGAAAGAAAAGGGCAGACTTCAAGAGAAAGCCAGGGTACAGCTGCAGAGATGAGAGCAAACAGACCCGAGCTCAACCTGCACTTCTCTATCCACCATGGCTCTCACTGCCTGATTATTTACCTTTGTACAACCATTGCCTTTTTTGATGCTGCACTTGTGATATTTTTGACCATTTAGAACTTCTGTTTCCCAATTTTTAACCCAAACCTTTCAAGCTTATTAATGCAACTGCCATCTCTGACATGGAAAGCCAGGAGGAGTAACAAATTAATGTGGCCTGGCAGCTTACCTTGAGTGACTCCAGTCCTCAAGGAAACAATGCTGGCTACTGACTCAGAGCATTAGGAGCAATCTTTAGCCCACTGCAGTATGAATCCTCTTGACACAGTATCCCTGATGCACACAGCATCATCCCTCAAGCACCAAGCTGAGCCACACGTTTGCAGGAAGCCCACTACCAAACCTTCTCTTCTGGAACATGTCCAGGGAAGGACCACGAGGATGATCAGAGGGCTGGAGCTGCTCTGACGAGAGGACAGGCTGAGAAAAGTGGGGCTGGTCAGTATGGAGAAGAGAAGGCTCCAATGAGACCTTACTGTGGCCTTCCAGTGTCTAAAGGGAGCTACAAGAAAGCTGGGGAGGGACTTTTTAGAGTGACAGGTAGTGATAAGACTGGGGGGAATACATAAAATCTAGAGAAGAGGAGATTTAGACTAGACGTTAGGAAATTCTTCAGCATGAGGGTGGTGAGAGCCAGGAACAGGTTGCCCAGGGAGGTGGTGGAAGCCTCATCCCTGGATGTTTTTAAGGACAAGTTAGATATAGCTCTGGGCAACCTGCTCTAGTGTGAGGTGTCCCTGTCCATGGCAAGGGGGTTGGAACTGGATGATCCTTGAGGTTCCTTCCAACCCTGACAATTGTGTGATTCTGTGAACCCTTTCTGCCCTGTCTGCTCCACAATTACAGGCCACTACTAACACGACTGCTTTAGCATAACATAGCAAGTATACGTGTCCCCAAAATAGACTACTAGGAAAAAGCTGGAATTCAAGCTGATTTAGTGCTGCTTCAGAGAGCACCACAAGCCACTCTAGACAGCAGACTGCCCTGCATGTAAATGGATTTTTAGGAGCTTACTTTCTTCACAGAGGGCCAGAAGATTCTTTTTTCAACCATTTCCAATGAGTGCCTGTACACCCACTCTGAAAATCATTCAATGCAGCAGAGGGCTATCAACAGCACACATGCAGAGAGGCCTGGCTTGGTGCAAAAGACTTCTTTTCCATTGCCAGAATGGTGGAAAGACATGGCACAAATTGCAAATCCAGATGATTTGTGTCACATGTAGCTACTGCAAATTTCTTGTGTCTGATGTCTCAAGCAATCCATGCACACTTGCACACATGCAGAAAGGAGATATTTTCTCATTTTAATGCCCTTACACAACACAGACATACTCTGAATGACATCCTCAATAGTTAAACAAGAAGACCAATGCCAGGCTGGGGTGAATTAGAAGGGCTGTAATTAATAAGTCAAAAGAGGTTCTCCTCCACCTCTGCTCTGCCCTGGTGAGGCTGCATCTCAAGTATCGTGTCCAGTTTTGGGCCCCTCAGTTCAAGAAGCACCTCAGGGAACTGGTTGAGAGAGTCCAGCACAGAGCCAGAAAGATGCTGAAGGGAGTGGAAGATCTTCCTCAGGAGGAGAGCCCAAGGGAGCTGGGGCTGTGCTGCTGGGAGAGGAGGAGCCTGAGGGAGGCCTCATGAATGGTTATAAAGATGTAAAGGTGAGTGCCAAGAGGCTGGAGCCAGGCTCTGCTGGGTGATGCCCAGTGCTAGGCCAAGGGCCAATGGGTGGGAGTTGAGGCATAGGAAGTGCCATGGAAACAGGAGGAAATTTTTTTCCCTGTGAAGGTGACAGAAGCCTGGGACAGGGTGACCAAGGGGGCTGTGAAGTCTCCCTCTCTGGAGATATTCTAGAGCTGCCTGGATGTGTTGCTGTGTGATCTGTTCTAGGTGCTCCTGCTCTGGCAGGGGGCTTGGACTGGATGAGCTTTGGAGGTCCCTTCCAAGCTCTGACATTCTGTGACTTTGTAAAGAAATAATACACCAAAACCACCAAGTGGAATTGTATCAGACAACCTCCCTGTGCCAAAGGCAGCACTCTGCAGCCCAGGCATCTTCCCTGCAGCATCTTTGGACTCGATCTGAAAGGTCTTTTCCAACCAAAACAATTCTATGATCTGCTATTCCATTGCAGTGGCACAGGGAAGCCATGGGGAAGTGACAGCTGGAGTTGTCCCTGTACATTCGGGTTTCTGAGAGGAAGAAAAACAATCTCCAAACAAGATATAGGTGTGGATTAACTCATTTAAAGCAATTGTATAACCACTGCTTGTAACAAAGTTCAGTCTGAAGCCTTTGCAACAAGAGGTACATTACCCTCCTCTGCACCAGCATTACTATTACGTTACAGATCTCAATGTGTTAATCATTTAGAGCCTGGGAACTCAATGTTGAGAAAGAGGTATGATGACAACGTGCAGATATATTCACTGACATTTAATACAGTCACTTTGATTAATTATTAACTCTCTGAAAAAAAAATCTTGGTGCTTGAAATGGCTTTTCAAAGGGTCCAGTATTCCCATTAGCAAATTAACTTTACTCTCAACAGTTGGCATTAGTTGCTTGGAAACAAGTCCATTATTTAAGACATCTAAGCACACTCCATTTTATCCACCAATCCTCAGACTGATTTCCTTAAAACTGTCAAAAGTCATTCCCTGTTCAACAGATTTACAGCTTTTTTGGTACTCCCTACACAGTCTTACAATAAAATTGTCCAGACCAGCATCTCTGCAACCACTGAACCAATACCCTCAGCCATCTGCAATGTCTGAAGAAAGAAGCATGAAGATTGCTCAAGAAGACTTTTATTTTGTGTATATATATATTCATATACACTTTTTAGATACTTATATATATACTCATAAGTATATATATACTTATATACTATTATATACTTAATTCAAACACACACTCCTTTAAAAAATAGACAGGCTTGAGTTCTCCCCTCAGCCTCCTCCTCAGCTCCTCAAACCAAACATCCCCAGCTCCCTCAGTCTCTTCTCATCAGATTTATTCTCGATCCTTCCCCAGCTTCCTCTGCACTGGCTCCAGCACCTCCACATCTCTCTTGTATTGAGGTGCCCAAAACTGAACACAGTACTCAAGGTGTGGCCTCACCAGAGCTGAGTCCAAGGACACAGTCACCTCCCTGCTCCTGCTGGACACAGTATTTCTAATCTCAGCCAGGATGCCATTGGCTTTCTTGGCCACCTGGGCACACTGCTGGCTCACATTCAGCTGCTTGTCAGTTACAACCCCTGGTCCCTTTCTGCCAGCAGCTCTCCAGGCACACTGCCCCAAGCCTGTAGCATTGCTTGGGGTTGTTGTGGCCTAAGTGCAGCACCTGGCATTTGGCCTTGTTGAAGCTCATCCTGTTAACACTGCCCCATCCATCCAATCTACCCAAGTCCCTCTGTAGAGCCTCCCTACCCTTATGCAGGTCAATACTGCCACTTAACTTGGTGTCATCTGCAAGCTTACTGCTGCCACACTCTGTGTCTTCATCAAGATCATCACAAGAGATGTTAAACAGAAGTGGTCCTGACACTGAGCCCTGAGGAACTCCACTTATGCCTGGCTGCCAGATGGATTTAATTCCATTGAGCACCAGTCTTTGGGCTTTTTCGTCCAGCAGTGCTTTACTCAGCAGAGCTGTGCTGGTGCCCACTCACAAACAGGGCTTTCAGGAAGGAAAATGAGACCCAGGGTGGAGCAGTGGCAGAAAAAGCTACCTCAGCCCAGGACTACCTTCCTGCAGCCTGCTCCAGTGCTCTGTCACACTTAGAGTAAAGAGGTTTCTCCTTAAGTTCAAGTGAAATCTGCTGTGCTGTAGTCTGTACCCACTGCCCCATGTCCCATCACTGGCCACCACGGACAGTGATGGCCCAGTCCCACCCTTGTGACCTCCACCCTGGGTTGGAAAGGACCTCCAAAGGTCATCTAGTCCAAACCCCCTGCAGTCAGCAGGGGCATCCTCAGCTAGATCAGGTTGCCCAGAGCCCTGTCAAGCCTCACTTTAAGTATCTCCAGGAATGGGGCCTCAGCCACCTCCCTGGACAACCTGTTCCAGTGTTCCATCACCCTTGTGGTAAAGAACCTGTTCCTAACACCCATGCATTTATAACACACACTTAGAACATCTCTTCTCAGTCTTCCTTCTTGCAGGCTAAACAGCCTCAGATCTCACAGCCTCTCCTCCAGAGCGATGCTTCAGTCCCCTAATCACCCATGTGGCTCTCTGTTGGACTCTCTCCAGTAGTTCCCTGTCCCTCTTGAACTGGGGAGCCCAGAACTGGACACAATACTCCATGTGGGGCATCATGAGGGTAGAGGTGGAGGAGAACCTGCCTAGACCTGCTGGCCTTACCTGAGAATGTCATGTGGGCCAGCTAGTTTGATTTTTGTAGAAACATATCTCACACCCTCACATCTTCCAACACTTGGGTTTCAAATTAAATGCAGTGAGGAAGTGAAAACAACATTTCTTCCTTCTCTGCAGTAGTGGTGGCCCCACTGGTGACAATAAACACAAGGTTTCCAAAACAAAACAGCTGAAACATTATTTTTAGGCAGCATCAGATGTTAGACACTTGAAAAACAAGTTGTAGGCAGGCTGACATTTGAAAATACTTTTCATAATTCTTCATCTCTGAAGGGCTGCTGGAGTTAAAGGTCAGCCAAACCCTCTCCACAGAGCAGACTTGCAATCCTGAGATTGACACATGCTGTTCTGTACAGAAAACAATACACAGAGAGGTACAGAGCCCATCTCACAGAATCACAGAATCAACCAGGTTGGAAAAGAACTTTGAGATCATCCGGTCCAACCTATCACCTAACACCTTCTAATTAACTAAACCATGGCACCAAGTGCCTCATCCAGTCTCCTTTTAAACATCTCCAGGGATGGGGACTCCATCTCTCCTGGAGGTCTCTTTGCAGCCACTTGCACACTTTAAAATGCAGACGAAACTGATCTTAGCCTTCACATCCATCAGCATGTCAAGATAAAACTGCTAGAGAAGCTACAAAATCTGATGTCTTCAGTAGGATTGTATCTGATGTACTGAAGGAGATGGCCTGAGGCCAGACTTGGTGCTAAGGAAAGTAGTACTTGTGATTGTGAACGAGCAGTGATGGGCACAGAAGGGCATGGATTGTGTCCTGTCCCCTCCTAACCCAGTGCCTCTCTTCCCAACTCCCACTGCAAACAGCAGAAATATATAGGCTGTCAATGAAGCAAAAAAGGCAACAACAAACAAGCAAATAAACCTCAATTTCCTCTTACACTTCCATCATTCTTCAGGAAATGACAGGCTATGGTTTGCCTTACCAGTTATCAATAATTAGGGAATATTAGTGTCAGGAATCGCTGATATTCCCATGGGCCAAGTGCTGTCCATCAGATCATAAGCAGCGCAGAAGTATCAATCCCCAGGGAACAGACAAGGCAGCCTGCTGCTGGACAGGCCTGGGAGGAAGCCATCCCCACCACAAGCATCTTCACATCACTTAAATGTTTCTTTTCATATTCCCTCCAGTATAAATACAGAGCTGGGGGAAATAATTTAAGACAGCAACTCAAATACAGTTTAAAGTAGACACAAGCCCTGAGGATGCAGGAACTGTGCCTGTTACGGAATTTACTCTTTGTTTTTCCTCCCTCAACCATTCAAACAGGCTGGATGTGTAGGAACAGCAATCAGAGCTTGGGCTGCACCAAGAGAAGTGTGGGCAGCAGGGCAAGGGAAGTGATCCTCCCACTCTGCTCCACTCTGGTGAGACCCCACATGGAGTACTGGAGACACTGAGGTCTATGGATGTCCTGGTAGGTGTCCAGAGAAGGGCCACGAGGATGATCAGAGGGCTGAAGTTGCTCTGCTGTGAGGAGAGACTGAGGGAGTTGGTGCTGTTCAGTCTGTGGCCTTCCAGTACCTGAAGGGGGCCTACAAGAAAGCTGGGGAGGGACTTTTTAGGAAGTCAGGCAGTGACAGCACTGGGGGGAATGGAACAAAGGTAGAAATGGGTAGATTCAGAGTGGATGTTAGGAAGAAGTTCTGCACCATGAGGGTAGCGAGACCCTGGAAGAGTCTGCCCAGGGAGATGGTGGAAGCCTCATCCCTGGAAGTGTTTAAGGCCAGGCTGGATCAGGCTCTGACAGCCTGATCTAGGGTGAGGTGTCCCTGCCCATGGCAGGGATTTGGAGCTAGATGGTCCTTGGGGCCCCTTCCAACCCTGACTGATTCTATGATTCCAAATGCAGCTTACCTACATTTGAGGAGCAGCATAAGGGGATTTGGTACATGCTGTTCTTGAAGTTTCCATTCAGAGGTAATGACTCCCAAACCATAAGTGAGTCAGAACTTCAAACTCAAATGTTTTTTTTTGTTCATTAAAAATGCTCTCACATGACCAGCTCAAAGGAAGGAGTGTCCATGCCTGCCCCATTTGCTCTCCTCCTTGCCCCAACCACCACAAGGCCCTTCCCACAGCAAGGGCACCCATTTGTATGTTTGACCTGTGCTGCAACTGTAAGCTCCAGGCTTAAACGATTTATTCCACAGCGACTGCCCACTCAGAAGTCCAGTTTGTTACAAGTTCTTCAGGTCTTTCTCTTCACACATCTGAAGAAGCAACTCTGAGCTGCTGTAGCAGGGAGATCAATATAAACACAGTGCTAATCCTCTGCCTCTTGCAACCTACCGAAAAGCCTCAAGCTGTCACTTACCCACGTGTGCATTCTCTACACACAGGAGCCAATGTGCTTATATCCTGCCAAAACCCACTCTAAAAACTTCAACATCCCCACTGGTCTCTGTACCACAGAAAAGACACTTCCCTTCACATTGATTCTCTAAAAATACTTTGCTTTCATACAGTGAAGAGCAGCAGTCAGGTCCTCCCTACTATGATTCCTGAAAACCATTTTCCTCCAAGTGAAACGAAGTAAACTACAACAACAAAAATCACTGCACTTGACAAGCAATTTCATGCATTCAGTGTTAGCTACAACACATCTATCTGCTTCATCAGAACAACATTTTGGGGTCAGTGTTAAATAAGCCTCATGAAAAAGATCAGGGGCTGGAGCAGCTCTGCCACAAAGCCAGGCTGAGGGAGCTGGGGGTGTGCAGCCTGGAGAAAAGCAAGCTCCAAGGAAGACTTCATAGCAGCCTGCCAGTACCTGAAAGGGGCTGCAAGAAGGCTGCAGAGAGACTGTCTGCAAAGGCCTGCAAGGACAGGACAAGGACAATGGCTTCAAACTAGAGTAGAGTAGATTGAGACTGGATGTTAGGAACACGTTCTGCAGCATGAGGGTGGTGGAACACTAGCACAGGTTGCCCAGGGAGGTGGTTGGGTCCCCATCCCTGGAGATACTGAAGGACAGGGCTGTGAGCAACATGATCTAGTTGAGGATGTTCCTGCTGACTGCAGAGGGGGCTGGACTGGATGACCTTTGGAAGTCCCTTCCAACCCAGATCATTCTATGATTCTATTCCTCTCCCTGATTTTTGTCCCTTCCTTCCTCATCCCCTGCCATTATTACAGTTTAAAATGTTGCTATTATTATTATTATAACAGACTAACATTTTAAATTCTAAGCAAAAGCTCATGTATAAAAGATATTGGCAAGAATAATTGGCTTTGTCAGAGGCAAGAAATCAGCAACAAACTGTATTAATCAATGATTATTGAGTTCTGTGCTCCAGGCTAGCAGTTTCTGTCAACAGCAGTCCTTCAGACCCAGGTTTTCCACTTCAACTTTAATGAACAAGGTTGAAAGCATGCAATGAAATGAAATAATGCAGAACTAATCAGCTGGCTTTGTTTTTTGAAGTCTGAACCACTTCACTTTTAAACCAAAATGAAATAAACCCACACATGCTCACAAATTATCTTAGAGGAAACAATCTAAAGACGCTGATCTCTCAGTTGCAATCCCATTTTATCTCTGCCAGCAAGCAGAAGAGAACACAGAAACACAAAGCAGACAACAAACATTTAGAAGCAACACTTAGAATTATCATTTTATTCTACCATTCTCTTCAGGCTTCACTGCTACAGACCCTTGCATCTAACCTCCACCAGTGGAGCTACTCACACTAATGGGAGTTACTCAGGCATTTGCGTGACCAAATCTTTGGCTGGCCTACAGCAAGGCACAGCCGAGACAGTATAAAGCCTCACAAAATAAAACTACTGTCAACACTACAAATCTGCTTGCTACAATAAACACCGGGCAGGCAAAGTGCAATCACTGCAGACAAATTTTTCAGAGCTTTGTTTTCCATGCAGCAGCATTAAACAAACAAGCAAATAAAACTCCCCATGCATTACAAGACGCACGGAAAATCACATTACAACTCAAGACCACAGCCTGAATAAAACAGCTGAATTTGCAGATGCAAATGCTGTTTCAATTTTACTTTCTCTGCTTCTTTCCTGTGGAGCTTCCTATGAAAAGGGTTTTTTGACCTAAGCTTAAGTTAAGGCATCGCCAGTGACCTTAGGTCAAACATAAAGGCAGGCCACATACATCTGGATCTGTCGACTATGCTGCCGCATCAACAACTGACCACCCAGCTCTGCTGAGCAGTACACACAACTAAAGAAATAAGCAGAAGTTGCAGCTGGCAGTCACAATACTAGAATTTGTGCATTGAAAAAAGGCCACCACCAACAATACCCCCCCCTCAAAAAAAAACCCCAACAATAAAACATCATGTGCTATATCACAGAATGTTCGAGGTTGGAAGGGACCTCCACAGACCATTCAGTCCAACTCCCTTGTCAAGGCAGGATCCCCAAGGGTAGTCCACACAGGAATGCATCTAGATGGGTTTGGAAAGGCTCCAGAGAAGGAGACTCCACAAACTCTCTGGGCAGCCTGTTCCAGGGCTCTGGCACCCTCATAGCAAAGAAGTTTCTCCTCGTGTGGAGGTGAAACTGTGTATGTTCCAGTTTGTACCCATTGCTTCCTGGCTTATTGCTGCTGACCACCAAAAAGAGCTTGGCCCCCTCCACTTGATGCCCACTCCTCAGATACTTATACACATTGCTCAGATCCCCTCTCAGCCTTCTCTTCTCCAGACTAAACAGCCCCAGGGCTCTCAGTCTCTCTCCATAGGGGAGATGCTCAAGTTCCCCACTCATTCTCGTGTCTCTCTGATGGACTCTCTCCAGCAGGTCCCTGTCTCTCTTGAATCGAGGAGCTCAACACTGGACACAGTACTGCAAGTGTGGTCTCAGTATGGCAGAGCAGAGGAGGAGATGAACCTTCCTAGACCTGTAGACAACAAGCAGGAATTTTCTGCTTTGTAGCTGTAAGACACACACTAATTTATGTATCCTTGCCAGTCTGAACGCTGACTAGAAAGCCCTTGCTCGCATGAGCGCTGGAGTGACTGCAGATGGGATGTGTCCCCTTGTTCCCTTCCTCCTTTTGCAGTATGATTTGATGACAAAACTGCATGAAAAAAAAAATCTTCCTTAGATGGAAAATTCATGGGGTACTCTGCACCATAACTAACTGTACATTTCAAGTACTTTAAAAGGATTTCAAGATGCATGAAGAGCAAGAGGTTCCAGGCTTGTTATTCAGAAAATTAATTAGGTTCCCTCTTTGGGAAAATCAACAAATAAAACAGGGTCACTCAGTTGCCCAAGGCTCAGTTGAAGGATTAAAGTACACTCATCAGTAAAGGAAACAGAAAACCACAAAAGGGGGAAAAGCCCAAGATGTCACAGTATGCAGTGAGATAAACACAACACCAGAACACTGACACGTGTGTCCTCTCATTTAAAATAGAATAGAATGGAATCAACCAGGTTGGAAGAGACCTCCAAGATCATTCAGTCCAACCTACACCCAGCCCTATCCAGTCAACCAGACCATCCAGGCTTTTCTTGAACACCCCCAGGGATGGTGATTCCACCACCTCCCTGGGCAGCC
>WAAF01007746.1:278314-337618 GCA_013400475.1 Tricholaema leucomelas | reverse complement strand
GCAAACTTAGATACCATCTGCAAATTTAGATACCATCAGCTAACCTCTCTCTCCATGCTCTGGTCCTTTTCACTGTATTGGAATGGACTTCAAAAACAGACAATTATTTCCAGATTCCACAAATTGAAATTAGGAGCCTACAGACAGGTAACTCATCCAGTGGACTTCTGAGAACTTCTGATCATTTCCAACCACTACATTAATTAAATGGAAAAAAATATTTAGATCATTCACCTATTAAACTATTTTTTAAAATATTGCTGGCTTCTCAGTGTCTCTTTTAGGTTTAATTAATACATATATACAAATTGCTACCAAGACAGTACTTATAAGAACAGGTTTAACTCTTAGAGAGGTAGTTTAAATGAGCAGAGGTGACCATGAGTGTTTAACCAATCACTTTTTGCAGGTTATTCCAAATCAAGTTAAAACTTTTCTCCTTATCTGTACACCCTCCTGTATCAGTTAGAGGTAGTGTACATACTACAAGACCACAGGATGTTAGGAGACCTCTGGAGATCTCCCAGTCCCACCTTCCTGCCACTGCAGGACCAGAGAATCCAGCACAGGTCGCACAAGAACACATTCAGACAGGGCTGGAAAGGCTCCAGAGAAGGAGACTCCACAACCTCTCTGGGTAGCCCGTGCCAGGACTCTGTCACCCTTACACTCAAGAAGTTCTTCCTCATGTTGAAGTGGAACTTCCTGTGCTGCAGTTTCCATCCATTGCTCCTTGTCCTATGGCAGGGCACAAGTGAGCACAGGCTGTCCCTGTCCCTTCCTTACTGATCCCCAGCCCTCAGCTATTTATAGATATTTATTGGATCCCCTCTCCAGACTAAAAAGCTCCAACTACCTACATAAATATACATAGCTATATAAAGCTGATGCTACTTGTCATTCATTAATCACATAAGACAAACTCTTAAGTCACAAAAATCACAGTTTGAAAAGCCTCTCAGGAGCACCAAGTCCAACCCAGATCCCTACTCTACAAGGTGCACCCTGAACCACATTCCCAAGCACCACAGCCAAACCACCTTTAAACACAGCCAGGCCTGGGGACTCCACCACCTCCCTGGGCAGCTCATTCCAATGCCTGACCACTCTTGCCAGGAAAAAAATGTTTCCTAATGTCCAGTCTAAACCTAACCAGTAGCATCTTGAGGCCACTCCCTCTTGTTCTATCATTAAATATATGTGAGAGAAGACCTCTCCACAAATCCTTTTAGGTAGCTGTAGACAGACATGAGGTCTGCCCTCAGCCTCCTCTGTTTCACCCTAACCATCCCCAGCTCCCTCAGTTGCTCCTCATCAGATTTATTCTCCAGGCCCTTCCCCAGATTCCTTGCCCTCCTCTGCACTGCCTCCAGCACCTCCACACTGTTGAGATGCCTAAGGGTCATCAAGACTTAGAAGCTCTTTGATCACAAAATAAGAGCTGACTGACCAAAACTGCTTTCTCCTTGCCCTGACAATCCACCGATAATTTAGCAGTGCATATAATCCCAATACATTGAAGCTACGTAAGAGTTCATGCCAAGCAATGACTTTCACAGGTTTTTAATTGTCTTAATGAAATAGTGGGAGAAATATGAAGGTTTTCAGCATCTTTTCATACATTACAGCTATTTTCCTGAAGTGGAGCAGTTTGTTACCTTGGCTGCTTTCTCTACTTGCGCTGATGTAACCTCCTGAATAATTACACTGCCGGCATCATATTTTTGTAAGAACCTTAAACCAACAGCTAAGCAACTTCTGTCATTATCTGTGAGGAAGAAAACAACCTACTGTGAACAGGCATGTGGCTGTAAAAGGTCCAATTATCTGTGCAACACAAAGGGCCACCAACTCCGGGCTGTAAGAACAGCCTTCAACAGTTCTGCTCAGCCTCTGGAAACAATTTGCTTCACACAATCTGCCCTACAAAATCCACAGCCCTTCAGATTCATTATAAGAGGCAAAGTTCAGAGTAGTCATAAAAAAAAAAAAAAAAAAAGAAAGGAGCATTGTTTTCTACCCACCCAAGAACTAAACACAAACACTGAATGGTAGCATGAAACTCAAGTACCAGTTACAAAAGGATCACAGAAATATTCAAGTTGGCAAAACGTCTCAGGATCACCGAGTCCAACCTAGAACTCTACAAGATTCACCTTAAACCATACCCCCAAGCACCACATCCAAATGACCCTTCAACACATCCAGGGTGGGTGACTCCACCACCTCTCCCTGGGCAGCTCATTCCAGTCCCCGACCACTCTCTCCATGAAAAACTTTTTCCTAGTGTCCTATCTAAACCTTCCAAGTTTGAGCTTGAGGCCATCCCTCTTTATTCTGTTTCAAATTACCTGTGAGAAAAGACCAGCAGCAGCCTCCCCACAATGTTCCTTCAGGTAGTTGACAGCAATGAGGGCAATGGCTTCAAACCAGAGCAGACTGAGACTAGATGTTAGAAACAGGTTCTGTACCGTGAGGGTGGTGGAACACTGGAACAGGTTGCCTGGGGAGTTGGTTGGGGCCCATCCTTGGAGATACTGAAGGTGAGGCTGGACAGGGCTGTGGGCAACCTGATCTAGTTGAGGATATCCCTGCTGAGTGCAGAGGGGGCTAGACCTTTGGAGGTCCCTTCCAACTCAGACCATCCTGTGAGTCTACGATTGATGCCCTAGGCTCTAGAAGACTTCTCTCTTTTTTCCAGATAAGGTATGGCACAAGTGAAGGGTAACAGACACAGAAGTGCTGGGGACACCTGTGTAACTCCTCTGAGAATCTCAGATGAAATAAGGGACAAGCTACAGGAGGAGCATTTCAGAGACTACCACACACAGGAATTTCAGAGGCCAGCAGTTCCACTAGCCTGCTGCACCCCATTTAATTATTGATGGGCAGTTCCAACCACCTGCCTGCAGAGCCAGCACTGCAGCCTGCAGCTCCTGCTATGAATCATCTCTTGCTGACTGCACAGCTTCAAATGGGCTCCTACAAATGGGCTGCAGGTAGCAGGTCATCAGGGCTTTAAATTATTTTCTACTCTAGCTTGCAGAAAGCAAGGGCAAAGAGCTAATACCACTCTGTCTTTAAAACAATCTGTTTGTGTAACATTCTTTTTTCTTCCAGAATGCATGCTGAATTATCATTTTTTAAACTCCCTGCCCACCAGAGATGGCACCAGCTGACAGAACAGCAAGAAGGTGCACTGTTGAACAAGGAGTTTCTCCCTCTATGACAGCAATTGTGTTATCCAAAATAACACAGCCCCGAGCAGACACAGACCTTGTTAAAATACACCCAAAGGAAGAGTTTGCAAACAGATTTGTGAACACCATTGACTGTCTTCATACTTCACATAGTGCCTGTATGCTTTTGGGTTTGCTTTTTCCTTTTCACAGTTTCATTCCAATAGTATTTCCCCTAGAGAGGTCTTCAATCTCTTGTTTCTCCTTTCTGCTTTCCACAGTCTTTCTTCCTTCCCCAATCAAAGTCCCCTTTCATAAAATATTTGAGGTTGGAAGGGTCTTCTGGAGAGCCAAAAACTTAACCTCTCTCTTCTGTTGTACAGCCACCTATGATGCTCCCTGCATCAGCACAATGACTGTGCTAAAAAATTCTCTGAATCATAGAATGGTTTAGGTTGGAAGGGACCTCAAAGCTCAGCCAGTTCAAGCCCCTGCCATAGGCAGGGACACCTCCCACTAGAACAGGTTGCTCAAGGCCTCATCCTACCTGTCCTTGAACACCTCCAGGGAGGGAGCAGCCACAACCTCCCTGGGCAACCTGTGCCAGTGTCTCACCACCCTCACTACAAACAACTTCTTACTAACATCCACTTTCAGTCTCCCCTCTGCCAGATTAAACCCATTCCTCCTCATCCTGTCATTACAAGACCTTGTCAATTGTCCCTCCCCAGCACTCCTGTAGGCCCCTTCAGACACTGGAAGGCCACTCCAAGGTCTCCCGGAAGCCTTCTTTTCTCCAGGCTGCAGAGCCCCAACTCTCCCAGCCTGTCCTCACAGCAGAGCTGCTGCAGCCCTCTCAGCATCTTCATGGACTCCTCTGGACTGGCTCCAACACTTCCATGTCCTTCTTGTGTTGAGGGCTCCAGAACTGCACACAGTACAGTGGTCTCATGAGAGCAGAGTAAACTGAAGTGCTACATGTGTGACCAGAAAGATGCCCTGAAGTGCTACCTGTGTGATCAGATCCCATGGCCACTTGGCAAAATTTACTTCTAACACCCAGGAGATTTTGGCTCATTTATAGCAAGCCTTATATGTCCATAACCTGCTGCTAGAGAATTCCCACCACATCTTAAAACCCACGGAACTGCTGCTCCATAATCTCTACTACATCCACACACCACCAGCAAGGCTAACTGCAAGCTGCAAGTGTCAGGCCCAAGAATTCTTAGCAAGCCTCAGCCTGGCCTCCTTTTGCATATGCACTACAACACAATCTTTAATTACCTGATGCCCTGCTACTTGCAGGAGACCTTGTCTCATTTAATACCCCAAATCAATTACTTTGCTTGAAAAATTACTCAAGACCTTGTTTTCCCCTCACTGCTCAAAGTGTAAATCCATGCCTTAGTTCCTACATGCTATTCAAGCTCTTCTCTCCAGGCAGACATTAATTTCTTCCTGAGTTCTGCTGTGGTGCTCATCACTGTAGCATATGAGTGCTTAGCAAACACTAATTTACTTTCATAGCATAACTGTGAGGGAGAGGTACCATTAACCTCATTTCATAGGTGGAGAACTAGAGCATGGAGAGATTATCATCAAAGGCATGTAACAACTTAAAGGTTACATCCTGAGATGCCTTGTGGCTGGATTTTCACACTAGTTAGGCTTATACAGATTTTGTACCTACAAACCTTACTTCTCTTGGCATGCTACAGCAGCAACTTGTGCCAGACATCTGGACATTCCAGCTCTCAAGTGAGGGTAACGAGGGATGAATCCCAAAGAGGAGGGTGGTGGGAAGGGCGCACACGATGCTGTGCCAGGACTCAGTGCAGCCTCATCCACAAGCTGAAACCAGCACCAGGGCCACATCAAAAAAGAGTCAGAAGTTCTTCATTAAGGACTCACTAAAGAGCAGTTAAATTAAGGTTCAGTAGGCACCCATAATTCTACTGCCTTTTAAATTTGGAGTAGGTGTCCTCAGAACTGCAGTAGTCTTGCAGGCCAATTTGTGTAGCATTTCCTAGGTTTTAGAGAGAAAGTGGAAAACCTTTGGAAGAAAGCTGATAGTGTTCAGGCGTCCAGGCCACCAGCAGTTTGGTCATCACAGACTCTGGAACATGTCCAGAGAAGGGCCACGAGGATAATCAGAGGGCTGGAGCTCCTCTCCTATGAGGACAGGCTGAGAGAGTTGGGCTTGTTCAGTTTGGAGAAGGTTCCCAGGAGACCTTATTGTGGCCTTCCAGTATTTGAAGTGGGCTACAAGATAGCTGGGGAGGGACTCCTGAGGGCTTCAGGTAGTGATAGGACTTGACGGAATGGATCCAAGACAGAGGGAGATTTAGATCAGACATTAGGAAGTTCTTCAGCATGAGAGTGGTGAGACACTGGAACAGGCTGCCTGGGGAGGTGGTGGAAGCCTCATCCCTGGATGTTTTGAAGGCCAGGCTGGATGTGGCTCTGGGCAACCTGCTCTAGTGTGAGGTATCTCTGCCCATGGCAGGGGGAGTGGAATTAGATGATCCTTGAGGTCCCTTCCAATCCTGACAATTCTATGACCCTGTGCTCAGCCACAGCACTGCCCCATCTCTTTTCAGCTGAAAAAAAACACTAAACAAAGTTGCCTGCTAAAGTCTGCACATACCAGGAGGACAATCAAAATTGCCTTACACAAATACTATTTCTGGTAAATGTGTATTTATATTCATGCTGATGATTAATTCTAGCTGCTGGCATGCCCTGCTGAA
The DNA here is from genome assembly GCA_013400475.1 of Tricholaema leucomelas. NCBI lineage: Eukaryota > Metazoa > Chordata > Aves > Piciformes > Lybiidae > Tricholaema lacrymosa > Tricholaema leucomelas. Next base: position 331,686 of record WAAF01007746.1, on the reverse strand, counting down.
GAAACACAGCAATCATTCAATAAATGCTTATAATCTGATCAGCAAGGGGCTTATATTGTTGTTTCCTTCTTTGCTCCAATAATTGTTTTCAGTTTTCCATTGGAACCAAAGGCCAATATTAAAACTGACACCTCAGCAGCTGCTTTCACCTCTCTCTTTAATCTTAGTTCATAGAACCTGATCTTTCACTCACTTCATGATATCCAAGGGGAAAAAATAATCTGATGGCTCCACATTCGTGATCCTAGAATCAACCAGGTTGGAAGAGACCTCCAAGATCATCCAGTCCAACCTAGCACCCAGCCCTAGCCAGTCAACCAGATCATGGCACTAAGTGCCTCATCCAGGCTTTGCTTCAACACCTTCAAGGATGGTACTCCACCACCTCCCAGGGCAGCCCATTCCAATGCCAATCACTCTCTCTGGCAAGAACTTCCTCCTAACATCCAGCCTGAACCTCCCCTGGCACAACTTGAGACTGTGTCCCCTTGTTCTATTGCTGGTTGCCTGATGATAATTGATATTCATGATTACAGTTGTGAACTTGCACGTTTCAGAAAGCAGGACAGACAGTCAGATCTCTCTACATACCATTGTTTTAACTGGAATGCTATTTTAGATATACTGAAATACATCAGGCACCAAAGTCTCTAAAACACTGTAAGTACAACCTTGCAGAAGCAGCCACTGTAAAGGGAGGGTGACCCATAACGAATGCATTTCTTTAGCAGGGACAATCAGGATCTTTAATTATTCATTAAAGAATAGGACTACAAAGTCAATGAAAGAAAAAGTAGCACAGGACTTGTAGACTCATAATTGCTAGGAGGAAGGAGTGTTTACACTTCATGCAAAGAACTACAGAACTCAGGTCTCATTATTTCAGTGACTTAAGATAAATAAGCTTCCTTCCCTCAAGTAACTCTGAAGCAACTCCATGCCATGCACTGCCCCAGGAAGCTAAGGGCCACTTGCAGAAGAGCCACAAAGGATCATTTAATAAAATAATCCTGTTACAAACAAACTCAGGCTGGCTGTTGCATAACTCCTTGGCAGTGAGAAGGTAAAACGTCTCTGTCCTGTTTTGTGTGTAAGGACAATGTTGCACCAAAACCACCAGGCACCTCCCTGGCTAGAAGAAATATGTTGCTCCGGTGCTGCAGGGAACCCCACAGCCTCTGGAGCCTCACTGATACAGACATGCAACTGGAATTCACACTACTGCACCAGTTTAATTATATTTGAACTTAAATAAAAGCCAAAATGCAGCTAATGCCACTACTCAAACAGCTTAAGCGTCCTGCAAAGCAGCTCCGTGGAGAAAGGCCTTGGAGTGCTGGTGGGCAGCAAGTTCTGCATGGGCCAGCAATGTGCCCTTGTGGCCAAGAGAGCCTGGGGTGTATCAGGAAAAGTGTGGCCAGCAGGGCTAGGCAGGTTCTTCTCCCCCTCTACTCTGCCCTACTGAAACCACACCTGCAATACTGAGTCCAGCTTTGGGCTCTCCAGTTCAGGAGAGACAGGGACCTGCTGGAGAGAGTCCAGCAGAAAGCTACAGGGATGAGTGGGGGACTTGAGCATCTCCCCTATGGAGACAGACTGAGAGCCCTGGGGCTGTTTAGTCTGGAGAAGAGAAGGCTGAGAAGGGATCTGATCAGTGTCTATCAATATCTGAGGGGTGGGTGTCAAGCGGAGGGAGGCAATCTCTTTTTGGTGGTGCACAGTAATAAACTAAGGAGCAATGGATAGAAGGTTTCACCTCCACATGAAGAGAAACTTCTTTAGAGTGAGGGTGCCAGAGCCCTGGAACAGGCTGCCTAGAGAGGTTGTGCAGTTTGCTTCTCTGGACACCTTCCAAACCCACCTGGATGCATTCCTGTGTGGACTACCTTAGGGAATCCTGCCTGGGCAGGTGGTTGAGCTCGATGATCTCTGGAGGTCCCTTCCAACCTCTACCATTCTGTGATTCTGTTATCTAGAAACACAAGCTCCATCCCAGGCCTTACATGCTTTTAACAAATACAAAACATGAAAGAAGTAAAACAAGATTTTAATATATGCATACTTCTTTCAGGCCTGAAAGATGCAAACAATTTTAAGGGATGCCCAAGGGCTGCTCATATTCTTCTTTTTATAAGCCATACCTATTAAGTTTGCTATCTATAAAATGAGAACAATAATGTAACTCTACTCCACCTCCCAGGTTTTTCTGGAAAGGCCACAATCACTAATGGCCACAATGAATAAGATAAACAGCAGCACCTCCAAATCACACACATAGCTCATCAGAAGTCAAGGGACCCTTGGCAAGGAGATGATTGTCAAGAATCTCAAAACTGCACTCAATGCAGTGACCAAGTGTCTAGAAAACTCCACCGCCTAACAAAGATGCAAAAAGCACCAGACAGGGCACTACATCTTTATCTAGTGAGCTCTTGAATTTTATCCAAAATTAAAAGTGTTGTCATTGGCAACTGTTCAGGGAAAGCCTTACTTTGGGAAGTGGATGCAGATATAACAGTCACTTGCTACCACTTTTGTTTCATGCAGAAATCTCCTGAAAGATGATACTGTCTGTTCCAGCAGTAAGGGTCAAACAAAGCCACAGCCTTTACCAGCATGGCTGCCTTGAGAACTCACACTGGATGGTAGCCTTGTAATAACAGTGTCTGTATGGACAGCCCAGAAAGCCAACTGGATCCTGGATTGTGTCAAGAGAAGTGTGGCCTGCAGGTCAAGAGGTGATTCTCCCCCTCTACACTGCTCTGGTGAGACCCCACCTGGAGTGCTATATCCAGTTCTGGAGCCCCTGTTACAAGAAAGATGTGGACGTGCTGGAAGGTGTCCAGAAAAGGGCCATGATGATGATCAGAGGGCTGGAGCTCCTCTCCTATGAGGACAGGCTGAGGGAGTTGGGGTTGTTCAGTCTGGAGTGGAGAGGGCTCCTGGGAGACCTTATTGTGGCCTTCCAGTGTCTGAAAGGGGCTACAAGAAAGCTGGGGAGGGACTTCTGAAGGAGACAGGTAGTGATAGGACTGGGGGAAATGGATCCAAGCTAGGGGAGATTTAGATCAGACATTAGGAAGAAGTTTGTCAGCATGAGGGTGGTGAGACATTGGAACAGGTTGCCCAGGGAGATGGTGGAAGCCTCATCCCTGGAGATTTTGAAGGCCAGGCTGGATGTGGCTCTGGGCAACCTGCTCTAGTGTGAGGTGTCCCCGCCCACGGCAGGGGGGGTTGGAACTGCAAGATTTTTGAGGTTCCTTCCAACCATGACAATTCTGTGATTCTGTGCCATGGGCATTGCAATCTGCTCCTGTTCAACTCCTGGTGCTGGGACCACACAGACCTCAGGAAAAAAGTGAATTATGAAAAACAGAGGGAAACACTGAAATACTATAATTAATTAATGGAGTTCTCCCAAGGTCCATTAGTCATCAAAGGGTCAGTAAGGAGGCAGAAATAAGAAGCTTTAATAACATTTTAGTTCTCTTTGAAAAGATTATTTTCACTGTGTTTGCAGGGCCTGCCACATTCTCTGCTCAGGTTACCAAGCATTTCTCGTAGAGGCTGCAAGGAATGTATTAGCTTCAGTGAAAGCTGAGATTCTACTACACTGACAAGACAAGATCTGAGATGGGAAGGGAACTCCCCTCCCAGTATCCAATTAAGCTGCAGGCAACTTACACACTCTCTATGTAAAATGAAAAGCCTGAATGCCTCATCCTCAAGATCAATTAACATCTCTGCAACCTGAGCAAGAGGTAGTCAGTGTCCTTGTCATCACATCAGTCACAAACCTATTAACTCTTTTACAACCTCAATCAAATCTAGAAGACTTCTGCAAACAAGAACTATTTGCGCCAACTTACAACAGGGGAGAAAATCTTGACAAGAGCAATGCTGCTACTGACTGTACCACAGGCTTATCACCTCCTCCAGTGTTTTATCTTAGTGCTATTTCAGGAGCAGGTCTCTTCCATCAATATTTAATACAGCTTTAAAGCCACCCAGAGTATGAAATGCAAAGACATTTGTTAGTAAGATTTTTGGCAGCTGGGAGAGTTTTTGGAGCATGTCATTGAGCTATACTGGAGAACACCAGCTAGGCAGAGCTGTTCTGCCTGACATTGTCCCAGATAGTGTCTCATACATCCAACATTCATTTTAACTAAATTATTCCCAGATTTCAGTCAACAAAGAGAACATTTTGGACCCTGATTTATAGAAAACATTCAGTTTCTCATTTTTGCCTTATTTTCTAGGTGAGAAGTCAAATATCTTACCTTCACTTTCCAATGATGACACAGGGAGAGAGATGGAAAGACACCATAGGATCAACCAGGTTGGAAGAGATCTCCAAGATCATCCAGTCCAACCTAGCACCCAGCCCTGTCCAATCAACTAGACCATGGCACTAAGTGCCTCATCCAGTCTGGATGTTAAGACGAAGTTCTTCACAGAGAGAGTGACTGGCATTGGAATGGGCTGCCCAGGGAGGTGGTGAAGTCACCATCTCTGGAGGTGTTGAAGAAAAGCCTGGATGGGGCACTTTGTGCCATAGTCTGGTTCATTGGATAGGGCTGGGTGCTAGGCTGGACTGGATGATTTGGAGGTCTCTTCCAACCTGGTTGACTCTATGATTCAAATTCAGCCTGAGTCCCTGGAACACCTTCTTGCCAAAGACTAGGCTGAAAAGTGAAAGGTCTTGGCAGAACATCTTGACCTAAGAGAAAGGATGTATGTCCTTTTGGGGAGTGTTCCAGGCAGCTCTACTATACAGCATTCCTCATGTTCATTATCAATCTTGGTTATAGTATCACAGGAGGTCAGCAATTGGAAAGTGTAGTGGTTCTGGGCATCACCCGACCCCCTCCCTGCCAGGGTTTCACCCAGACTAAACGCAGCTGGCTGGAAGTTAAAGAATGCAACTTTATATTCACAGCTTAGCACAATTTACAAGCACATATATAGGACTGGATGATCTTTGAGGTCTCTTCCAACCTGGTTGATTCTATGATTCTAATTTATTACAGATATTGACAACTATATACACTTACATACAAGTTAAAAGTAATACAGAAATAGAAGACCCCTCCCATCAGTTAGAGTGCCCAGGAGGGGCTCCCAACCACCCCTCCACCTTTTTCCCACCCACTCCTTTATCTCAGAATCTCTCTTATGTGCAAGGTGATATGGAAAGGTCAGCAAGGGGTGTTAGAAGCAGAATGATTAGTTGGGAAACATGCAGGGTCAGGCATAAGAGTTAATATGGCAAAAGTCAGGCAGAGACTGTCTTACCTATCTTTGTGTCCTTGCTTTTATAGGTTCCAGCAAAATGAATGGGTAATATAGACATCACTGGATTTTCTTTTCACAGCAGGACCATACAACCTAGCTCAGGTCACACAGGAGCACATCCAGACAGGCCTTGAAAGTCTTCACAGAAGGAGACTCCACAACCTCTCTGGGCAGCCTATGCCAGTGCTCTGGGACCCTTACAGTCAAGAAGTTACCCTTCATGTTGAGCTGGAAGCTCCTGTGCTGCAACTTACATTCATTGCTCCTTGTCCTATCTCAGGGAGCAGTGAGCAGAGCCTGTCCCCCACTCCTGATCCCAGCCCTCAGAGATTTATAAACATGTATTAGATCTTCTCTCAGTCTTCTTCAGACTGAACAGCCTCAAGTCCCTCTGCTCATCAGGCAGTACTCCAGTCCCCTCATCATCCTTGTAGCCCTCCACTGGACCTTCTCCAGCAGATCCCTGTCCCTCTTAAACTGGGGAGCCTAAAACTGAATGCACAATCAAAGCAAGTAATTTCTTTCATTAAAATATTCTAATTAGCCTCAAACCAGCACAGAAGGAACCTTGAAAGCTCATCCGATCCAAGCATCACCTAGAGCAGATCACACAGGAACACATCCAGGCAGCTTCTGAATATCTCCAGAGAGGGAGACTCCACAACTTCCCATGACAGCCTGTTCCAGGGTTCTGCCACCCTCACAGTGAAAGAACTCTTTCTCATGTTTATATATATATAACAAGGACCTTTCCCATGCAAAGCCTCATCAAAAGGAGGAGGTTGAACAGCAGTGCTTCAGAAGGTAAATGTAACACTTTTTGAAGTGTTTTATGCAGTAAGCACCAACTTGTCTGAGTAGGCTGAGTAGCAATTTCATCACCCATTATGTTCACACTGCAAAGTCTCACTGAAACAAGTATGATACCTGCACTACTAACGGTAATGTGTGGTTGTGTACCAAAATTACTATTTTACTGTGCTGGTTTTGACTGGAATAGAGCTAATTCAGACCAGCTGGAAAGGTGAGCCCAGGTGAACCTCATGAGGTTCGACAAGAGCAAGGGCAGGGTTCTGCACCTGGGCTGGAACAATCCTCACTGTCAATACAGACTGGGGGAGGAGGTGAGAGAAAGCAGCCCTGCGGAAAAGGACCTGGGGGTGTTGATGGAAGAGAATCATAGAATGGTTTAGGTTGGAAGGGACCTCAAGGATCATCCAGCTCCAACCCCCTGCCATAGGCAGGAACACCTCCCACTAGAGCAGGTTGGACATGAGCAGACAGAAAGCAAATCATAGCCTGGGCTACATCCAAAGAGTCTGTCACTTTGCTCTGGTGAGACTTCACCTGCAGTAGTGTTATGGAGGCAGGGGATTAATGTGGCCAAGTCAGGAATTTATATAAAAAATAGAGGTATTTTATTTTCCCAAAAACCTGCCCCCGAAACTAGATACAGAAATCGAGTTTTAATTAGCAGGTTCAGTTGGTTGAGAAGATCTACACGGATACCATGGGTAGACTTGACTATTTTGGAAGTCAGAAGTCGGAAAAGGCTTAAGCTATTAAATATAGCTCCCCACTATCGAGATAAGGCTGAGCCAAAGTTACTCACAGACCGATCAGGCTGGCTTGAAAGGAAGGGCCGTCCAGACGCTTGTCCCTTCGGGTCTTTCAGAAGCCTTCGAGGGTCGTTAAGAGCTATAAAGCTGCATAAAGGGGGTGCTTAAGGTGAAGCCGCCCTAAGCGGAGACAGGGCCTCAGGAGCCTGTCTTTCGGAGCTCCGAGACACAGGGCCGAGTTAGCACCGCCTGGGCGCGCGGAGCACAGCCGAGCACAGCGCGGGCCCTGCACGGGGCCCCCCTCGTGCCGGAAGTGCCCCTTGCTCCCCCTGCACACCTGCAGGGCCGGGCGGGGGAGCAAACAGCTCTGTTCGCGCCTTTTCCTCTCCCATTCAGACCACAGAGGGAGAGGAATTCCGGGGTACACGGGACTCCAGGACAAGTACTGCATCCAGCACTGGAGCACGGAATATAGAAGGACATGAAACTGATGGAGCAGGTCCAGAGGAGGGACACAAAAATGATCAGAGGGTTGGAGCAGCTCTGATACAAAGGCAGGCTGAAGGAGCTGGGGGTGTGCAGCCTGGAGAAGAGAAGACTCCAGGGAGACCTCACAGCAGCCTGCCAGTATCTGAAGGGGGCTGCAAGAAGGCTGCAGAGAAACTGTCTGCAAAGGCCTGCAGGGACAGGATGAGGGCAATGGCTTCAAACTAGAGCAGAGCAGATTGAGACTGGATGTTAGGAACAGGTTCTGCACTATGAGGGTGGAAGAACACCAGAACAGGTTGCCTGGGGAGGTGGTTGGGACTCCATCCCTGGAGAGTGAACATGTGGTCTTAAGTTGCCATTTGGCGTTAAACCACGACTTTTAATTATTCTTACACTATGTAGCACAGAAATAGACTCTTCAGAAAGACAGGAGAGCTGATGTTGCTTGTCAAAACCAGGACATGCATTTAACTGAAGCTGAACAGATGAGCAGTCCAGGTCAAAAAGACAGCTGACTCAAGAGCTGGGGTCTCTTTTCACCCAGGGAGCTCTGAGCATTCCTGCACCTTCCGTTCATTTAGCTGTGTCCTGATATCACAGCTAATGTGGTGTGGTCTTGCATGACAAAGCTTCAGCAGAGTAAGAAACATACACCTAACAGCAGGAACTACAACATCCTGATCTCTGGGCACAGCTGGGCTGAGGACAAACTAAAGTCACCTTTTGCCTGCAATTCCCAGAGGCCTGTTCTATTTTTAACATTGCTTTCTTTCTGCTTTGGTCCTTTGGTTATTCTAATGTAGTTTCTGCATTTTTCCCCTTCATTCTGCCTCCATACAGCACTCTAAGCAATACTACGAGCGGGAAGAGGAGGGAGTAACAAGCTCATAAAGTTATAGGCTCAGACAATCTTCAAATGCACTGGCTAATTGGATATATAAATCATAAACAATGGAGGAGGGATGAATAACAATGCACAGAGAGGAAACTAAGTCTCAAAAAGCTCCAACTTCATGCAATTGAATAAACAACAGGTCTTTGATTTCATTACTCTAATGCTCTGAAAATCACACCAATAAATACAATCTTCATTTTCAAGAAGGCATTCCTCTAAGCAGATGAAAGCAGAAGGAATGGCTTTTAAGAGCTCTGCAATTACTCCAAATCTGCCTTCTAAACAGCACTAACACCAGGCCACAACTAAATTAAACACAAAACATTTCATTGCCCCCATTACACGAAATTCGATTTCAAGGAAGCCTTTATAGTAGCACCAGCAGTGTCTGTTCCTATTTTGTACATTGCTTTTTAGGTAGTCACTGCACCTCTCTGACCAAAACAAGTGGCAAGTACAGCACATGGAAAGAAAAGAAGCACTTGAGGAACAACTGTGTCTACATTATAAAGGCTCCATAGAATCCCCTGTTACATGCTTCGTTTAAGCAACTGCAAGCAGCTGAGAACTCTGTGTGCACCCAACTCCATTTTTGACCGTTCAGCCGGAGCGCTGTAATCACTGCTCCAAACACCACCATCTGGCAGAAATTCACCCAATCTCAAATACTTGTGACCCTCACAGGCTGGAGTGTGTGCTATGCTTTTATTTTTCCAAGCAGAATAACAGGAAAACTCCATGGAATCCCCTATTACCTGCTTGGTTTAAACAACTGCAAGAAGCTGAGAACTCTGTGCGCACCCAACTCCATTTTTGACCATTCAGCCTGAGCACTGTGATCACCATTCCAGACACCACAACCTGGCAGGGATTCACCCAGTCGCTAATACTTGTGACCTCCACAGGCTGGAGTGTGTACTATGCTTTTATTTTTCCAAGTAGAATAAAAGGTAAAACCTACTAGATGCTTTGCTCAATCTTAGTGCCTCACACTAGGTCAAGAATTAATAATTCATTAATCAGCATTCAGGAAATCTTTATTACATGTGACAGTTTTTGGAGGGGTTTTGCTTTCTTGTTTATAAAAGACCTTCAGCAACAACAATCAGCTTTGAGAAATATTTTGACAGGCTGCTTTGACATGCCCCTTGATTTACATATTAAAGCAAGAAATAGTTAGGTGCTTTCACCTGCATGCAGCACTTTCACGGTTCTCAGTGCTAAGCAGGTGTGAAATGTTCAGTCCTTCTGCAGAGGGTTTTATGCATTGCCCTGGGAATTGGTCTGTTTTCTTTTGTTCTTATTTTAGAAACTCTGTCTTAACTATAGAATTATCAGCATTGTATTATTTCCTTTAAAATGGAAAGAGATGAAGATTGCATTAAGTAGAAACTCAGTAAACAACAGAACACCTTAAGGTCTTTTACTTTTGGAGATAGGCAAGCATGGTGCAGCTAGAGAAAACCAAGAAGAAAAAACTCTCGATTCCTAGTTTACCACTGGATAGCTGTAGACTGGTGCTGAAAGGCACAATTCTCTTTCAACGTTTTGTCTTAATAGAAATGTAAGGTTTATTTCAACAGAGTGGAAATGAAGCCAAATGATGCAAAAAAAAAAACCCACATCAAGAGCCACTTGCATCGTACAGAACAACAACAAAAAAGCACATCAAACTTCAGCAGCTCAACAGAAGGCACAGCTTCACTGCAAAGATCCCAAAGCACCAGGTAGAACAGCAGGAACCTTTTCAAAAGGTACTTTCTGTGCGCGGCCACTTCGATTGCCAGCACCTTGCCCTGACAGAGCTGCACAACACCCTGGGCAGGGGGCGTCGTCCCCTTGGGCACCTCTGGGCATGGGCCCACCTCTGGGAGAAGCCTAAGGCAGCTCTGAAGCCCGACAGGTTAGCCAGAGGGAAGAGGGCACGGTTTCCAGAGAGACCTACAAGCAGGTGGTTTATTTTGGTTTCAGGTAAGCTGCTGCTGTCCCGCGAGTGCAAGCAAATAAAACTGACCACTTCATTCTTCCTGAGTGGTCCTGGACTTACTGTGAGGAAGCAGCCCACTGGAGTTAATCGCTGAGAAGACCAGGTCGAAGCGGAGGCGCAGAGGACTGACTCTCCCTTGGTAACAAACATTAACCACCAGCCCCAATTCACAAATGAACGATCGCTGCCTTTATACGGCTTTAAAAGGCACCCACGCAGCTCACCAAAGGCACTCTACAAGGGCTGCCACCACCCTCCCGCTTCTCAACACCAAGTGCGGTAACAAAAGGTTTCCAGCAGTTAGCCTCAATTAACGGCACCTGAAATCGTACCCGGGTTTCCAGCCAGACCCTGCTTACTTTGAGAGCGTCTGTGCCGCTCCAGCTGCTTTGTATTGTTTCATCAGCAGTCACAGCCAGGTAAAGCCCTAACAGAAAGTGATGCTCAGATTCTAGCAAGGGAGGAGTACTGCTGGCGTTTTTGCAGTTCAGGCTGTCCAAACGTCTTTAAAGCATCACGTTTACCACGGCCAGAGGAAAACCAGGTTATGCAAAATACTTACTTCGAAAATGCTCCGAGGCATAATAGTAGACATCCTCATAGCCCTCATGGTAATCCTCCTCCGGCCGGTACTTTTTGCCTTTTCTTCTTCTCGATCTTCTTATTTGCTTGACAAAGCCCAAGAAGCGCTCCATCTCCTCGCTCAGCAGCACCAGCCAGCAGCTCCCCTTGCCCTCTGCTTCACAAAGAGCTGTCCCAGCATGAATCGACAGCCAGCACCGGAGCCAAGCTACAGGCTCAGGCCAGCCGCTCTGGTACCGTTAAGCAACCCCTCCCTTAGCTCAGCAGTGACTAGGATGCATGTTGTTTTCCCTTCAAAAATAAACCGCGGGGGGAGACACTTCAGCAAACCTACTAACTGGGCTATTTCAACATCAAAAGAGACAGAGGAGGGTAATCTTAACGCTGAAGGAGAAAGTCAGTGTTCCGAGCAGCTATTAAACAGCAGAGGACAAAGTTGAAGACACCTGCCTGCCAGCCAGGGGAAGCCCAGCGCAGAGAGCTCCCTATCCTGTGTCTCCATCATTTGAAGAGGGGCTGGGAGGCGGGGAGAGATGTTAGTCAATGGACTGAACCATAGCTCAAGATAAAAGAGGTTTTTACTCATCAGTTCAACGCTGCCCTCCCACCTACCCGGGGAACAGGCTCAGAAGCGCGTTGGATTTAACCTGTTGTAAGACGAGGAAAGGCACTGATCCATTTCTGGCCCCGCAATATGCCGGATGAATAAATAGCAGAGTGGTTTAACCCATACACACAGCCCACTCACCGGCAAGTGTGTGCTGGATGTGTTAATTGGAGCAGCAGGGAGAAAGCTCGGCAGCTGTTAAAAAATGACACATATACCCACTGGACATTAGTATATTCTAATCGCTGCTAGATCTAAACATGAAAAGGCGCTCCGCAGACAGCTCTCCTATAGGGCTGGCCAGGCTGGATGGCAAGAGGCAAACAAAGGAAGCCACAGCAGAAGCACACCATGGCAGCACCGTCCTAAAACCCCAGCAGAGTTTTTAAAACTTTAACATCCAGGCACAGCAGAATCTCTTTGGCACAGGATGACAGGAGCTAAGAGCCTGCCATGGCACCGGCACTCTTCTCTGGCTGCGCGGCTGAATCCCACACGCGTTCCCCAAGATAAGGCTGGAATTTCGTCCCCGTTTCCCATGAAGTTTTACTCCCGCACAAGAACAAAAGCAGCGCCTCCTCAAATCCTATCACGCTGACATCCAACACGGGGGTTTTCTTTTCCTTTGTAATTGCACTCCCGTGAGCCAAGTGAGGGCTTTACTCCAGCAGGACCTCTCCCGTCTGCTAGCACAAGCCAGGGATCAATTAGCTGCCACAGTTAAAACATGTGCTGAACATGGCCACCTGCACCCACGCTCACGGGAGATACCATTTTGCACTCATAAGCATTAGGAAGTCAGAGAGTCGTCCTGTAAAACGGATTCTACAGGATCATCATCTGGAAAATGAGGAGCATGCAGAGGTGGGATTAGTCTCTGGTGATGCAGACATGTCAGTGAGTCATTATTTTGCACACGGCAAATCAGGGCAATGTTTTTAAAAGGCTAAAAGGAGTAGTAAAGCAAAAGCCAGAACTGCAATTTATCAGTGTCTCAACAGAAGTGTGCAGAGATTGATCAGAATCGACCCAGGATTTTCTAGTTTTGAAACATGGAAAAGTTATTAGTAGAGGTCAGCTAGACCTGCTATAGGAGAGTCCTAAAATGAAGCTGGTGAGGGGCCTGGCGCACAGCCCTGTGAGGAGAGGCTGAGGGAGCTGGGGGTGTGCAGCCTGCAGAAGAGGAGGCTCAGGGCAGAGCTCATTGCTGTCTACAGCCACCCGAACGGAGGCTGTAGCCAGGTGAGGTTGGTCTCTTCTCCCAGGCAATCAGCAACAGAACAAGGGGACACAGTCTCAAGGTGTGCCAGGGCAGGTCTAGGCTGGATGTTAGGAGGAAGTTGTTCCCAGAGAGAGTGATTGGCATTGGAATGGGCTGCCCAGGGAGGTGGTGGAGTTGCCAACCCTGGAGGTGTTGAAGCAAAGCCTGGATGAGGCACTTAGTGCCATGGTCTGGTTGACAGGTTGGAGTGGATGATCTTGGAGGTCTCTTCCAACCTCGTTGATTCTATGAATCATACACTAAATACACACACACTGAGACTCTTTTGGACTTGCTTCCATTTTCCTGGGTGCTTTAAAACAATATTGTCACAAAACCACACCTATTTTATTCATAAAAGCTCAACCCCCCCTAGATGCTTGTCCCAAGTTTCCCACAGGAATACATTCTCATCCTCCCTGACCTCACCAGCCTCTGCTTTTGTACTGTGAAAACGCAGCCGCTGTCGCTAGCTGACGAACACCTCGAGGGCACCACCAGGATTATTTTTAGTGTAACTTCCTATCAGGAAGTTGTGTTTTATTACAGGCCCGGTTTTATCACAAAGCTTTCAACTTTCAAAGGATAAGAACCTTAGAGGAATACTACAGGCACATTAGCAATAACTTAAAAAAACCCCAAGCCAACACCATTTTTTACAGGGATCTTTAAAGAAGGGGATCACTGGATGCTCTGCAGGTTCCCATTCATCTGCCCTCTCTGTGCTCTGCCACCAAGCAGCACAAACATTACTTTAGCATCACAAAACACGAAAACCAAAGACTTAGCCTACAGCAGAGGCAGCGCTCTCACTTTTCAAAGAGAGGAACATTGTTTTGATGCTTTATTTGCTCCTGAAGAGAGCTCTCCCGGACAGACGTGCAAAGAGTTAAGTGTAGGGGTCAGAATCATTCATCTTGAAGACTGAAGTCTTGCAGGCATCACTGTTCCCTAAAGTTAAATGATAAAGTTCAACTCGCAGAATCACAGAATTAACCAGGTTGGAAAAGACCTTTGAGAACACCAAGTCTAACCTATCACCCAACACCATCTAACCAACTAAACCACGGCACCAAGTGCCTCATCTAGTCTCTCTTTAAACACCTCCACCACCTCCCCTGGGCAGCCCACTCCAACGGCCAATCACTCTCTCTGAGAAAACAAATTCAGAACAATAGAGCTGCTTTTTAAAAAGGAGAGCATTTAAAACTATTTTGCTTTTAAACGGTCCTCTAAATGACAGCTGAAAACAGGAATCAAGCAGACACTTGGCTTTCATCATGTAAATACATCCTACTCCAGCGCTATTGTTGCTAAATGTGCTGCTGCAGCAGAAGCTTCCCTTGCACAAGTGGCTTCCCCAGTCCTCAGCCCACCCCAGGGAGACTTTAGTCCTTTCCACTACAAGAACAACCCAGCAAATAAGCAGACAAAGGAGCAAACGAATGATCTCAGATAGCACCATAAGCATCAGATGTGGCACACCAGCTGCCTGACCAATTGCTAAAGAGAAACAATCTAAATTTGGGTGCATTTTCAGCTTTGGAAAATAGAATCACACAATGTTAGGAGTTAGAAAAGACCTCCAAAGCTCAGCCAATCCAACTCCCCTGCCAGAGCAGGAGCATCTACAGCAGATCACACAGCAACACATCCAGGCAGCTCTGGAATATCTCCAGAGAGGGAGACTTCACAGCCCCTCTGGGCAGCCTGTGCCAGGCTTCTGTCACCCTCAGAGTCGAAACATTTCCCTCATGTTTCCATGGAACTTCTATGCCTCAACTCCCACCCACTGCCCCTTGGCCTGGCACTGGGCATCACTCAGCAGAGCCTGGCTCCAGCCTCTCAGCACTCACCTTTACATCTGCATAACCATTCCTGAGGCCCCCCTCAGGCTGCTCCTCTCCCAGCAGCACAGCCCCAGCTCCCTCAGGCTCTCCTCCTAAGGAAGATCTTCCACTGCCTTCAGCACTTCTGTGGCTCTGTGCTGGACTCTCTCAAGCAGTTCCCCGAGGTCCTCCTTGAACTGAGGGGCCCAGAACTGGACACAATATTGATTTCAGATGCAGCCTCGGCAGGGCAGAGAAGGATAGGAGAACCTCTCTTGACCTGCTAACCACAGCTCTTCTAATTCACTCCAGGATGGCATTGGCCTTCTAACAGAATCACAGAACTAACCAGGCTGGAAAAGACCTTCGAGATCGTAGAGTTCTTGGCCACCAGAACACATTGCTGGCTCACGGTCATCCTTCCATCCACTAGGACCCCCAGGTCCCTTCCCTAGTGTGCCATACTTTACACACTGGCCCTTCCCTTCTCTCTCTGCCCTCCTGAGGTGCATCACATAAACGGCTAAAGTAGCCAGGCAGGAAAATGCACACTGGTATCATTGGTCAGTGCTCATGGCAATGGCTCCTACCTCTCCTGGGTGTAAAGCATAAAGAGATTCAGGGTGAACACTCCTTGGATAAGCACAGGGCATTCAAGCTCTGCTGCTCCTCACTGTATCCCACCAGCTTCTACTGCCTACAAAGCACAGGCTCCATCTTCCCCAGCAAAGGTGCAGAGGCAGGCCCACAGTTTTTAACATACAAGCTGACAGTCTGGACAGCAGGAAATTATACACTTGGTTCCTTTTGCGTGAACTCAAACAATTCCAGCTGCTCCCCCCCCCTTTTTTTTTAAAGCCCTAGAACAAGCTGAGCTTTTGATAGGATCTTCATAAACATCTTTCCTAAAATATTCTGGCATTCAGGGCAATTTAAAGAGAAGAAAATACCCTAATGCAAGGGCAGTGTTGTTACATCTTAACAGAATTCAGAGTATTAAATGTTTTACTGTACCATAAGGATTCCTGAACAGAACTTATGCTTCATATGCATTAGAATACTGCATCTATTGCTTCACTGAGAACACTGGAGACATTCATTAGCTACTCCTCATGCCATACCTGTAAATATTTTATCATAGCCCTACTTTCAGAGGTATAATGCAGATAATTCAGTTTCACAAACACAGTTTACTCTAGACAGGAAAACCCCAACCAACCCTAAAAAGCTAACTCCTGCTTTCCTCATTGCTCAGGATTCACCCTTTTGGAGCTGCTAGTTGCATACATCTCATCCTATGGTGGAAATTAACAAGGCTCTCACAACCTTCTGAAAAGTAATAAAAAGCAGAAATAGACACATAGCACAGGTCCAGATAGGCTTTTCTCTTTTTAAGGGAGAAGAAGAAGAGAAAGCAAAGTTGGCTTTCAAATTGTTTAAGCAAACATCAGAGAGGACAATGAGTTTCGCCCCCTAATGACAAAGAGAACAGCCTAATTATGCCTAGTGGGTATAAAATCAGGTGTTGCTTGAAATTCTGAAGCTCTTTCTAAACTACAATTTGGAGAATCAATTTTCTGGTGTTCTGATGCCACAACAGGAGGAAAGGCTGAGAGCCCTGGGGCTGGTTAGTCTGGGGAGGAAAAGACTGACAGAGGATCTAATAAATGGATAGAAATAGCTGAGGGCTGGGGGTCAGGAAGGAAGGGACAGTGATAGCCTCTGCTCACCTGTGCCCTGGGATAGGAAAGGGAACAAGGGATAGAAACTGCAGCACAGGAAGTTCCACCCCAACATGAGGAAGAACTTCTTGAGAAACTTCTTTACAGTGAAGGTTGGGAGGCCTGGCACAGGCTGCTCAGAGAGGTTGTGGAGTCTCCTTCTCTGGAGTCTCCTTCTCTGGAGCCTTTCCAAACCCACCTGGATGCATTCCTGTGTGGACTACCCTAGGTGATGCTGTTTTGGCAAGGGGGTTGGACTGGATAATCTCTGGAGGTTCCTTCCAACCTCTAAAGTTCTGTGATTCTGTGACTGTAAGAAGAGTGACAGAGCCCTGGCGCAGGCTGCCCAGAGAGGTTATGGAGTCCTTCTCTGGAGCTTTTGCAACCCTGCCTGGATGTGTTCCTGTGTGACCTGTGCTAGATTCTCTGGTCCTACTCTGGCACAGGGTTGGACTGGAAGGTCTCTTCCAACCCCTAAGACCCTGTGATCCTGTGAGCAGAAGGCACAGTGTAAAATCTGTCAAGCTCTTTGGCTCATCCTTTCTCCAAGAATACACCAACTCCAATCAAAGTACTCCCGTGCCAACCCAAGAAGGCTTCCTTAGAAGCAGCAAGCATTGCCATGCTGTCTTCAGCATGATTCACATACTACATATTTTGCCAAGTGACACCAATTAGATAATAATTAAATTCTCCATACTGGTAACTAATTTATTTAAGTTAAGCAGAAGCTCCATCAAATAATCTGCTTCAGGTCAATGACTTACTGGAAAAGACTTTATGGCAGTAATAAAACAAATATACCATTAAGGCACTGTCCTTCTCGGAGAGTTGAGCTAAGACATAAATGCTTTTGCAGCCGTGGATCATTCTCCAGAAGACAGATGTCAAGCATTTCAGCTTTACTTTGCCTTTGTACCCAAGTCTCTCATCATGTCCAATACCTGCATTTAAGATTTTACTTGCACAAAATTAGCTAGGCAGTTCACAGGATCACAGGATGTTAGGGGTCGGAACAGACCTCCATAGATCTTCCAGTCCAACCCCCCTGCCTGAGCAGGGCCACGAAATCTAATGCAGGTTGCAGAGGAATGCACTGAGACAGGGCTGGAAAGGCTCCAGAGAAGGAGACTCCACACCCTCTCTGGGCAGCCTGTGCCAGGGCTCTGTCACTCTTACAGTCACAGAATCACAGAACTTTAGAGGCTGGAAGGCACCTCCAGAGCTCATCCAGTCCAACTCCCTTGCCAAAAAAGCATCACTAGGANTCTCCAGAAGACAGATGTCAAGCATTTCAGCTTTACTTTGCCTTTGTACCCAAGTCTCTCATCATGTCCAATACCTGCATTTAAGATTTTACTTGCACAAAATTAGCTAGGCAGTTCACAGGATCACAGGATGTTAGGGGTCGGAACAGACCTCCATAGATCTTCCAGTCCAACCCCCCTGCCTGAGCAGGACCACGAAATCTAATTCAGGTTGCAGAGGAATGCACCCAGACAGGGCTGGAAAGGCTCCAGAGAAGGAGACTCCACAACCTCTCTGGGCAGCCTGTGCCAGGGCTCTGTCACCCTTACACTCAAGAAGTTCTTCCTCATGTTGGGGTGGAACTTCCTGTGCTGCAGTTTCCACCCCTTGCCCCATGCCAGGGCACAAGTGAGCAGAGGCTGTGCCTGTCCCTTTCTTCCCCTCAGCCCAGTTCTAAAGGTAAACTTTCACAGATGACACACCTATTTTTTACTGCACTTCTTCTAGTGTTTGGGGAAAGCAAAAACATTTTTGCATCCAAGGATAAACCACTGAGGTAGTAAATATTTAACAAGGATCTCAGTTGGAGTGGGCTTGCAAACATGATGCTTTGAAACCAGAGCCTGTGTGTGAAACAACCCTCTGCAATGTTAGGCTGGCAGTTGGACTCGATAATCTTGGAAGTCTTTTTCAACCCAAACAATTCTATGACACAGAATGGAACTGGCACCAAATAGTCAGTATTCTAAGCAGAGATTTCTCATGCTCTTCACCTGCATCTTTCAGAGTCCAAAAGAAAACATTTTAGACGGAAGATCCCTCCTCTGTCTCCCTCTGCTTCTCTTATGGGGCAGGAAGTATACTGGGAGGGAAAGGGAACCATGTAAGAGAACACAACAGCAGCCACGGAGAGCTACCAGCTTCAGGTTAATCTCTTGGTAAAAAGAAAGCCAAAAAAAAACCCAAAACAAGCAAACCAAAACAAAAGACAGAACTGTAAATACACAATACACAAATTAAGAGTCATACAAACAGTTCTTCACGGTTGGCTGAATCTGTGTCGGTGCCATGGACAGAGGCACTGAGTGCAGCCTGAGCAAGTTTGCTGATGACACCAAGCTGTGTGCTGCAGCAGACAGGCTGGAGGGCAAGGATCCATTCAGAGGGACCTGGACAGGCTGCAGAGGTGGGCACAAGCCAACCTTGGGAGGTTCAACAAGACCAAGTGCAAGGTCCTGCAGCTGGGTCGAAGCAATCCCAAGCACACAGCCAGGCTGGGCAGGGACTGGCTGGAGAGCAGACCTGAGGAGAGGGACCTGAGTGTGCTGGTGGACAAGAAGCTCAACATGAGCCAGTAGTGTGCACTTGCAGCCCAGAAAGCCAACCAGAGCCTGGGCTGCATCAGGAGAAGTATGGCCAGCAGGGCATTCTCCCCCTCTACTCCGCTCCGGTGAAAGCCCGCCAGGAGTACTGCATCCAGCTCTGGAGCCTCTATGACAAGAGGGATGTGGAGATGCTGGAGTGTGTCCAGAGAAGGGCCAGGAGGATGCTCAGAGGGCTGCAGCAGCTCTGCTGTGAGAACAGACTGAAAGATTTGGGTCTGGTCAGTCTGGAGAAGAGCAGACTCCCAGGTGACCTTCTTGTGGCCTTCCAGGATCTGAAGAGGGCCTCCAAAAAAGCTGGGGAGGGACTTTTTAGGCTGTCAGGAAGTGACAGGACTGGGGGGAATGGAGCAAAGCTGGAGGTGGGGAGAGTCAGCCTGGAGGTGAGGAGGAAGTTGTTCAGCATGAGAGTGGTGAGAGCCTGGAATGGGCTGCCCAGGGAGGTGATTGAGGCCCCATCCCTGGAGATGTTTAAGGCCAGGCTGGATGAGGCTGTGGCCAGCCTGATCTAGGGTAGGGTGTTCCTGCCCATGGCCAGGGCCTTGAAACTGGATGATCCTTGTGGTCCTTTCCAGGCCTGACTGATTCTGTGAAGAGGGTTTTTTTTTCCCCACCTCCCTCAGACCCCTAACCACAAAGATACAGCAAACCACAAAAGAAAAGAACAGACAATTTCTTCTCTGCCTCTTTTTCAACTGAGGGATGTCTCATCATCTGCTGTAGCTGTTTCTGGAGCCTCACTAATAACAGTCAAAAGAATCATTCCCCCTATTCATCTTGCAGTATCATCTTGCCTGACCCTCTAGTTTTTCAAGACCAGATGTTTGTTTACATGCTGTAATTGCTCATGTCAAGGCTGCAATTTTCCACTCAAAATTTGCCCTAAGTAAAATGTGAGCTTATCAATTTGAGAATTATCCACTATCTGTAATGTACAATCTTCTAAGCACTGCAAGAACATATGGTCCATGTATGAAGAAGCTTTGTCAGTATTGTGTGTGAGCAGAAGCTAGCAGCTCACCCCTCCCTGCAGGTACCACCATATCCCTTAAGACACCTATCTGAAGAAGTTTTGTGCTCTTCCTAAAGATGCCTGGGAGAGAGCACTGAAAGCAGAGAACACACTAAATATTACACTGCATACTACCCTAATTCGAGGATGGAACTGTCTCTGGAATGCTGAAACACGGGAACAGGTCACCCAGGGAGGCTGTGGCTGCTCCCTCCCTGGAGGTGTTCAAGGCCAGGCTGGATGAGGCCTTGGGTGACCTGTTCTAGTGGGAGGTGTCCCTGCCTATGGCAGGGGGTTGGAACTGGCTGAGCTTTGAGGTCCCTTCCAACCTAAACCATTCTATGATGGACAGGGACACCTCACACTAGATCAGGTTGCCCAGAGCCACATCCAGCCTGACCTGAAAAACGTCCAGGGATGAGGCTTCCACCACCTCTTCGGACAACCTGTTCCAGTCTCTCACCACCCTCATAATCAGGAACATTTCCATGACATCTAAATCTCCCCTCCTCTAGCTTGGATCCATTTCCCCCAGTCCTATCACTGCCTCACACCCTCAAAAGTCCCTCCCCAGCTTTCTTGGAGCCTTCTTCAGATACTGGAAGGCCACAATAAGATCTCCTCTGAGCCTTCTCTTCTCCAGACTGAACAACCCTAACTCTCTCAGCCTGTCCTCACAGCAGAGCAGCTCCAGCTTCATGGATCATCCTCATGGCCCTTCTCTGGATACACTCCAGCATGTCCAGATCTTTCTTGGAATAAGGCTGCAGAAGTGGACAGAGACACCTGTGTGTTTATAAACATAGTGTACCCATGCTGCATGCTGCATTACCAATCGTGGTGGCTTTGCTTGTTGAAACATCTTCTGAAGTGCAAGCATGCACTAAAGCCATGAATCTCAGTGCAGTGAATCAGGATAAAACAGAGCACAAGGGATTGAGGCACTTAGTGCCATGGTCTGGTTGACTGGATAGGGCTGGGTGATAGGTTGGACTGGATGAGCTTGGAGGTCTCTTCCAACCTGGTTGATTCTATTCTATTCAAGAGGAAGAGGCTACACTCATTTAGAGGGAACTGGGGGTGGGGGCTGCTTGTGGGTTTAATACAGAATGCTGCCTCGTATGTGGAGAAGGCTGTGAAATCTTTGCAGCTCTGTTCTGAAAGGGTCACTTGTCAAGTTGAATTTCATGCAGAATGTATGCTTCAGGGAAAAGAAGCTTTTTTTCTCCCCCCCCCTTCAATTCAGCTGAAGCAGTTTGCATACATGCTATTTTTCTTCCTCTCTTTCTAGCCTATTTGGCTTTAAAGAAGTTACTAATTAGAATAGATGAATAGGCAGAAACAAAGGTTCACTTGACCATCATCAAGGAAATGCAGCTTAGGTAAAATTAAATCCAAAAGAAGTTGAGTTTGCTTATTATTTGGTGACACCAATAAACATTCCACAAAGAAAAGCTAACCAGAATGCTGCTCTGACCATCTTTTAGACCCCTCAAGGGCTGGAGCAGTAGACTGGTATTTAAAAATACTGCAACTGGCACATAATTCTCTGAGAACTCTGAATTAAAGGTGTTTTCATCTTTCTAAAGAAAGAGAGCAAATGGCTAGAGGGAACACTGCCATGATTTTGCATACTTGGTCCATTTCATGCACAAAGTGTATCTCAAATCAACTATGAAATGCATATGGAGAAGTGGCTTGGAATATGCAGATGGTTTCTTCTCTACTGAGAAACAAAATATTCTGCTTCCTTAATTTTCAAGCCCTCCAAAAACTCCACATTGCAATCCTGACAATAATTAGCATGGATATAGAACACTGCAAAGAAAGAGTGATTAATTAAATTACAGCTTGCTAGAATAGAACTGCCTGGCAAATGCATGAAAGGTGCACAAAAGCATCAGTATATTTTCATAGGCTATCTACCACAGGCTACAGTAGCTATAGGGTGCCACTTAAAAAGGTTGAGGTAGGTGGGATTTCACAGCTGTCAGTGGAAGTCTTGAATGGGATGAGAGACTTAAGGTAGGCTGCAGAAGAATCCAATGCTGAACTTCTCTTCCCATGCAAAAGTTCATGTGAGACAGAATCACAGAAAAGTTCAGGTTGGAAAATCTCCTCAGGATCACCAACTCCAACCCATATCCCTGCTCTGTGAGCTGCACCCTAAACCACAGCCCCAAGCACCACAGCCAAACCACCCTGAAATACATCCAGGCTTGGGGACTCCACCACCTCCCTGGGCAGCTCATTCCAATGCCTGAACACTCTCTCCAGGAAAAAATGTTTCCTAATGTCCAGTCTAAACCTACCCAGGGGCAGCTTGAGACTGTTCCCTGTTCTTCTATCACTAATGACCTGTGAGAAGAGACCAGCACCAACCTTTCCACAAGGTCCTTTCAGGTAGCTGCAGACAGCCAAGAGGTCTGCCCTCAGCCTCCTCTGTTTCACACTAACCATCCCCAGCTCCTTCAGCTGCTCTTCATCAGATTTATTCTCCAGGCCTTTCCCCAGCTTCCTTACCCTCCTCTGCACTTTTCCCTATGTGCCATCACATGGATTTAGTTTCTCCTTCCTCATAAGATTAGCAAAACTGGTTGTAGGAAAACCTTCTGCCCAGCTCCCCATCCTATCCTACTCACTGAGACTCTCCCCCCGCCCCATGGCCACAGCCTGATAGAGGAGTGAGCTCTAATTACACCAACACACACACAAACATATTCCCATAAACTGCCCCATCTTGCTTCCATGGGCTTGGAGAGGTTTCATCTTAACACCAAAGATCACCACAACACAGAAAGAAGTAATCTTTGTGTGCCACGTCACATAAATCCCTCTCCCTGGTCACCTTTTGTCAGACATAAATTCTCTCTATCACAGGTATCATGTGAAAGATTCAGACTGAGAAGGCATTTGGTGCAGTGGTGTGTCTGTACTCCC
The DNA here is from genome assembly GCA_013400475.1 of Tricholaema leucomelas. NCBI lineage: Eukaryota > Metazoa > Chordata > Aves > Piciformes > Lybiidae > Tricholaema lacrymosa > Tricholaema leucomelas. The sequence continues at coordinate 308,876 of WAAF01007746.1, read as the reverse complement.
TAGCAGCACCAGGATGTGTGGTCTACCTCTCCTCTTATTGAGACTTAAGAACAGTAGCCCTTTGGGAGCAGTGAGAACCTTGTTAAGTTTCATTACTGAAAACATCCACCAGTCACTTAATGTGCATTTCACTGATCACAGAATTACTGCAGTGAGAAACTTGTGTTATTTGTTTAATAAATTGAAGGAGAGTTTAGAAGAATAGGCAACAAGAAAGGAACCTGACAAGGAAGACTGCAACTAGGAAACTGGAGCAATGAAAAAGCTCCTCTGGGAAAAAACAAACCACAGGCATCCAGAAAGTGATTTGTATCCTGAGCCCCATATGTTTCATCACGGTCAAGAGACAGTGGCTAAAACAAGACCTTATTGCAGGCTCTGGCAAGAAGAAAATTGTGCTCAGCAGTCAAGAATCCTAGAATCAGTCAGGCTTGGAAGGGACCACAAGGATCATCTACTTCCAACCCCCTAGCCATGGGCAGGGACATGTCACACTAGATCAGGCTGGCCACAACCTCATCCAGCCTGGCCTTGAACACCTCCAGGGATGGGGCCTCAACCACCTCCCTGGGCAACCCATTCCAGGCTCTCACCACTCTCATGCTGAACAACTTCCTCCCCACGTCCAGTCTGAATCTCCCCACCTCCAGCTTTGCTCCATTCCCCCTAGTTCTGTCACTCCCTGATAGCCAAAAAAATCCCTCCCCAGCTTTCTCGTAACCCCCTTCAGATCCTGGAAGGCCACAAGAAGGTCACCTGGGAGCCTCCTCTTCTCCAGACTGAAGAACCCCAACTCTTTCAGTCTGTTCTCACAGCAGAGCTGCTGCAGCCCTCTGAGCATCAGAGAAAAAAAAAAGACAACTATAGAGAAATTCTCCATGATGGTGATGGGAGTTCACAATTAAATATATATGCAAATGAAACTATCCATCTGGAGCACACTGCCCTAGAGGCACAGGCCAACACGATGGCAGCGAAGAATCCACTTGTTCAGATGGATTAATCCTGCTCCCTAAACATTCTCCACACTCAGTTGTTCCCTTCTTTCTACACCTTAACTCCTGTTGTCCTCGCACTAACTGAAACTGCAAGGCACACCCAGGAAGGAGGGCACGGAACTGAAAGGCAGCAGGGCAGCTGCATGGGTAACCCCACATCAACCAGGCTCAAGAATTCCCTGTCCACAGAACTGAAGGCTCACAGTTTCCACCCACAAGCTCTCGGTCCAGTAGCAAGGCCCCTTGAGCATCAGTGTGGTACTTCATCTCCCTCATGCCAAAGAACAGTTTGGGAAATGAAAGCTGCTGACACTCCGTTATGGATGATGCTTGACTTCCCTTCTGTCCCCAGTCCAAGGGCACTCAGCAGGTTTTGCATTTCAGATGGCAATTTGGTTCCTAGTGCAAGTCTGCCTTCTGGCATCCGGGAAAGAAAAGCAAAGCTGCTTTAAGATGTTGCTGAGAGGTTAACAAGGAATTATAAACAAAGCAAATATACAGGCTCCAAAGTAGTCTGCCTTGGTCCAGCCCCGCGACAGCAATGTGCTGGGCTTGACTGTCAAGAGGCAAACCACAGGGAAAATAATGCCTTACATCCTGGACTTTTGAAACTTAGCCACTTCTGCCCTGGCTTGACATTTTCTGCTGCAAATTCACTCTTACAATAACAGCTTTGCCATCTAAAATTGTGGGACTAAAGATACAGTCATCATTTTTGTAGTGTTGCACCCTTAATAATAAGGGTAATAACACAGGGGAAACCAAATGCTTCTATTTTTGATTGTGAAAGACTCTGAGCTCATTGACCTTAGCAGAAGGGATAACATTACTGAGGCTTCTTTCCTTTGAAAGGTAATAGTTCCCAAACAAAAGAGCACTTGGAACTTGCATTCTGTGGCACTTGGCAGAGACAAAACAGCTCAGTTTTTTTAACTTCCCTTTCCTGGGAGTGCTGGGGGATGAGCTCAACAGGAGCCACCAGTGTACACTTGCAGTCTATAAAGCACACTGTATCCTGGGCTGCATCAGAAAGTGTGGGCAGCAGGGCAAGGGAGGGGATTCTCCCACTCTACATCACTCTGGTGAGACCCCACCTGGAGTGCTGTGTCCAGTTCTGGAGCCCCTGTTACAAGAAAGATCTGGACATGCTGGAAGGTGTCCAGAGAAGGACGATGAGGATGATCAGAGGGCTGGAGCTGCTCTGCTGTGAGGACAGGCTGAGAGAGTTGTGGATGTTCAGTCTGGAGAAGAGAAGGTTCTGAGGAGACCTTATTGTGGCCTTCCAGTATCTGAAGAAGGCTCCAAGAAAGCTGGGAAGGGTCTTCTGAGGCAGTGATAGGACTGGGGGGAATGGATCCAAGCTAGAGGATAGGAGATTTAGATTAGATGTCAGGAAAAAGTTCTTGGCTATGAGGGTGGTGAGGCACTGGAAGAGGTTGCCCAGGGAGGTGGTGGAAGCCTCATCCCTGGATGTTTTTCAGGCCAGGCTGGATGTGGCCATTTCATTGGAACCACTGTACTGGTTTAGGTGTTCAGTGTACACCCAAAGCTAACAGTTCTAAGAGATGAAAATTAGACTGGATGCACATCTTACAAACTACCTTATTAACTGTTTGTATTTTGATTATTCAAGCAATAAAGTCTCCCTCAGAAGCACTAAAGCAACTCAGTAGACATGCCCTTAAGTTCCCCCTGGTTTTAGACAAACTGTGCAGAGCACCCACATGGTATTGACTGACATCTAAGAATCTTTAATATTAAACTATTTTGGCATTTGAAAATTTTGTCCACCTTAAAAAAAAAAAAAAAAGAACAAAACACAAACTTAAGTCTAACACCTTCAAAAAGGTGTTTCACATATTTACTCTGCTCTCATCAGACCCCATCTGGAGTACTGTGCGCAGTTCTGGAGCTCTCAACACAAGAAGGACGTGGAACTGTCCAGAGGAGTCCACAAAGATGCTCAGAGGGCTGCAGCAGCTCTGCTATGAGGATAGGCTGAGAGAGTTGGGGCTCTGCAGCCTGGAGAAGAGAAGGCTTCGAGGAGACCTTAGAGTGGCTTTCCAGTGTCTGAAGGGGGCTACAGGAGGGCTGGGGAGGGACTATTGACAAGGTCTGGTAATGACAGGACGAGGAGGAATGGGTTTGAACTGGCAGAGGGGAGACTGAAACCGGATCAACCTTCCTATCAGGACAGGGGAGGTCTAGGCTGGATGTCAGGAGGAAGTTCTTCACAGAGAGAGTGATTGGCATTGGAATGGGCTGCCCAGGGAGGTGGTGGAGTCACTGTCCCTGGAGGTGTTCAAGCAAAGCCTGGATGGGGCACTTAGTGCCATGGTCTGGTTGACTTGATAGGGCTGGGTACTAGGTTGGACCAAATGATCTTGGAGGTCTCTTCCAACCTGGTTGATTCTATGATTCTATGACAGAGAATGAGCTCCATGAGATGCTCCCAGCTGCACTGGTGTTGCCACATCCCAGCTTCAGATCCAGTTGTGCCACAAGTTTTGTTTCAATTCAGAAAACAAAACATAACCGAAATTAAAATCATCTCACACTCACAGTATCACAGTCTCACAGTATCACCAAGGTTGGAAGAGACCTCACAGATCATCAAGTCCAACCCTTTACCACAGAGCTCAAGGCTAGACCATGGCACCAAGTGCCACGTCCAACCTTGCCTTGAACAGCTCCAGGGACGGCGACTCCACCACCTCCCTGGGCAGCCCATTCCAGTGTCCAATGACACTCTCAGTGAAGAATTTTCTCCTCACCTCGAGGAAGAAGGAAAACAAGCAAAGGTTTCTGATGGACCTAAGGATCACATTGTGCAAGCTGAGGGTGATATCCTGATACTTCATTTTCCAAGCAGTCTAAACAACCACAATAAATTTACATGTGTGGATATGCTGCACTGTTACATTTCACTTCACGCTCAGTAAGCAAATATTACCAAACTCTAAGCACTGTCATCCTCTGTCTTTTTAGTTCGAAATCTTGTAGCAAATAAAGGTTTGACCTTGAAATACTCCACAGATGGCTGAAGTTGCTTCATTTGTTAGTCACTTTGCTATAGTTTTTGCAGAGCTGCAAAGTTAGGTCACGTTTACCCTGATTTCACTTTACAATAACTTTACAAACTGCACCATCAGTAAGAGCCACTACAAAAGTGCATTAATGAACTTATGTGCCTGAAGTGTAATGAAAAATTCATTTTGGTAATTAAAAATGCTGAGATAATACAGAAACTTAAGATATTTTTGTTTCTGTTTAGTGCTCCTAGAACTATTTTTAGTGCCAAAAAGAAAAACTAACGCCTTGCTCTACTTCTGTACTTCTCTACTTCTGTTCTGGCAGAACAAATATGCTTTCCTTTTAAGAAGCTAGAGGAAATACATGGCCCCGTGTGAAGGGATGACTATTGCAGCACACAGACATAACATTCTCTTCATCAGCTCTTTTAACGTGGGCTGAGTCTACACTGATGTGTATTTTACAGGGAAAAACGAAGGAGAAATTCCATTGCTGTTTACTTGAGATATTCCTACTGTATTTGATATGTTGCACCTGATGAGTTTCCACAAGGGTAAGTGCAGAGTCCTGCACATGGGAGGGAATAATAAACTGCACCAGTACAGGTTAGGAGGTGATCTGCAAGAGAGCAGCCCCATGGAGAAGGACCTGAGAGTGCTGGGAGGCAACAAGTTCTGAATGGGAGAGCAATGTGCCCTTGTGGGCAAGGCCAATGGGATCCTGGGGGGCATTAAGAATCATAGAACCATAGAATGGTTTAGGTTGGAAGGGACCTCAAGGATCATCCAGCTCCAACCCCCTGCCATAGGCAGGGACACCTCCCACTAGAGCAGGCTGCTCAAGGCCTCATCCAGCCTGGCTTTAAACGCCTCCAGGGAGGAAGCATCCACTTCCTGGGCAACCTCTTTCAGTGTCTGACCACCCTCACTCTAAAGAACTTCCTCCTAGCATCCAGTCTAGACAAGAGAGTGGTCAGGTTCTCCTCCCCCTCTACTCTGCCTTGGTGAGGCTGCACCTAGAATATTGCATGCAGGGATCTACTGGAGAGAGTCCAACAGAGGATGCTGAAGGGACTGGAACGCTGCCTGATGAGGAAAGGCTGAGAGCCCTGGGGCTGCTTAGTCTGCAGAGGAGAAGGCTGAGAGAGGATCTAACAAATGGATATAAATAGCTGAGGGCTGGGGGTCAGGAAAGAAGGGACAGGGACAGCCTCTGCTCACTTGTGCCGTGGGACAGAACAAGTGGCAAGGGATGGAAATTGCAGCACGGAAAGTTCCAGCTCAACATGAGGAAGAACTTCTTGAGTGTAAGGGTGACAGAGCCCTGGCACAGGCTGCCCAGAGAGGTTGTGGAGTCTCTTTCTCTGGAGCCTTTCCAGCCCTGTCTGAATGTGTTCCTGTGCTACCTGTGCTGGATTCTCTGGTCCTGCTGTGTCAGGAGGTTGGACTGGAAGACTTCCAGAAGTTCTTCCAACCCCTAAGTTCACAGCAATTTAGGAAGTCACAATGGGTGCCAGCAACTTGAAACCATGAAATGATGCATATAGATTAACCACTGCTTAAACATAGCAGCTTCTTTCCATTTCATAGGCTCACAGGATGTTAGGATTTGGAAGGGACCTCTGGAGATCTTCCAGTCCAACCCCTCTGCCACAGTAGGACCAGAGAATCTAGTGCAGGTCACACAGGAATGCATCCAGACAGGGCTGGAAAGGCTCCAGACGCTCTATTGTCCCTAGATGGGCAGTCTGAGATCAGAAAGCCAAATACTACAGCAGCAGCACCATAAGGAGTTATACACAAACTGACAATTATTTGCCAAGGGAAAACAACATTTCCAGTGTTTTTTTTTCCACTCTCAGCAAGCTGGTAGGTAGTGAATGCTCCAGCAGATGAAGCCACAGTATTTGAAACACTATTAAACTGGCAGCACAGAGTTGCAGGGGGCTGTACAGGAATGGGGTTATGCTAATGCCTGGACACGTTAGCTTAAAAATGTGTGCCAATATTTAAATTATGCTAATGGCCTGACTACAAGTGAAGAAATTAAATAGTCAAGCCACAAGCAGACCTTCTTCCAGGCTTGTGTATTTCTTTTCAACAGGCACATCAACACCCATTTAGCACAAAGTGAATTAATTTAAGTTGTCAAGTCACAATTCTGGTTCATATGAGCTAAACTCTTCTATTAGTTCTTAAAGCAGGACTTAAACCTAAAGAACAGGCATTTCTGGTCATTAAATGAGTCCATGGCTCCTTCATGTAAGGGAAGTGACTACTGGGATGTCCTAGACAAAATCTCAGCAAGTGCTGGCAACTCCACTACGTGTGCATGAAGTAGATCTCCCTCCCTACTGCAACTAAAGAAGTGATGCCTTGGCTTGGGGTCATTCAGTAGTCTCAAAGCCATCAGGACTTAAGATCTGAGAATTTATGGAGAACACAAATCAAACTTTGGCTTCTCAAAAAAAGAGCTAGAGAGGAAGAAATGGAAGATTTTCATACAACTGACATTAAAGAGAACAGTTTGAAATCATTTGGAAAAACAAAAAGCAAAATAGGGGTATGTGGGGGGAGGGTAAAAAAAGGCCAACCTCAAATTCTCATCATTCTGTCCTGTCAGAACAGCAGCAACATTGCCAACTACGTAGACTAAAAGAACACAATAGATGTCATATGTGCTAACTAAATGTTCTCACAAGTATGTAATATGTGTCACAGAGCACCTATCTCTATCACAGTTAATTAGCAGTGGATGGCACATCCTGAATGGGATGTGAGGGACTTGAGGTAGGCTACAGAATAATCCATTGCTGAACTTCTCTTCCTATGCCAAAGTTTGTATAATCTGAGAAACACTCAGGTTGGCAAAGCCCCTCAGGAGCACCAAGTCCAACCCATACCCCTACTTTATAAGGTTCATCCTAAACCACAGCCCCAAGCACCACACACAAACCACCTTGAAACATATCCAGGCCTGGGGACACCATGTCCCTGGGCAGCTCATTCCAATGCCTGACCACACTTGCCAGGAAAAAATGTTTCCTAATGTCCAGTCTAAACCTACCCAGTGGCATCTTGAGGCCATTCCCTCTTGTTCTATCACTAATTGCCTGTGAGAAGAGACCAGCAGCAGCTCCTCCACAAGGTCCTGTCAGACAGCTGTAGACAGCCATGAGGTCTCCCCTCAGCCTCCTCAGTTTCACACTAACCATCCCCAGCTCCTTCAGTTGCTCCTCATAGGACTGACTTTCCAGGCCCTTCTCCAGCTTCCTTCACATCCTCTGCAGTGCCTCCAGCATCTCCACATCTCCCTTGTATTGTGGTGCCTAAAACTGAACACTGTACTCGAAGCGTGGCCTCAGCAGACCAAGTCCAAGGACACAGTCACCTCCCTGCTCCTGCTGGCCACAGCATTTCTAATCCCAGCCAGGATGCCATTGGCTTTCTTGGCCACCTGGGCACACTGCTGGCTCACATTCAGCTGTTTGTCCATTACAATCCCTAGGTCCCTTTCTGCCAGCAGCTCTCCAGCCACACTGCCCCAAGCCTGTGGCATTGCTTGGGGTTGTTGTGACCCAAGTGCAGGACATTTGGCCTTGTTGAAGCTCAGCCTGTTAATGCTGGCCCATCCATCCAAGTCACTCTGTGTAGCCTCCCTCCCCTCCTGCAGATCACTGCCATCTAACTTGGTGTCATCTCCAAGCTTACTGCTGCCACACTCTGGGTCTCCATCAAGGTCATCACTAGAGATGCAAAACAGAAGTGGTCCTGATGCTGAGCCCTGAGGAACACCACTTCCCAGTGGCTGCCAGATGGATTTAACTCCACTGAACACCACTCTTTGGACCTGTTTGGAAACCTATGCTGAGTCCAAAGAGAAAAGCAAAGAATTTAGAACTTATTAGATCCACTGCTATTCAACACTTTACTTTCTACACATGACATAGGTTCAATCCTTTATGTGTAATGTCAATATTTATCTAGCTAGGTCATGAATAAATGCCAACACATTACCAATCTTAGAACAACTGCAAGCACTCTGGATGAACAGATTAGAAGGTAAAAGAAATAGATGGAAGCAATCATCTGAAAGAAACAAGATGCCTTTCAACAGAGAAAAATGCAAGATATTCCAATAAAAAAGGAATATTCAGTACTATAAGCTGACAATGAAGAACAAATGATTAGGAAGATATTACCCAAAATAAGCACCTGGGGATCAGTCATTCATAAATTGAACTCAACTCCATAACTAGGAAAACAAACAGATATATCTAAAAGGATTATAGGAGCCACAAAGTTATTTCTCTGCTCTCTTCTGCACTGGTAATGCAGCATTTAAAAATCTGTGACATTTAATCTGAAAAACACAATAAAATTTAATCTGAAAAGCACAATAAAATCAAATAGATTAAATAAAATACAATACAATAACATAAAATAAAACAAAATAACATAAAATACAACAAAATAACAAAACAAAATGAAATAAAATAACAAAAAAACAAAACAAAATAACATAAACCAAAATGCAATAAAATAACATAAAACAAAACAAAATAACATAAACCAAAGTGAAATAAAATAACAAAACAAAATAACATAAACCAAAACAAAATGACATAAAACAAAATGCAATAAAATAACATAAAACAAAACAAAAAAACCCCACAAAATAGAACAAACCAAAATAAAATAGCANAGCACAGAAGCACCCAATGTGATCAAAGATCACATTGGGTGCTTCTGTGCTCCACAACCTCCCTGGAGGTGTTCAAGGCCAGGCTGGATGAGGCCTCGATGGACCTGTTCTAGTGGGAGGTGTCCCTGCCTATGGCAGGGGCTTGGAACTGGATAAGCTTTGAGGTCCCTTCCAACCTAAACCATTCTATGATTCTTTGATTCTATGAAAATAAAGTAAGATAAAATAAAATAAAATAAAGCAGAGGAGACTGAGTTGGAAACAGAACAACACAGAAATGTCAGAAGACCATGAAAAAAAACCCCACTATTTTCTGTTATCTCCAGAAATGTCTGCAAGGTTCAGATGGAAGGTAAGGTAAACCATTGAGTAGACAGGGGCAGTGAAGTGTGGGACAGCCTGCCAGAAATCCCAAGAAATTCAAGTAAAGCAAATGCCAAATGTTGCAGCAGAGATGGAATGATCCCACTCAGCAGCCCAGGCATCCAAAGGGAAGCAAAGCAGCTCTAAAGGACCAGGTAATCCTGGTGGGCAACACTGAACACCAGCCTGCACTGCATCCTTGTAGAAATGAAGACAAACTCCACAGTGGTGTGAATCAGTAAAAGCAGAGGCAGCAGGTAAAGTGAAGTGATTTTTCACTCCAATTCAGCACTTGTGAGACTCCATCTGCAGCATTTTGTCCCATCTGGAGCTGTCCAGCAGAAGAAAAAAGAGAAAGACTTATTGAAGCCAGCCCCATGGAAGGCAACCTGAATGACTGAGGGATGGAGCATGCAATGTGTGGACAAAGGCTAAGGGGCCTTGAGTTTGTTTAGTTTCTAACATCTAGGAGAAGATCTTAAGGGAGAATCTAAGTGTTGTTTTCAAGATTATGAAGATGAGAGTCGGGTTCTTACAGAGGTTCACCATGAACCTCATCACAGAATCACAGAATCATGTGGTCATCTTCTAACTGGCAGGCAGTGGTGGTGGAGCAGGACTGGACTGGCACCTTCACTGCCTCAGGTGGGCAAGACCTATGCATGAGATCATAGAGTCATAGAATCACAGAATCAGTCAGGGTTGGAAGGGACCACAAGGATCAGCCAGTTCCAACCCCCCTGCCATGGCCAGGGACACCTCACACTAGATCAGGCTGTTCAGAGCCTCATCCAGCCTGCCCTTAAACACCTCCAGAGATGAGGCTTCCACCACCTCTCTGGGCAACCTCTTCCACTGTCTCACCACCCTCATGGTGAAGAACGTCTTCCTTACATCCAATCTGAATCTACCCATTTCTAGCTTGGATCCATCCCCCCCAGTCCTATCAGTTGGATTTGGTGATCCTGAAGGTCTTTTCCAACCAGAATGGTGCTGTGATTCTGAGAAAGACATAAAGGACAACAAGCTGGGGACACGACTGACACTTCAGAATAAGGGTAGTGAAATATTGGAGCATTTTGTCCCCTTATCATCTCTTACAGTTACTGAGAATTCAGCTGAGTTGAGCCCTGACCCAACCATGCAGGTGGCCATGTCTCAAACAGCAAGCTGGACTAGATGACCTCCAGAAGCTCCTTGCTGCCTAAATTATTCTGCAATACAGTGTCTGTGAGGAATAATAAAGATAAGTGCCTTAGGCTAGAAGACCAACTGTACAATCTCCAGAGGTTCTTTCCAGCTTTTTTTCCCCCTGCAATCCTGAATACTGAAAGGCACTAATAAATCTTCAGAAAGAATATGTGTTCTCTTCTCTTGGCATGAAGGGTGACTCATTTATTTTACCTAATGGCTTGTAAGGATAAACACACACACAACATTACCTACTTCCAAATTTAACACTGATAAGCTCCAGGATTAATTTTAGATACCAGCACACACGAAAAACAAAGGGAGAGAAACTAAAAATGCTAGTGGAGAAAGTTATCACAGTCAGCATATAAAAGAGCATCTTCAAATACTTCCTTATTCTCTCTATAATTCCCAAGGAGGCTCACAGGCACTTTGCTGACAGCCAGAGCAGGAACCTCTGCCGAGTCCTGGGTTGCCAGTGTGTAGTGACAGAGTGGATAATCACTGCAAGCAACTTTTACATCCCTTTTTCACTTTAAAGCCTTTTTGCAGCACAAAAGACAAAGGGAGATTGGTTACGTTACACAGGGAATTTACCTATGCACGTCCCAGTAAATTGGTCAGAACCAAAAGGATGAAGCCAGGCTCTGCTGAGTGATGTCCAATGGCAGGACAAAGAGCAAAGGCTGGGAGTTGAGGCATAAGAAGTTCCAGGGAAACAAAGAGGAGAGATTTTTTTTTTCCCTGTGAGGGTGACAGAAGCCTGGCACAGGCTGCCCAGAGGGGTTGTGGAGTCTCCCTCTCTGGAGATACTCAAGAGCTGCCTGGATGCATTTCTGTGTGATCTGCTGTAGGTGCTCCTGCTCTGGCAGGGGGCTTGGACTGGATGAGCTTTGGAGGTCCCTTCCAATCTCTAACATTCTGTGATGCTGTAAGTTTCAGGGAGGAGACAAAAACCCTTCAGGTGATCAGCTACTAGCTTTCTAATTGCCATTGGAATGGGCTGCCCAGGGAAGTGGTGGAGTCACCATCCCTGGAGGTGTTCAAGAAAAGCCTGGATGAGGCACTTAGTGCCATGGTCTGGTTGACTGGCTAGGGCTGGGTGCTAGGTTGGGCTGGCTGAGCTTGGAGGTCTCTTCCAGCCTGGTTGATTCTATAATTCTGTAAAACTAAATTTGACAGTGGAAGTATGTTAATAGAGCCTTGCTCTATCTCACAGAGTCTGGTGGCTACTGTATGTATGTGTGCAGTCCATGCAGGAGAACTACACCTTAAGCTGATACTTTCTAATAAAAGAACTGAAGAATCACAGAATCATAGAATCAACCAGGTTGGAAGAGACTTTCAAGCTCATCCAGTCCAACCTAGCACCCATCCCTATCCAGTCAACTAGAGCATGGCATTAAGTGCCCCATCCAGTCCAAAGTCAGAAAATGAAGACATTGCAAAGTCAGAAAATTCTGCAATGTCCTCTCTCATATCTGGGTATTAATTTTGAATGTTGAAGGGAAAAATAAAAATCCTTCTTTAAGCAGACCAACACCAATTTCCTTGAAGGTACAAACTTAATGCTTCATCCTCACTGTAAATAAGCTGATGATAAATGTGACATGAAAAAAAAAAACGAGTTTGGAAGTGCTTACATTAATCTATTAGTAGCAGGAGAGACTACAGCCATACCAGTTACCTAATGTGACTGATTTTGTCAGCTTAAAAGAATAAATATTGCTTGCATGATGAATGTTTGTAGTTTCTGTAAGAAAGGAAACAGGACCACCAGGTGAAATATGGCCAGCAGGCTGCCCAATAACTCTTTCAGAATGCAACATTCCCTTTCCTCCAAGCAAACCTGGAAAAGTCTTTCAGCACTACAATTCAATTTATATCAAATACTCTAGCACAATTCCCAAGCTGTGAGGAAAGCTCTCTTGATGCAACTTATAGGCAGGCAAAAAAAAATAAAAGAAAAAAGAAAGAAGGAAAAAAAAAATCTTATTTGCATAGATGTAGAAAAGAAAAAATATTACAATGCTTCCTTTCTGAGATGGCTGAAACCTCAATCTGCACAGAAACATCTCTGCCTGTAGAGTCATTCTCTTTATTTTTGGTATTCAGTTACATAAAATATGTATGACAGACTGTTGGGGGCTGGAAGGGACCTCAAAAGATCATCCAGTCCAACTCCTAAGTCCTAAATTGGGTCGAGAGTTGGACTGGATGAGGTTTGAGGTCTCTTCCAAACAGATGTTTTCTGTGATCACAGAATTATAGAATGGGCTGCGCTGGAAGGGACCTCCAAAGGTCATCAGGCAGCTTCTCAGAAAGCTACTGACCACAGGAAGATCATTAATAATATAGTATCACAGAATGGTAGGGGCTGGAAGTGACCTCAATAGATCAATGTAGTCCAACCCCCCTGCCAGAGCAGCACCACCTAGAGCAGTTCACATAGAATCACAGAATGATCTGGGCAGGAAGGGACCTCCAAAGGTCATCCAGGCCAACTCCCTCTGCAGTCAGCAGGGACATCCTCAACTAGATCAGGTTGCCCAGAGACACATCCAGCCTCACCTTCAATATCTCCAGGGATGGGCAACCTGTTCCACTGTTCTACCACCCTCATGGTGCAGAGCCTATTCCTAACATCCAACCTAAATCTGCTCTGCTCTAGTTTGAAGCCATTGCCCTCATCCTGTCCCTGCAGGCCTTTGCAAACAGTCTCTCTGCAGCCTTCTTTTAGCCCCCTTCAGATACTGGCAGGCTGCTGTGAGGTCTCCCTGGAGTCTTCTCCAGGCTGCACACCCCCAGTTCCTTCAGCCTGGCTTTGTATCAGAGCTGCTCCAACCCTCTGATTATTTTTGTGTCCCTCCTCTGGACCTGCTCCATCAGCTCCAAGTCCTTCCTGTATTGAGGGCTCCAGAGCTGGATGCAGCACTGCAGGTGCAGTCTCAACAGAGCAAAGTGGCAGAACCTTTTGATGTAGCCCAGGTTGTGATTTGCATTCTGTGCTGCAAGCTCACACTGTCTGCTCCTGTCCAGCTTCTCTGTAGCCTTCTTGTAGCCCCCCTTCAGGTACTGGAAAGTCTCTGATTCTATAAAATGCCAAGCTGTTTGACTGAGGCTCCCTCTACCATGAATGTTTACCTACCATGCAAGAAATTTCAGCTTCAGCTTCCAAAGAAAACTCCCTATTTGCAGATGTAAAGCTCCAGAGGTGTTTCCCTTTGTCCTATAAACCACCCACCCATGAAAATAAAAAAGAAAAAGAACATTTTTTGTGCTATCTGAACATGACATTTATGTGCTGACAAAAGGACACAGCAGTCTTTGTCAATAATGACACTTCACACACAAATGCTCTTTGGCTGAGTGTTAGGTTGCTTTAGGTTTTAGAGGTAAATAAATTATTGTGCATCTGCCAAAAAAGAAAACCTCAGTTTTCATTCTGTTCAGTCTAATGGAATCAGTTTGCTTTACAGAAGATGGCAAATGGGTAATCATAGAATCAGAGAATGGTTTAGGTTGGAAAGGACCTCAAAGCTCATCCAATTCCAATCTCTCCAATCCCCCACCATAGGCAGGGACACCTCTCAGGAGAACAGGTCACTCAAGGTCTCATTCACCCTGGCCTTGAACACCTCCAGGGAGGCTGTGGAGCACAGAAGCACAGAATGTGATCAAAGATCCCATTCTGTGCTTCTGTGCTCCACAGCCTCCCTGGGCAACCTGTGCCATTGTCTCACCACCCTCACTGCAAACAACTTCTTCCTAAAATAATACCAATGGTTTACTTAATTTTGAAAGTAAATTCCTTAGCAAACAAGAAATCCAGAATGCCAGGGGGTGGGAAGGACCTTTGGAGGTCTTCCAGTCCAAACTCCCCAGAGCAGGATCATGGAATCTAGAGCAGGTCACACAGGAACACATCCGGACAGGGTGGGAAAGGCTCCAGAGAAGGAGACTCCACGGCCTCTCTGGGCAGCCTGTGCCAGGGCTCTGTCACCCTTACACTCAAGAAGTTCTTCCTCATATTGAGGTGGAACTTTGTGTGCTGCGGTTTCCATCCTTTGTCCTATGGCAGGGCACAAACGAGCAGAGGCTGTGCCTGTCCCTTCCTTCCTGACCCTCAGCCCTCATCTATTTCATAGGATCATAGAATCAGTCAGGGTTGGAAGGGACCACAAGGATCATTCAGCTCCAACCCCCCTGCCATGGGCAAGGACACCCTACCCTATTTCCATCCATTGCTCAGATCCCCTCTCAGCCTTCTCTTCTGCAGACTAAGCAGCCGCAGGGCTCTCAGCCTTTCCTCATCAAGCAGTGCTCCATCCCTTTAATCATCCTTGTAGCCCTGCATTGGACTTTCTCCAGTAGATCCCTGTCCCTCTGGAACTGGGGAGCCCAGAACTGGATGCAGTATCCCAGAATTTGAGGCATAGATGATTGCTGCTGGAAAAGTTGGTGTAAGCTGATCTCTTAAAATACAGTACTTGCCAAGACATGAGAGAGAATTCTGATGCACTGACTTAGCAAGGGGATTTAGTTAATACCACTCTCTTCTGAACACTGCATTTAAGAGACATCACTTATATATCTTTGTTAAATCATGAATTCTGGTGTCTGGGCTAAAGTTGTTACTAGGCCAGGAGAGGTACAAAAATAGTAGCTGGATTAAATGAGCAGCTGTAAAATTTAGGTGCATTACTTACACCTAGAAAATGCCAAGAAACTGCATGGACTGGAATCATAGAAGCATAGAATCAGTCAGGGTTGGAGGGGACCACAAGCATCATCCAGTTTCAATCCCCCAGCCATGGGCAGGGACACCCTACCCTAGAGCAGGCTGGTCAGAGCCTCATCCAGCCTGGCCTTAAACACCTCCAGCCATGGGGCCTCAACCACCTCCCTGGGCAACCAAGCTCTCACCACTCTCGTGATGAAGAACTTCCTCCTCCTGTCCAGTCTGAATCTCCCCACCTCCAGCTTTGCTCCATTCCCCCCAGTCCTGTCAATCCTTGATAGCCTAAAAAGTTCCTCCCCAGCTTTTCTGTAGGTCCTATCAGATACTGAAAGGCCACAAGAAGGTCACCTGGGAGCCTCCTCTTCTCCAGACTGAACAGCCCCAACTCTGTCAGTCTGTCCTGACTACAAACTGGCCAATCTAAGGGTAAAAGCAGAAGTGTCATCAGGCAGAGGTGCTTTGTGGCGAGCTCTGCATTGCAGAGGTAGGAAACAGATCAGAAAGTTTGTTGTGGTTCTCACTTCTTAGACATAAAGAATCACAATCCATCCGTTTTTAAACTGTTCTGATGACTTCAAACACCTCCCACTTCAAAATCACTGAGCAGTGCCTTTTAAACAACCTAGAAAGCACCACAGTTTTTCCCTACAACAAATAACAAGCAGGCTTTGAACGACATCAAAAGAAATGCTTGGGGTACTCAAAGGCAGGAAAAAGTTAAAAGCTGCCCAAGAGTCTGGAAAAATAAAGCACTAAAAGTTAATCCTGCTAATCATAAACAGACTCAAATGTACACAGTAAGCATGTGTGTTTGAAGGCATAGAAGCATGGAATCATAGAACCAGAGAATGACTGAGCTGGGAGGGAGCTCAAAGCTCAGCCAGTTCCAAACCCCTGCCACTGGCAGGGACACCTCCCACTAGAACAGGTCCATCAAGGCCTCATCCAACCTGGCCTTGAACACCTTCAGGGAGGTTGTGGAGCACAGAAGCACCCAATGTGATCAAAGATCCCATTCTGTGCTTCTGTGCCTCACAACCTCCCTGGGCAACCTGTGCCAGTGTCTCACCACCCTCACTGCAAACAACTTCTTCCTAACATCCACTTTCAATCTCCCCTCTGCCAGTTCAAACCCATTCCTCCTCATCCTGTCATTACAAGACCTTGTCAGTAGTCCCTCCCCTGATCTCCTGGAGCCCCCTTCAGATACTGCAAGGCCACTCCAAGGTCTCCTCCAAGCCTTCTCTTCTCCAGGCTGCAAAGCCCCAACTCTCTCAGCCTGTCCTCATAGCAGAGCTGTTGCAGCCCTCTGAGCATCTTCATGGCCTCCTCTGGACTGGCTCCAACAGTTCCATACCTTCTTGTGTTGGGAGCTCCAGAACTGTACACAGCACTCCAGGTAGAGTCTCAGGAGAGCAGAGTAAAGAGGGAGAATCATGTTCAGAAGCCATTATCTATCAGTTTCCAGTTATCCTTCCATCCCAATGATTTTAACATCTCGTATGTGAAATGTTTGTGCTTCCTTGTGCTGTTTATCCCTCTTGTCTTCTGCTTGATTACAGATGACCTCTGATGCAATCTTGCCTTTTTTCTTTCTCACTTTTTGATTCCCCAGACATTCTCAGACCTCCTTATCTTTTTTCTTTATGCTCCAAAACATTTTTACCCTTTCAAACTCAGTTTAACTCCTGTAGATGCCCATACTGTTCCAATAGGAGGAATGGGTTTAAACTGGCAGAGGGGTGATTGAAACTGGATGTTAGGAAGAAGTTGTTTGCAGTGAGGGTGGTGAGACACTGGCACAGGTTGCCCAGGGAGGTTGTGGCTGCTCCCTCCCTGGAGGTGTTCAAGGACAGGTTGGATGAGGCCTTGAGCAACCTGCTCTAGTGGGAGGTGTCCCTGCCTATGGTGGGGGTTGGAACTGGATGGTCTTTGAGCCCCTTTCAACCCTAAACCATTCTATCTATCAATAATCATATAGCCCACTGGTTTTCTTCCCCAAAGAGGGGTTAAACCTGTTGGCAGAAACACATCAGAAAGTGAGAGGAGCTGCTCAACATCTCATGTTGGCTGTATGTGAGAATAAAGCTGAGGGCTCTTCGATTCAAAGGGCATTTCAGCCACCTGCTTCAGCACCTGACCCTCCTGCCTGCTCACTTCATCCTCAGCTCACTCTCTGTTCTCAGGATGAGAGGATCTTAGGGGTTGGAAGGGACCTCTGGAGATGTTCCTGTGCAACCCCCCTGCCACAGCAACAGCAGAGAATCCAGTGCAGGTCACACAGGAATGCATGCAGACATGGCTGGAAAGTCTCCAGAGAAGGAGACTCCACAACCTCTCTGGGCAGCCTGTGCCAGGGCTCTGTCACCCTTACACTCCAGAAGTTCTTCCTCATTGTCAGGTGCAACTTCCTGTGCTGCAGTTTCCATCCCTTGCCCCTTGTCCTATGGCAGGGCACAAGTGAGCAGAGGCTGTCCCTGTCCCTTCCTGACCCCCAGCCCTCATCTGTTTAGATCCATTGACTAGATCCCATCTCAGCCTTCTCCTCTGCAGCCTAAGCAGCCCCAGGGCTCTCAGCCTCTCCTCCTCAGGCAGTGCTCCAGTCCCTTCAGCATCCTCGTGGCCCTCCATTGGACTCTCTCCAGTAGATCCCTGTCCCTGTTGAACTGGGGAGCCCAGAGCTGGATGCAAGATTCCAGGTGGGGCCTCAATAGAGCAGAGCAGGAGAGGAGAACCTCCCTCGATCTGTTGTGCTGCTGCACTGCCTCTGGCTTCTGCCATGTCCCACATCTGCCTTTTCCCTGAACACCAACATTCAGGTTTTTTATGCATTCATCCACACATACATCTGTGTATTGACATGCAGCTCTATAAAAAGATAAACTAAGAAGGAAAGGCAGAGGCTTTAACTTTATTTCTGCATGCATTTTCTTTTCCTCAAGATGACTCAAGAAGCACTTTCCTTATGAGCTAGTAAAAGTTACAAAGCTAGACTCTAATTCTTGGGTAAATATTCCAGATATTACAACAACTGCACTCATCAGAAGAGAACATTGCTGCTGAAATAGCAATTACAGCTGTTCTGAGCCTAAGAAAGCTGTCTCCAGCTCAAAGCCTTCTGATTCCTTTAGTGCTGAGGATAGCAAAGTTTCAAAGCAGGGTGAGAGGCAGATGTCCTTTTGTTTTTCAAGTTGTAGCTTAAGCATGCTGATAAAAACCCATCAGGAGCTAGGGGAGCTAGGACATCCTACTGAGCATCCCATACCACCTCAGCACAAGACAGCAGCTCCTGACTCCTGCTGGACGAGGCTGCCTGACTCCAGAGATGCTTATGATAATTCCAAGATCAAGGCAAGCAGCTCCATCTCTCCCTTTCTTTTCTTCTCCCCACAGCACCACTCTGCAGTTCCCTTTGCTGAGCTGGGAGAGCCACCCAGGATATCACAGCGTGAATGAGCTCAGGGATGGAACCCATGTTAAAAATAAGCCTTCCAAGGAGGCTGCAGTCCCCATGCTATCTGCAGCTTTCCCCTCTTTTTATGTGCCTTATAGAAATTCTGAAAGGGTGGCACAGCTGTAGCTTTAATGTGGCCATCTGCCACTTGAAAAGATGTTCTCCATCATTAGGCTGTACTTATTTTGGAAGGAACATTGAAACCTACAATATTCATTTTCTCTTTATTTTTCTCCGCTGCTGCTGCAGCTGACGAACAGAATCCACCCTACTCTCTGCAAAACAAGGCCTGAAATTCTCCACTTCCACATCCTCTCCAGTAGACTTTTTTCTTCCTAAAGCACAGAATTGCAGAATTATTGAGGCTGGAATAGAGCTCTGAGGTCATCCAGTCCAGCCTAGGACCTAACACCACCACAGTGACCAGACCATGGCACTAAGTGCCACAGCCAAGCTTGCCTTAAACACCTCCAGTGGCAGTGACTCCACCACCTCCCTTGGGCAGCCCATTCCAGTCTCTAACTCCCCTTTCCATCAGGAAGTGCTTCCTAATATCCAACCCAACCCTCCCCTGGCACAGCTTCAGGCCATGCTCTCTCATCCTGTCACAAGTTGCCTGGGAGCAGAGCCTGATCCCCACCTGACTACCCCTTCCCTTCAGGTAGCTGTAGAGTGTGCTAAGGTCCCCCCCTGGGTCTCCTCTTCTCCAGGTTAACTCAGCCCAGCTCCCTCAGCCTCTCCTCAGCAGCCTTCCCCTTCAGTCCCTTCCTCACTCTTGTTGCTACCAGCACTGTAAATGCTGCCTGATGCAGATCTCCCAAGTTGTTTTCACTGGAAGCAGATGAACTCTCTTTTCTTCCCCAGCTCCTCCTTTGTAAGAACAACTCCAGGTAAAACTAGCAAGTGAAGATAGCATCACCAGGAGCAATGCTCACCACCAGGATGGAAGAGGACAGACTGCTGCACCTGTGTGGAGCTACACCAATGGTGGCAGGCAGGGGTCCAGGTAAGAGCCATCTTACTATAAGGAAGGAGTAATCGTTGCTGAAGCTGTGCTCCTCAGTGGAGGATGGAGTATTTAATAGTACTTTTCAGTTACCTGTTACTTTTGGGCACACCTCAGAGAAACACATGAGTGCTGTTCAACTCCAGCCATGCCTGAGACATGTACTTGGAATGATGTGATGTCACACAACCCAGCCTGTGATGCTCATGACACTCCATGATCACTTGCAGCCTGCTCCATGATGTCACACATCCCATTCTACAATGTCCTACAGCCTCCCTGATGATCTCACTCATCCTGCACTATGCTCTCACACAACCTGCTGCACAATGGCACACAACAGTCCTGACAGCATTGCACAGCTCTGTGTTGTCACACAATGCACACAGCCTGCTCTAGGATGTCAGCCTTTGGCAAGGAGACAAATGACAAACACCCAAACTTAATTTGAAAGCTGTGATCTCTATTGCTGAGTTTTTCTCTCCACTTCCTACCTGCTCACCTTTTTTGTGCTGTGTCTCTAAATCACAGAACCTTAGAGGTTGGATGGGACCTCCAGAGATCATCCAGTCCAACTCCCTGCCAAAGCAGGATCCCCTAGGGTAGTCCACACAGGAATGCATCCATAGATTAACAGAATCATAGAAATCAACCAGGTTGGAAGAGACCTCCAAGCTCATCCAGTCCAACCTAGCACCCAGCCCTAGCCAGTCAACCAGACCATGGCACTAAGTGCCTCATCCAGGCTTTTCTTGAACACCTCCAGGGACGGTGACTCCACCACCTCCCTGGGCAGCCCATTCCAATGCCAATGACACTCTCGGGCAAGAACTTCCTCCTAACATCCAGCCTAGACCTCCCCTGGCACAACTTGAGGCTGTGTCCCCTTGTTCTGTTGCTGGTTGCCTGGGAGAAGAGAACCAACCCCACCTGGCTACAGCCTCCCTTCAGGTAGTTGTAGACAGCAATGAGTTCATCCCTAAACCTCCTCTTCTCCAGGCTAACGATGAGAAACACTAACCCATGACTTGCTTTGAACTGGATAACAAAATGATCCTCACTCAAAAAAAACCCAAAAGTTAAAGCAAGGTGTGAGTAAAGCTAAAAATAGCACTTGAGCAGAGCAACAATATCAGAGAAGCTATAACATGAATTCATGAAGCAGCTTCGGTGTCTGCCTTGGAGACACTTGCTCACTTGCCAAGTCTGTCAGAGAGAATTAACTCCTCAGCAAAAATAGGTTATAGTATATGGAAAAATATTTGTTTCAAAGTTTTACTGCTGTTTTTCATCTTTCCACAGACTATTTCAAGCTTTCAGGCATGATTCCCTGCTTCTCATCTTGTTAGCTGTAATTCTACCTGGCCTTGATACTTACATAACACAGCACCCCTCAGAAGAGAAGAGATTAAATAGAGGGAACCTTCTTAACGGTTGAGAACAGGTGAAGGATTCTATTAAAAGCATCTGGAATTTTTGGAGAGAAGCTTTAGAATAAGGAACTGTTAAGAACAAAAAGTCTGTCTGAAACAATAGCTGAAGATGCAATGACTCAAACAACAGCATTACTCGGGCAGGTTTCAGAATTAGGAGCTATCACCATCGCCCCCCAGCCAGCAGGACCACATACAGCCCCAAGTATCAGCCAGAAGATTCAATTCTGAGAGAT
Source organism: Tricholaema leucomelas (assembly GCA_013400475.1). Taxonomy (NCBI): domain Eukaryota; kingdom Metazoa; phylum Chordata; class Aves; order Piciformes; family Lybiidae; genus Tricholaema lacrymosa; species Tricholaema leucomelas. The sequence goes on along the minus strand of WAAF01007746.1, from coordinate 287,717 downwards.
TCAGGGAATAATTTCAGAATGTATGGATCACAGAACCACAGAATTACAGAATTAACTGGGTAGGAAAAGACCTTTGAGATCTTTGAGTCCAACACCTTCTAACCAATTCAACCACGGCACCAAGCGCCTCATCCACTCTCTTTTAAAACACCCTCAGGGACAGTGACTCCACCACCTCCCAGGGCAGCCCATTCCAATGCCAATCACTCTTGCTGTGAAGAGCTTCTTCTTCCTAACACTCAACCTAAATGTGCCCTGGCATAGTTTGAGGCTTTGTCCTCTTGTTCTGTCCCTGTCTGCCTGGAAGAAGAGACCAACACCCACCCCTGCAATGGGGGTTATGCCAAATGATGTTCTAGGTTAAGTGTCTGCAGTTGGTTTGCACTGAATCACAGACTCACAGAATATTAGGGACTGGAAGGGACTTCCAGAGATCGAGTCCAACTCCCCTGACAAAGCAGCATCCCCTAGGGTAGTTTGCACAGGAAAGCATCCAGGGTTTGGAAAGCCTGCAGAGAAGGCGACTCCACAACCTCTCTGGGCAGCCTGTTCCAGGGCTCTGGCACCCTCACTCTAAAGAAGCTTCTCCTCATGTTGAGGAGGAATTTTCTTTGTTCCAGTTTGTGTCCATTGCCCCTTGTCCTAGCACCAGACACAACCAAAAAGAGACTGGCACCTTCCTCTTGGCACCCACCCCTCAGGTATTCAAAGATGTTGATCAGATTGCCTCTCAGCCTTCTTTTCTCCAGACTCAACAGCCCCAGGTCTTTCAGCCTTTCTTTAAAGGAGAGAATAAGTTGACTGATGCAGTTATCTGGACAGCTTTCTAACCAGCAGGCAAGTGAAGTCCTGCATGCCAAGACTGAATAGAATGACAGAACACACTTGCAGATTCAGGTAACTACATCAAAGAGTCAATTTTAAGTCTTCTGACCTCAAAATGGGCACTGATAGAGAAGGAAAAGGAAAAAGGGAGCATATGGCTCACTGCAGAAACGCCCTCAGCAAAATCTGCCATTAAACTAACTTGCAGAAGTGTATAAAACTGTAATGCTCATCCTCAAAAGTCAGTCACATTACCAAAGAACTGAGATGCAAAGCAAAGAAACTACACAAAACAGGTTTACATGCAACATCCAGGGGCAAAGACTCATCAAGGCTGGCCTCAGCCAAATCCTTGTACTGCGAAGTGCTGCACCTGTACCAGTAAGAGGCTTCTCTGATGGAACATGGAAACCCAGGTTAGTTATCAACAGCTCAAAACATTTTCTGTTGGAGTAGAATGAGTCTTTAAACAGAAATTTCACTCCTTGACAGTCTTGTCATGGATCTGTCCAGGAATACCCTTGATTAACACAGAAGTCAGCAGCCTCTGTTAAATGCATTATGTGGCAGTAGTGTCCACGTCTGAAAACTGCACAGCTCTGCAGCTGTATCCCAGGTCACAGAATGACAGAATGGGTTAGGTTGGAAGGGACCTCAAAGCTCAGCCAGTTCCAACCCCCTGCCATAGGCAGGGACACCTCCCACTACAACAGGTCACTCAGGGCCTCATCCAGCCTGGCCTCAAACCCCTCCAGGGAAGGAGCAGCCACAACCTCCCTGGGCAACCTGTGCCAGTGTCTCACCACCCTCACTGCAAACAACTTCTTCCTAACATCCACTTTCAATCTCCCCTCTGCCCATCCAAACCCATTCCTCCTCATCTTGTCATTACCAGACCTTGTCAATAGTCCCTCCCCAGCCCTCCTGGAGCCCCCTTCAGATACTGGAAGGCCACTCCAAGGTCTCCTCCAAGCCTTCCCTTCTCTAGGCTGCAGAGCCCCAACTCTCTCAGCCTGTCCTCATAGCAGAGCTGCTGCAGCTCTCTCAGCATCTTGGTGGCCTCCTCTGGACTGGCTCCAACACTTCCACATCCTTGTTGTGTTGGGGGCTCCAGAGCTACACACAGGACTCCAGGTGGGGCCTCAGGAGACCACAATGAACTGACACATAACTGCCTCCATGAACATCAGCAGAACTGACCACGCAGAAATCATCAGGCAATGAAACCTACACTTCAGAAAATTAACTGTGAAACCAAAGGAGGAAAACACATTTCTAAAGCTCATGAGAACAACTGAGGTTTATTAAAACCAGGGCAACAGGAGAACATTCACTTGGGTGGGCTCATGCAGGCCTCCTGATCACAAGGGATGCATCTTAAGGGAGCCTTACAGGAAAGCTGAGGAGGGACTTTAGGCTGTCAGGTAGTGATAGGACTGAGGGGAATGGAACAGAGCTAGAAATGGGTAGATTCAGACTGGATGTTAGGAAGAAGTTCTTCACCATGAGGGTGGTGAGAGCCTTGAACAGGTTGCCCAAGGAGGTGGTGGAAGCCTCATTCCTAGAGGTGTTTAAGGCCAGGCTGGATGAGGCTCTGGACAGTCTGATCTAGTGTGAGGTGTTACTGTCCCTGGCAGGGGGGTTGGAACTGGATGATCCTTGTGGATCCAACCTTGACTGATTCTGTTATTCTATGATCTCACGCACAAGTCTTGCCCATTTGAAGCAGGGAAGGTGCCAGCACAGTCTTGCTCCAATGTCACTGCCTGCCAGTTAAGTGACAACATCTCCCAAGCAGTCACTTCAGCAGGGTCTCAGGCCTCCCTTCTTCCACTCTCAAAGGATTTTAAGCTATAATATTCCAAATTGAATTAAGAAATATCAAGTCAAATTCCTTCATTGCAGCCTTAAGTGTATTTAGTATTTGCTCAATGCTGGACCAAATGATCTCCTCATTCTCTGCCAGCCAGGAGAACTGCTCAGCCTGCACCTGGAATTAATCATCCTCTTGGCCAGAAACAGAAGATCTTGAGTAGATCAGACAGTCTGTCCCCTCCTGATACAAAAAAGCTGACAGTTGCTAAGAGGTACTTTCCTAAATCATTGTCAAAATAAACATGAGCTCTAAATTAAAAACATCCTCCCACTCCATCAGAAGGCAGATTAAGTGGGCAAAAATAAAACCAGCCCTCTCTGTTTCAGACATTTATTTGATCAAGAGGTTACCAACTGTATCATTGCTGGGGAAATAAAATCAGCAGGCACTGTTTCAGACATTTATTTGATCAGGGGGTTACCAACTGGATCATTGCTGGGGAGATTCTGGGTTGCCACAATCCCAGGCACAGCTCCAGGCTGGGTGGTGAATGCCTGAGAGCAGCCCTGAGGAAAAGGACCTGGGGGTCTGGGTCGACGAGAAGCTCAACATGAGCCTGCAGTGTGCACATGCAGCCCAGACAGCAACCCTGTGCTGGGCTGCAGCAAGAGCAGTGTGGGCAGCAGGGCAAGGGAGGTGAATCTCCCCCTTTACTCTGCTCTCCTCAGACCCCACCTGGAGTACTGTGTGCAGTTCTGGAGCCCCCAACACAAGAAGGACATGGAACTGCTGGAGCGGGTCCAGAGGAGAGCCACGAAGATGCTCAGAGGGCTGCAGCAGCTCTGCTATGAGGACAGGCTGAGAGAGTTGGGGCTCTGCAGCCTGGAGAAGAGAAGGCTTCGAGGAGACCTTAGAGTGGCTTTCCAGTATCTGAAGGGAGCCTACAGGAAGGCTGGGGAGGGACTATTGACAAGGTCTGGTAATGTTAGGACGAGGGGGAATGGGTTTAAGCTGGAGGAGGGGAGATTTAGACTGGATATTAGGAGGAAGTTCTTTACAGTGAGGGTGGTGAGACACTGGCACAGGTTGCCCAGGGAGGTTGTGGCTGCTTCCTCCCTGGAGGCGTTTAAAGCCAGGCTGGATGAGGCCTTGAGCAACCTGCTCTAGTGGGAGGTGTCCCTGCCTATGGCAGGGGGTTGGAGCTGGATGATCCTTGAGGTCCCTCTCAACCTAAACCATTCTATGATTCTGTGATTCAGTCCCAAAAGCAGAAGAAAAAAAAAAAGGTGTACAAATTTCAATCAGAGTTTCCCTTACAGAGCTAAACCCTCTAACCATCGTCTCATTTAGGTAGAATCCATGAGCCTATTTGTGACAAACAAACATGCTGGCAAGTAATTTTCAGTCAATTTGTCTCTGCATTTCAAAATACACACAGAATTGACATGAACAGTACTGAACACTGATCTCAGAACCAAGGATCAGATTCCTTTGCTCTGCAGAACACTACTTAGCTCTAGCCCATCCTTCTGGGAAAGAGAGAGAACACAACAGAAAACTCAGAGCTGATCAAAAAGAAGTTAAAAACAAAACAATAATCAAATTGTATCCACTACAAAATAAACATTTGACACCAAGACACAAAATCACAGAATCACAGCACCATGCAGGTCGGCAAAGCCTCTCAGGATCACCAAATCCAATCTAGAACTCTACTCTACAAGACTCACCTTAAACCATAGCCCTAAGCACCACATCCAAACCACCCTTAAACACATCCAGGGTGGGTGACTCCACAACCTCCCTGGATGACCTGTGCCAGTGTCTCACCACCCTCACTGGAAAGAACTTCTTCCTAGGTCCAGGAGGTGGAGTGGAAAATGTAATCCTTTCTCATTTCATTCCCAGAATGCCTGGGAACAACACAAGCTTGCCAGTCCCCTTCTCTCCCTTCTCCCTTCCCGGCATGGGCTCCCTTATCTTTGCTATGCAGGACAGCAGTGCCTGGAGAGGCCTGGCTGGGACCTAGAGCTGAGAACTGGACAGGGGTTGACTATAGATTTGCATCTTTTGGCTGGTTTTATGCTGGTTCATGTAGTTGTGAATATTTACCTTTAATTCTTTCCAATCCTGTATGGAGCTTTTCCTTCACTCATCTTGGAAGATGCCAGGAGCAGCTGTCTTCCCTCCCTAAACCCAAGGCAAGCTGCAACTGATCTAAGATATCTGTAGTTAGAACAACAAAAAAAGGTGACTTTGGGGTAGATATCTCCTTTTTTAAAAGACTGTAACTGTGAACATGCCACATTACTACAGATTTCGTCCGGTTCTGGGCCTCTCAATTTAAGACAGATGTTGAGGTGCTTGAACATGTCCAGAGAAGGGCAGCAAGGCTGGGGAGGGGCCTGGAGCACAGCCCTGTGAGGGAGCTGGGGGTGTGCAGCCTGCAGAAGAGGAGGCTCAGGGCAGAGCTCATTGCTGTCTGCAACTACCTGAAGGGAGGTTGTAGCCAGGTGGGGTTGGGCTCTTCTCACGGGCAACCAGCCACAGAACAAGAGGACACAGTCTGAAACTGCACCAGGGCAGGTTCAGGCTGGATGTTAGGAAGAAGTTTTTCACAGCAAGAGTGATTTGCATTGGAATGGGCTGCCTGGGGAGGTGGTGGAGTCCCCATCCCTGGGGGTGTTTAAAAAGAGACTGGATGATGCACTTGGTGCCATGGTTGAGTTAGTTAGAAGGTGTTAGGTGATAGGTTGGACTCTATGATCTTGAAGGTCTTTTCTAACCTGGTAATTCTCTGCTTCTGTGATTTACTGAAATGAGAAGGTGCAGTGTGCACTGACCAGCAGCCTGAGGAGTTCATGAGGTGGTGCCACCATCACTCTCATGACCCTCTCAGGGCTGAAAGCAGGCAAGTGAGGCAGGAGGTTGTGTGAGTCACCTTTTTCGTTAGCTTCTCTACCGCAGGAATGGTTATTCAGAGCACTCCTGATGGGCTTCCACCAGGTTGCATAACAGCACTCAGTAGTAGCACTCTTTGTCTCTAGACTGCACTTGCCTATAGCCCTCAGCGAGGACTGCACAAAGGGTTTCAACTGCAGCATCAAGGCAAGCCACAGCATCTGGCTCAAACAACATAACCATAAGCCCTGTCACTGCAAAAGCCCTTTGTGAGCAGACAGGAGCTTGTGTCTGGCTGACCCCCCTGGTTCCTTTCTGGCCTTGAGCATTTTCTTCATTTGTATCAGCAGCAGAGCAGGAAAAAAACATGTAAGCCAGGGAAGGTCAAGAGGGAAGGGAAATCACAGAATCACAGAATTAACCAGGTTGGAAATGATCTTCGAGATCATTGAGTCCACCCTATCACCTAACACCTTCTAACTGACCTCCCTTGGTCTGCTGGACACACTCTTCTTAATGCACCTGCTGGTATTTCTCATTTGGAGACTTTGTGACCTGATTCTTGGCTTGGATATACCTTCTTTCACATCCATACTTGTCCAGAAATCCTGCAGTTGGGAGAGATGTACAAAGGGCAGTTGGTAACTGAACCAAGGTGAGAACAATACTTTGTGGCAGGGATACAACCCAGTCTCCTAAATTCTATTGAGAACCTCAAAAGCACCTAACTCTAAGGCAGCTATGATGAGATAGCAAATACAGAGATGGCTCCTTGTGAAAGCCACGGGAAGCAGCAACAGAAGGGAACCTCTGGGACCTACCACCTTTGCATACTTAAAGCTGAAATCATTACGCAGACTTTGCTGGCAGGTTTCTTGGTAGATCAGCAGCAGCCTTTTCACTGAAGACAGCAAGAACCCTGCTGAAGCATCCCAGGACAATACCTTGCCCTCTGCTACCCAGCTAGTGCTGAGTTACAGGCTGACTGCTTAACAAACACACAGACCTCTGGAGTGGGGATCCAAGGCAAAGGAGTTGACACAGAGGCAGCCTGACATTAGGCTACCACTTTGCCAAAAACCTGATTTCTGGTGTACGTTGGAACTAGATGATCCTTGTGGTCCCTTCCAACCCCGACTGATCCTATGATTCACAGAAGGTTTCAGCTTAACATGAGGAGAAGCTTCTTTACAGTGAGGGTGACAGAACCCTGGAACAGGCTGCCCAGAGAAGTTGTGAAGTCTTCTTCTCTGGAGACTTTCCAAACGCACCTGGATGCATTCCTGTGTGGACTACCCTAGGGGATCCTGCTTTGTCAGGGAGGTTGGGCTGGATGACCTCTAGAGGTCCTTTCTAACCTCTAAGGTTCTGTGATTCTGTGACTCCTCAAACAGAGGATGTCTCAGAGATGGATTATGGGCTCCCTGCTCCCTGAAGCATCACTTTTTCTTTATTTAATGAGGGAATGCAAAGACTGCTTATAAGAAAAGGCACATTGGTTTTGGAAGCTGACAAAGAACTGCTGCAGGTGGTGATGTTAGGCATTTTAAGAAGCCCAGTTCCATCACTTTCATCGCCTACCACATGGCATAAAGGTCAAACACACATTTCTCTTTACGTGTTCAGCCCTGGTGTGTTTTCACTTTTGCCTCACATAGAATTCTAAGTGAGGAATCAAAAGGCTTCTTCTCTACCCCTGTGGCAATACCACCACAGCTGACTTCTTGCCCAATGCCTTAAATTTAAAGGTTAGCTGTAGTCCTAAAACAAATACCTAGAGCAAAGCAAACAAGAAGATTTAAGAAGCATGTTTTTATGGTCTGTGAGCCATTATGTGAGCAAATGGGAACTGTCCAGTACTGAGACAAGGATCAGTGCAGAAATAAGATCCCATCTTACAAAAGCAAACCACAGAAAGAAACTTACTCCAACCAAGATGCTCCTCCATTTGCTGGGTATCATGCTGAGCAGTAACAAAGTCTCCCTCTACAGATTTAACTCTCAATGTCAGTATCTGTAGTCAGTTTGCCCCTATCAGCAAGCAGGAACAGATACACCTCAGTAATAAGTGATTAAAATCTCTTCCTGCAATAAAGTAGGTTTGATTTTGCAGAGGAGATGGATGTTAACACACTCATAGCAGCCTGCAAATTGGGCAGCTGGGCTCCACACCTGCCTTTGGAAGTGATGCTCAGGCCAGTCTTTGAAAGCATGAACTTCCTCTCATACAGCAAAATTAAGTTCAGTGCAACTTGCACCCCTCCTGTGGTTAACCCACAGCAGCAGTGCATCTGCATCTGAGATGATAGCTCATGAGCTTCAATGAGAGCAAGTGCAGGGCTCTGCACGGGGACCAGAACAAACCTCACTATCAGTACAGACTGGAGGAGGAGGTGACAAAAAGCAGCCCTATTGAAAAGGACTTGGGGCTGCTGAGGGACCAGAAGCTGGACATAAGCAGGCAGTGTGAGCTTGCAGAACAGAAGGCAAATCACAGCCTGGGCTGCATCCAAAGCAGCACTGGCAGCAGATTCAGAGAGGGGATTCTGCCACTTTGCTCTGCCCCACTGAGACCTCACCTGCAGTGCTGCATCCAGCTCTGGAGCCCTCAATACAGGAAGGACATGGAGCTGATGAGGCAGATCCAGATGAGGCCACAAAAACACTCAGGGGGATGGAGCATCTCTGTTACAAAGGCAGGCTGAGGGAGCTGGCAGTGTTCAGCCTGGAGAAGAGGAGGCTCTGGAGAGATGCAATAGCAGCCTGCCAGTACCTGAAGGGGGCTGCAAGAAGGCTGCAGAGAGACTGTTTGCAAAGGTCTGCAGGGACAGGACGAGGGCAATGGCTTCAAAGTAGAGCAGAGTAGATTGAGATTAGATGTTAGCAACAGATTCTTTATTATGAGGGCAGTGGGACACTGGAACAGGTTGCTCAGGGAGGTGAGGCTGGACAGGGCTGTGGGCAACCTGATCTAGTTGAGGATATTGGACTAGCACCAATCACAAGGTACTTTCAGTTAGCTGCAGACAGCAATCCTAAAATCCTATACCTGAACTGGGCAGCAGACATCCCTATGTTAGGAAGCCATGGGGAGAAGGAGAAAAGGTCAGAGGCCATAGATCACAGCTCAGAGCATATGACTGCAGACACATTGAGCCCCATAGTAGTGACAGAAACTAACTCCAAGACTGTGTGTTTGTTACACAGGAAACCAAAGTGAATTATCTTAAGCATTCTGCCTAGAGAAAGAAACAGCTGTGGCAATCTAGCATCAAGTGAAGCAAAATTGAGGTGTTTCTTCTCAAAAGCTGTGTCATTTTCCAGCCCTTTAGAATGAAGGACTGCTTATTTCCATCCCAGGCAGAGCTGTATCTTTTGAAATCTGATTTTTATGTACACCTTTGATAAGAGCACCCACAAAGCTTTAAGGAAGACTTGGGTCCACCAGGCTAAGCAGACTGTATGGCATGGTCCTTGGGTCTATAGCACATCAACACGAAATACTAAGCAGCATGGTTCTCAGGGACTGAGATTTGGAGCTTAGCATTGTTGCCTATTTATTAGCCTCAGGCCACATTGGCTTTGTCTTGCATTCGAGGTTGTAGCCAGGTGGGGGTTGGTCTCTTCTCCCAGGCAACCAGCAATAGAACAAGGGGACACAGCCTCAAGTTGTGCCGGGGGAGGTCTAGGCTGGATGTTAGGAGGAAGTTGTTGCCAGAGAGAGTGATTGGCATTGGAATGGGCTGCCCAGGGAGGTGGTGGAGTCACCATCCCTGGAAGTGTTCAAAGAAAGACTGGATGAAGCACTTAGTGCCATGGTCTAGATGACTGGATAGGGCTGGGTGCTAGGTTGGACTGGAT